>CM052296.1:4469505-4580428 GCA_028455765.1 Lasioglossum oenotherae
AAAAAAAAAATGATATTTATGGATCTAATCATTTATGAACTTTATATTTTATAAATAACCACGAAAAAATAACAATTTTAGGTAAGAGCACGATACATTACAATGAAAAGTACCAATCAAAGATAAAGTCTAATAAAACACCAGTCACAGAATTAACTGTAAAAAAATAGGAAGAAGCGTGGATAACATTGCAATGAAAAGTATTAGGTGAAGTAAAAAGTTCTGAGCGTTTTTCGCTTTATAAGTAAAGCGATAAACGCTCAGAACTTTTTACTTCACCTATTATCGATTAAATACGAAAGGATGATATATTATCCTAAAAGAAAAAATCAAACTAAAGTTAAAATGGCGTACATTACGAACAGAGGCATAATCATTTTGTTTGCAAAAGAAATCGTGAAGGAATTATTGTGGAGGATTTGATGGTGGGGTTCTTACTTTTGCCCGGTTGATGATTTAAAGAAAAAGAAGCATAAAAAAAGGAAATAAAAGAGAAAAGCGAGTCGCAGACATCGGCGCCAGATCTCAAAGGTACGGTAATACGACACGTACTTTTAAGGGTGGATAGAAGGGGTCAAAGAATCGGGAGGAGAATTACCTTGAGATTATGAAAAGTACAGAGAGAGAGGCAGGGAATTGAATACGACACTGCTAGGTGGAACCATTCGCATCCGGGTCATTAAAAGCGGTTCCTTCTGAACCCTACGGATACTGCCGTCACAATGCGTCGCAATGGGAATAATATACTCTATTTACAAATTAAAATATCCGATTTCAAAATATTCCGCGCGGTATTTTATCAATATTGGCCCCATCTGTGCCTCGCGCAGCCTTACCGCATTATGTATCCCCTTCTACGATTTCTCTAATTATTTCCTGGCGCTTGTGCCGGTTAATTTTCTTTGGGAACCGGCCATTATTGCTAATTATTCTATCAACATTCCTTTTCTTCGTGAACGATGTTCTACTAAGTCGAAACAATTGGAGATTTTGATTTCGCATTATCTAATTTTCTTATTTACGTTTCGGTAGTTTGATGATCGAAACCGGGTCTCAATTTTTGCGAGAATTGCGGTGGGTACAGTTAAAAAAGGTCTGGCTACTGTAACGAAAAAAGAAACTGCGCGCGGAAGAAGGGTGCCATTCGTTTTTTGCACCAATTTTTTCGGCCAACCTGTCGTAAAACTCCGTAAACGTGCAGTTTTTTCCGTTACAGTGGCAATGCTAGTGGGACCGATTTTTTCCGTTAGAAAATATCCCGTTAAAAAAAGCCGCGGCCGAATAATGTACAGCGTTACCGTTTTTTTTTTCCGCCCCCGGGCGAAACCGAGAAAAACGGCAGAAAACGGACCCTTTAGCCGGCAATTTTTATCCGCGTTATTAAGAAAAAATCGAAGCTGCAAACCAACAGCTAGAAAACCGGGTTCGCTCGAAAACAGACTGCTGTAAACCAAAGGCAAAAATCCGTTACTTAAAAAAGTTGACTTTCCGACTGCACCCTTCGAAGTGCAGTTTTTTGGCCTCCTGGAAAATACTGGTCCGAACATTTTTCAAGCTGGGATACCGTCGCTTTACGACACCCTTTTACCGTAAAAATTCGAACGGTTTTTTCGATGGAAAAACTGTCGGAAATGGTTTAAAAAGGCACTTCGGCATTCCGCATGTTTTTCCAATCGCTGCAGTAAGAAATATGGCACGTTTTTCTTTCGTTCCTGTAGAAAATATGTTCGACAAATTCTGTCAACGGATTTCTACAAAAAACGAACGCCGTGTAAACGAAATGGCGCATTAATAAATTACCAGTTTTGCTCGGCAGCATTTTCCTCGCCACTTCCTGGCGCATATATTATTTCCGGTTCCTCCTGGTAGAGCAGCAACGCTCCTTTAACGAGATTAGAATGTCGAGAGATCTCTTGTGTCGAGGCGGCTCCACAATGTAATATGGAAACATTTATATACAGAGAGGCGCAAACTGAAACGGTTGTTACCGGTTTCCACGGGTGTTCGCCGTCGGTTTCCAACGAGTACGTGAGCCCGGATACGCCCTTTGGGAACGGTACTTTCAATAAATCCCCGGAAACTCAGAAATTTTCCGTTTATTATTTTAATTAGAGCCTTCGGGCCACGTTTAACGAGAGAGAGTCCCCGGCTCTGGCTGCGTTTACACTTTATATACCTACAAGCCCAGCCAGCCCGGCGCGGCGTGACAATGGAACATGATATTATCGACTTTCGTGTAGCGTAATCCGCGGTACAATCGTGCAACAGAGAGCTCCCCGTATTTCTTATTATCCGTTCCCGGTAACAAGCGACCCACGTCATTTTACCTTCTCTCTTTTAGGGAAAATTCATTATACGCCGGCACGCGGCTGCAATTCTCTCTCCCGCTTCTCAAATCAATTAGAAATATGCTACTCATTTTCCTCGACTCTCGCACGTTCGTCTAAGAAAAAATTAGGTATTTACAAATATCACTTCCTAGTAAAAGCATTTTGAACCTGTTCTTTTTTCGTTGCTCTATGAGTAGAATTACAAAAAATGTGCCGATCCCTGGCCTAAGACAAATTAACGCCCACTAAAAATCGTTCACCGACAGTGAACAATATTTTGTAGTCGTTTTCACGGCAGAATTCTAGTTAAAAAAAATAGTGGGCTATAGTTTGCGGTCCAACGCACCGGTTGGAGGGATTATGGTTGTACGGAAGACGACGACAGGAAGGAAAGACGCCGCGCCGGTCGGATGAAAATACTATTAAAGAGGAAATAAGGCCGAGAGGAACGGGGATAGAGACGGAGAGAAAGGGAGTGACAAAAGAGAAATAGAGGGAAGAGGGAGTAACCACGAAGAGGGGTTGGCGTTTTCATCGGAAAGGAAGGTCGGTTCTGGCGTCTCGTTACAGCGGTTGGTTGCTGAAAGCGTTGGATGACGCGGAGGTGGCGTGAGGCGGTAGATGAAAACTCCCGGAGGGTGAAGCGGTCCTGCCGTGTTTTTCGCCGATTGAATCAATTAAAGAGGAAAAACTCCCAGGGTAAAATATTCGAGACGTGTCCTTTCAGTCTTGTGCCGCGGGTATAACCATACGTGTGTGTGTGCGCGGGCTCGTGTGCTCGCGCATCCGTACCAATCGAGACGCGCGATGATGATGGCCGGCTTTCAAAATTGTCGGACTTTGTGGACCCCGGCCGGAATTGGTTTTGCCTTCGCCCCTGGGTTCGGCAAGAAATATTGCAGATATTATTGCTCGGCTGTTGCTAACTCTCTGCTAACGAGATTATAGTAACCGGCGACCAGAGAAACTCCTCCGAGTAATTTAGTAAATCGTAGAACTCGAACAATTTTATCTAATCTAGATTCACGTTTATTTCGAGAACCTGTTGTAAATTTTGTTGCAGTAAATTGCGACGTTCTATTATCAAGAGTGACGCGTTTATTAACGCACCAGCAACCCTACAAATTCATTCGATCTTGTATTAGTTTGTTTGTTGCAGACAAAATAGAGACAAAAAAAATTTATTTTCTTCTCTCTTACGTTTAGTGGGTTGATAATTTTTGCTATTTTAAATTACACCTATTCAGTTTTGTCATAAATGCGTAAAATCCGCAGACTATTGATAAGCCTCCATTTTTTCTGATACATCGAGGCAAGAGGCAGTGAATTCGACGGAGATTGAACATGCAAAAAGGCGAGAGAGAGAGGAGGGAAGAGAGGGGGCAGGGAAGTGTCAGGCAACAGGGTTTAATCTCTTAATTACCGAGGAATAGATTCGCGCGCAGTCGCTCTAAAGTCGTCGCGGAGATTAGCGGTAACAGTAGTCCGGTAAGCTGTTCATCCGGCTTGTTTGTTAAATAATATCATCGCTATCTTGATACAGGAGTGCCGTAATCTCTTCTGCTCCTGTACAAGGTGAACGGAACACTTTGCATCAGCCATCTTTTGCCGGACGAAAATTTTTACCTACTACATACCTTTTCCTTTAGTTCCTCTAATTCCATCTGCCTGTCTATTCGTAGAATTCAATGAAATGAATTCGCATTTATAAATTCTTCAATATTACTAGATACTTTTGATACATCCTGCATAAGTACGAGATATCTCGCGTGCGACGCGTTAACTCACGAGCAAACAACGAATGACTCTATCTATAATTGTAAGTCGTTCGCAAATGAAATTGTTTGTTCGACGCAGACGCGCCTGTTTCGAAGATTCCGCAACAATTACGTCTGACATTTCCGGAACGCTATCGGAAGGATCGATTCAGCAGATATTGAAAGCGACCAACAGATTCCTAATTGACAGTTTCGCACGGTGCTGCGTCGTTTCGATGACACGTTCATAGTTCCGCCGTTCCTGGAAGCGTTCGGCCAACTATAACTTCCGTGATACTACTCTTAACAGCAGTGTATACATACGGATCACTTGTCCACTGAAAAGTGCACAACGTACAGCATCCTTTCATCTTGTTAATTACGCAAATTCATTTCTATTTCTGATCTCCGTTCGTTCTTTAATTAAACGACTACCGGAAACACGAATGTAATTTAGAGGATAACAGAAGGTTCATAGCAATTCTATCAATCAATGAAACGAAAGTACCAGTATGGACAATGATGCTGTAATCCTTACCTCTCTTCTCTAACGAGTATCATCAGGCGGACCTAATTCAAAGAATACAACATTGTATCAGGCCCTTTGTGACCCAGTCACAGTGCCTTTTCTTCGTATCTCGCCGTTCCTCTGGGAAGTATGGCGGTTTACAAACCAGATTAATGGAACAATGGCGAAGAAGAGGCGACTCCGATTTTATTTTACGATTCCCGATATTCTAACGACGGCCACCATTATCTCGGTGAAACGCGTGGTTCAATGAGGCCCTGTGTTCCATTGCAGGCTACGAGGTCGGTCAGTTTCGTGGAGGCTTCTGGGGCTTTACAGTGAAACTCCACTGCTTTCGAATTTATTGTCGTCGGTAGTATTTCTGTCCCTCGGACTGGCCTCGCTTGACCATTTTCGAACCCCTGGCACAATTGTCGGGCCCCAGGTCTACACTGGGTCATACAGTTTCGGGGTATACGAGCGAGTTTCGCGAAAAGGATTACCGCTCGTCGCCGGATGTTATGGATATGGGTCGCCTATCAGCCATCCCAGCCATAATTCTGAAACACGAGCCACCATGTACATTCTCAACGAACGATTTCGGGGAACCGCCTCCGAAACGGACAAACCAACGTGTTGTCGATCTCGCGCTGAAAATTTTGTGAAACAATTCGAACGAATGTAGCAACAAGAAAAGACACATTTTTCTCGACTTGCTCTACAATTTTGAGCACTGAAAACATCGCAGAAGAAGCAAGAAGGTAAAGAAGAAACCACCGGTCCTCTCACAAATCACTCGAGCACCTCAAAATTTTCCGGGGCCACCGTAATATAACTTTTATAGGAGGCCACAAATGGCTACCGTGCCTTGTCTCTCCCGGTCGCTTCCTTTTTCTATTCTTCTCCATTTTTTCTTCTTCTCTTCCTCCGGCCGAGCTATTCGAGTTTCCCTCAAATTTTCGGGAACGTAAAAACTTTTATGACACATGCGGTAAGCCAAGAATCGTTTCGCCACTCACCGCAGCTACGGACCTGGACGGTTTTTTTTTTCTCGGGGCCATCCGAGAAAATTCCAAAACCTCCGGCTAGGATAGTAAATCATCTTCGACCTTTTTCTCGGGCACATTGTTTTTACTTTTATGGCAGGCACCGGCTTTTATTCCGGCGACCACTAGTCGGTTGCGATCTCGAATCGAGAACCCATCTCTGGTTTTGCGTCAATGGAGTTTCACTCGTTTCGCTCTTCTTTGTTCCGCCCTCTTTTTGTTTTTTTTCTATGACGAATTTTTTCGAACGACGGAAACATTGCAAAACAAATGATGCGAAATCCAAATTCTCAGCATCGGTTGCAACGAATAGAAATCAGGTAGAATGTTATTTCCTCCCTAAATAATTTGAACAGATGGAAAACAATATATTGATATTTTGACATTTTTGAATTTCGTTGCTATTATATAAAATAAAGACATAAAGATCCACAGTCTAGTGATAGGTACAAACGAGTTTCGTGCTCTGGCTAACGTTACGTGTTATGACGTCGTGTGGACAAAAAAGGCTACGCTGGACGACGTAGGGGATGGACGATCTTCTATGGCATCGCTGATGGTCCATGCATATGTAAAGATTTCTCGAAAGGGCTTCCTCTGTGGCAGTTCTGCTACAGAGATGCAAGAAGGGCTTCCCGTTCGCGTGTTCCCTGCATTTATTTTATGTAACCGTGGTCGTGTCACCCAGCTCTGGCGTCACGATCATCCGGCAATGTTTTATATAAATTTTTAACTTGATTACACACAAGAAGCTTGCACACGCGAGAGCCCCTGTTACCGCACGCTGCACGCTGCCGTTTCATATCAGAGTTCTAGGATATAGAAGAGAGTACATGGTCATTATGTTTATTTGAAATTGCAGTAACTTCGGAAAGCTCTGTCAGCTGTAAAGATTGATGATGGCGTGCATGATCATGCACTGCGGATCTTTATGCAAAATAAAAATGTTCTGCAATTTGTTCTGAGAAGCAGGGATAAAATAAAAGTTGATTTCACCTCTGGCTTTGTTACATTGAAAACAACACTACCACATTCTTAAATTTTTCTAATGATTTGCTATTATCTGTTTGATTTCTATTCGATATAGGACCTTGAATAAGTTCTCGCTGTTTCTTCAAAGATGGCAGTAGCAGTACTCCGTTCGTGGAATTTCGAATGGTAGCACACATGCAAGGCAGTAGTGTATCTAACCTGAAATTTCAGTGTATGGTAGTTCACTCTAGTGTAAACAAAGTAATTTTTTCTTAGTTCTGAAAATGTCTACTTTTGTGCCAAATAAAGTGTATTTGCGGGGAATTTTATTGCACTACTTTATTCAAAAGAAATCTGCAGCTGAAGCACATAGAATTCTTGTTAAGACTTATGGTGACAATGCTTTGTCGGATACAACATACAGAGACTGGTTGCGACGCTTCAAAAATAATGATTTTGAACTTGAGGATAAAGAACGTTCTGGCGCACCGAAAAAATTTGAAGACGAAAAGTTGGAGGAATTACTCGGTCAAGACCGATGTCAGACGCTAGCAGAACTTGGAAAAACATTACAAGTAGATGAGTCAACTGTTTCAAAACGTTTAAAAGTTTTAGGAATGATCCAGAAGCAAGGACATTGGGTACCATATGAATTGAAGCCGAGAGACGTCGAACGGCGTTTTCTCATGTGTAAACTACTGCTTCAACGGCAGAAAAGAAAAGGTTTTTTGCACTGCATCGTGACTGACGATGAAAAGTGGATACACTACGATAATCCAAAGCGTAGAAAATCGTGGGGTAATCCCGGCCATGCATCAACATCGTCTGCAAAACCAAATATCCATGGTTCAAAGCTTCTTCTCTGTATTTGGCGGGATCAGCAGGGTGTAATTTATTATGAGCTGTTCAAACCGAATGAGACTATCACGGGGGAGCGCTATCGACTTCAATTGATGCGTTTAAGTCGAGCCTTAAAAGAAAAACGGCCGCTATACGAGCAGAGACACGACAAAGTAATTTTGCTACATGACAACGCTCGACCTCATGTTGCAAAACCAGTGAAAACCTACCTGGAAACGCTTCAATGGGAAGTTCTACCCCACCCGCCGTATTCACCTGACATAGCCCCTTCTGATTTTCATCTATTCCGTTCGATGGCACATGGCCTAGCTGACCAGCGCTTTCATTCTTACGAAGAAGCTAAAAAATTGATCGATTCTTGGATAGCTTCGAAAGACATGTTATTTTCCGACGCGGAATTCATATACTGCCAGAAAGATGGGAGGAAGTGGTCGCTAGTGATGGGCAATACTTTGAATAAAATGTTTTTGTTCTTTGTAATTTAAATAAAGCTTTTAGTTTGTAAAAGAAACAGCGAGAACTTATTCAAGGTACTTAGTATCCCTTTGAACTTCCAGAGTGAATTTGCTCGCTGCCATCCTAATTGTCCATCTGAAGGGGGTGTGCGCAGGATTGCTTTCACCCCCTGAAGAATTTGCATCGAAGATGTCCATCTCGGAAGGGTTAAAAAGCGTAACAAAGACAGCACGGAAGTGAAAAGAGGATGGAGAAGGGAGGAAGCAAAGTGTCTTCGAGAAGAAGGAAGGGATGGCGCGAATACGAAGGGTGGTAGCATAAGCAGCATGAATCCTGGTCGGCAAGCAAAGCGCGTGGCGAGACGCGTCCCGGACAGACCGGTACGTGTTTGGCTCGCTTTTAAGAGGGCACCGTAAATTTTGTGGCCCAACAGGGTCGTAAACTCGTACCCGACCGAACAAACGGCTCTCGCGAGGTAGGGGTGCCACCGACCCACAGGGGGTGCATTTGGTGCATCCTAGGCGCGCGCGAGCGCACGCCACCACCGCTGCTTGGTGCATCTTGCCGTGGTGCATCACGCCGCGCCGTCAACATGTCTGTCAACCTCTCTCCGGTTTCCTTGGAGAAAGTCCGCAATCGACTTTTGTCCCCGGTGATCACGGTAATCTCCCAGTAGGCTAGAGTGCGGCTAAAAGTCTGACGGGTGAGAGTGAGAAGTCCCGGCTCGAACATCTTTGTTTGTTAATCGCTGAGAGAAACCGTACACTGAGAAAAAAATCCTGTCGGAACAAAAAAAATATATGTTGATTCAATAAGATGTACTATTGAATAGTGCCAATATCATATGAACTTATTTTAATATTTAATACTATTGAATTTCAATAGCAAAACTCGTTTCCGCCAATCATATAAGCCAATAGCTTGACCATCAATGTTGTCAAAAAAATAAGATATGGCCTCAAACCAATTCCAGTATAAATCAATACATGCCTCAAATTTTTTAACAACATATTTGATTGAAGGAAAAAAAGAAATATTACGAATAATAACATACGGTATTGAATCAAATACTATTTTCAATCATTTCATGATAGACAATTCAAATACATCACGATTTGCTTCTAAATTTCATACTATTGAAAAGAATACATTGATATTCATCGAAGTAAAAAAATTACAATAACTTACTTTTTTTCTGAGTGTAGCAACAAGAAACTTAAATAATATCAAGTGATCTGCGTATGGCGTATAGCATCACTGAAAAATTCGACGGGATCAAAAGTTGAGAGAGAAGGGGTGTAATCAAATTGTTTTAGATTCCCGGGCGTTTCCAAACTGAAACGTTACCGATAATTACTGAACTATAAACTGGACGCGTCGAGCCACCAGCGGCGTTCGTGGGGGACGGGGGGCACGCCGAACCGATCGATAGATCGATGTCAGTATTCATTGCGTGTACAACGTTATACAATTAAAAATGCTTTGCACAATATGGTTAGTGACATGTAATTAAATAAAGATAGCCTCGCTAAAATCCAACGCGACGCCTTTGCCTTTCACAACGCATTCCGGTGTCTACGCCACGTAAGACTTTCGCTCTTGATTCTGCATTTGAAATCCCGTGGACTCCACGTAACATTAATATTCGGGCACTCTTAAAAAGACAACGTTTCTAATATCGCACGATGCGACTCGAATTTCTTCGAGTTTACTCCACGACGTGGAACGAAAATTTTGGAACGATTGCAATCCGTCGAAATTGCGGAGAAAATACGCCACACGTTCGTACGTACACACGTTACAAAATAAATGAACTTAATTAAATGCGCCACGTGATATATTTTGAATTATTTATTGAAGGAGTATTTATTACAATATAATCACGATTTACACTTCTCTACACGACTTGACCTGTCAAGCTCCGTCACCAAACTGTTATTTATTACCGAGTCGTCGTTTTCAAACCGTCAGGTGTTATTCCCCACATTATGGTTGAACGAACAGTGTCAAAGATCATCGAATGAATCAGTCGCATGATCTCATCTCTCTGTAACATTAACTTAATAGTTACGGCCTCTCTTCGTATCATGCCCTCTCTTTGATTGAACTGATGACGTGGCATGGTTGCCGTATGCACGCTCAGTTGTATTCGTGTTGTCGACTGTGAAGCTTGTGCACTCGTAAAGTAAGTGATAAGAGAAAACGAGACATTCCTGGCTCGGTCCTGCAGCCGCACGCTGTACGTAAATCTGTGAGATCATTTTTCGTAAAATATCGGAAACGACGATTTCTTTTTGAAGAATGGAGATGAAGAACGCGGAAGTGGATGAAACCGTTGTTCGGGAAGCACTGCGAAATCACTTGTCCAACGAATCGGTGGAAATACTGAGCATCGCGAACCAATCCTTCTCAGAAAAAGGATTGAACTTCTTCAGCGAGCTCCGCATAGTTACCGTAAGGTACAGGGAAATTTCAAAAAATGGAGAATCGTCGGAGGAGCGTTCGACAGTGTTCGTTGTGAAATTGGATCCATTGGACGAATATGTAAAAGGCATAGCTCACCAACAGGACCTGTTCCCTGTCGAATCTAGATTTTTGCGCGACGTTCTGCCGATGATAAGGGAGATGATCGATCATCCTGTAGGACCACGATTATGGTTCAGCTGCGACGATCGTCGCGTGTTGATAATGGAGAATTTAAACGAGCAGCGATTTTTAATGAAGAATCGCCAGGAGGGCTTGACTTTCGGCCATTGCTGCTTAGTTTTGCAAACGATAGCGAAACTTCACGCGGCCTCTGTCGCTGTTCATGAAAAGGTTCTTATTTCATTTTTAACCCTCGACGCCCCTCGCGTCTACTTTTTTAATATACCTCCATAAAACAATAATATCGTTTAGATTTAGAATATAGAAATATTCAATATTTCATTTCGGATGACGTTCTCTCTGTTGACTGTGAAAGGCTCTTTTATGCGACTATACTCGAGTACATACGAGAGTTCAGGTTTCCAACGAATTGTTTAGGGTAACATTATCATGCTTGATCTGCATAGAAGCCAGAACTGACGGAACCGTTCCGAGATGGTGGCATACTATCAAAGAAATGTCCGAAAGAGTTCTTCCGATTAATGGAAGTGAGTCTTCAGCGAATAGGCGAGCAGATAAATGGTTGGTCGGACGAGAAATGTGTCAGAGCAGCGCCGAAGATAATCGAGATGGCAAAGTCGATCGGAGAGGAGAGCATGAACGCATACAAATACGACCCGGATGAGTTTTGCGTGTTAAATCATGGGGACTGTTGGATCAACAACATCATGTTCAAAGAGAATGAGAGGGGCGAACCGGTAGATGTGCGTTTGGTAATGTTCGTTCATTTTTTACTATGCAAAAGTAACAATATTACTAATCTCACAGTTGTTAACAGAATTATTGTGTATAAAAATTTTCAGGTCGACTACCAAATGGCCGTCTACACTTCTCCAGCAATCGATTTGCTGCACTTTCTAAACACTTGCCCGGAATTCTCCATAATCTATGACAACGACGATTATTTCGTCGAGCTGTACCTGAACACCTTGAAGGAGACCATGGAAAGAATAAACTGCAAAACGAGCCCGCCAACGATGCAGCAGTTGAAGCAAGCGTTGCACAAACGAAGAGCGTATGCCGTTTTCGCAGGTGTCGTGCTGCACTTGCGAATGATAGCGGACAAAGAAGATACGGAGAATTTCACTGAGGTGTTGATGAAACTATGCGGCGAGACTAAAATGAACGTTCTCAAGAATCCGGATGCTGTGAAGCTGACGGCGAAAATGGTACCTGTGATGGACGAAAGGGCCTACTTCGATTGACGAAAGGAGATTCAAGAAGAAACTGTTTCTAATAGTTGTAAGTTGAAAGGCGATACCGACGTTTCTACATTTCATTTCTTTAAATTTCTAATATTCATTCATTTTCAGATATCCCGATGGAAATATTCTCGAGTAAGTTTCATTATTGAACTTTTTAATGAGACTACTCACAGAAGTATTAAATAGCATATAGTAATAGCCGCAGCAGTATCAAACATAGTTCCAAACTCTAAACATAAACATATATGTATATAGATTAGATTATTTATTAGATTAGATTAGATATAGATTAAATAATATTTAAACATACTGCGCTCATTTTTTAGATATAGATGCAAACCTGTAGGCGATCTTCCGTCTGGGACACTTTTTCGTATCACCTATAATTCTCGAGTAACGGAATTTCGTCGAGAAAACGTGGTTTTCAACGGTGGCACTGTGCTACGTCCCAGCAGCGTCCTGCTGGTTAAGGAAAACTGCCTGGCACCTAGCTCAGTTGATGAACTTTCGAAAAGCTGCTTCGAGGTCGAACGTGCGGATTCGGCGGTCTGCCGGTAGCAATTGATTTATTGTAGGGCAGTAAAGCACTAGGCTAAAAGGTCTCCGAAAGCATCGTCTCGGTAACCTACATCGTGAACAGAGAAATTGTTGTGGCGAGCCTCGATGGGGAGGCTTTTGCGTTGGATCTTTCATCTGTGAACGAAAAACACGGACAACGATGTCCTATCCTCGGGAAAGAGAGAGAGAGAGAGAGAACGCTATCTTCTGGTTCAAGGTATTCCCCGAGTTGCTCTAGCTAGCTCCTCTAGCTTTCTCACTCTTTTCATCTGTCGCTGCGAGACTCGCCCGGTTAACGACACCCCTCTTTCTCTACGAGACGACGGAAGCTGACCTGGAGGATTCGTAAATCACAGTAGAAAGGCGAATACGAAAAATTCGGTAGTCGATCTAGCAACCTCGAGAAAGTCGGGTGCCGTAGAGAACAAGCGTCGGAGAAACTGAGGGATAATAGAAAAAATAGCCAGTCCGTGAAGTATCCGGATTACTCGGTCGTCAGCGAGCGAAAATTCCGGTAGCAGACCGCGATTAGTCACGAATCCGCTCCGGGAAAACGTCCACAGGGTGAAACTCGATTTTACTCGCCCCCATTCTTGCCCAGGTTCCCATCTTATGGTGAAACCAGGCGGGGTGTGCTCCTGATTGAGATTTCTGGGACGATTATCCCTTCCCGACGTCCCTGCACCTTGGGAGATTGATATAATTGATCCAACGGAAATACTTTCAACCGATTTGAATAGCGGAATTAATTTACAAGATTATAGCGGTGTGTTACAGATTCCAGAACGGAGCGGAACGAAACGAAAGAATGACAGGATCTCCGGACCAAAGGACTGGATAAATCGTTTGAAACTCTGAAAGGGGTTACGAACTAATCCCACGATTTTTCAGATGCTCCGGTTAATATAGTTTTCACTAGAAATTCGTCAATGTCTCGCGTTCGGATAACGTCCACTCTTTGTGCGGTTTGTCAAAGGCGATTTTCTGTGCCTGGGAAAATTCTTCGGGAATTTTATTTGAAACTGTGAACGAATGTCTTCATCAATTTACAAATACATTACGTTCAGAATTCTTCGGGAATTTTATTTGAAACTGTGAACGAATGTCTTCATCAATTTACAAATACATTACGTTCAGACTGAAATAGGAATAAACTTTGGGAGATCCCACGACCACGCGAAGCCTCTAGAATTTTATTTTAAACTGTGGACATCAGTTTACAAATTGTATTACGTTCAGACTAAAATAGGAACAAACCAATTTGTGCGAGATATAGTTGATACGGGGTAAATTGATCTGTCTGGAATCGATTAGGGAGATTCAGCTCCATATAGCGTTCGGTTGGAATCTTGGTCGAGAGATCCCACGACCACCCGAACAAGGCCCGCATCTTGACATCCGCCGGTACACCATTTAGCAATAATTTACTCGAGGTCGCCACGGAATACCATCGAAAAATTGAGAACGGCGTGCGTGGTGTCGTTGACACCGAAATCGGGCTACAGATCCCACGGGTATATTGTTGTCCAATGACACGTTTGTATTTACACGTCGCGCGCCAAAATTGCATGTCCCGTCCCGGTGTAAATACGCCCGTATGCACCGCGAGCCCGGAGAATAATATTGATAAGTGGTTCCTCTTTTCTTCTTGCAAGCCGTCCTCGTTTATGCAATACAATTCTCGATTGAATTCGATTCGAGATACGCCGCACGGAAACAGGTTCACGAATTTCAATGAAACGATCGGGGACCACTCAGAAACGCTTCTGTCCAAAAGATTCAGTCCAAAAAGGCATTCGAACGATCAAATTGCGAATGATTTACACGAATAATTGATTTTGATTAAACATTTGCTACATAGAAGTTAGAATTGTGGAATAATTTTTACTGGAAATTAGAATTGGAGGAATTGTGGATTTTGAAGTTAGAACCATTGGTTTGCTACACAACGTGAAAAAATGTTTAATGAAAAATTGCAGAAAAAAAACTAAAAGTTATATTACAAAAAAAATTCTTTTCACGCATCTTGTAGTAAACCGATTGCTCTAACTTCTGAGAAAAGTTCAAATCGCATAGTTCAATATTTAAAAAGTCATCGTGTTTTTTGTAGAGCTTCCGAATATTAACGGGAGTCGCTGTGAATATTTTCAGAACAGACGATTAAACAAAGATAGCATTTGTCAAATGTTTGCGATGGATACGGGAACATCTGTTCGAGCAGATTTAAATGGACCGGCTCGAGGTCTGGGTTTTTCGCAGGCGAGAAGGTTAGCATTTCGTAAAAATTAAGAAAAATTTATGGGGGTAATACGGAAGCACAAGGAACGGCCGTAAACCGTGGTACGTAGAAACGAATATTCAGGGTGCACTGAGAATGCCGCGGTTCTACGATGTTTTGGTCATTTGCGGGCGCAGTAGCATTGAAAGTCAACCGAATATTTCTCGACCGTGCTGTACATAAATCATGGTATACGGATTTATGGGTCAATTCCGTGTGGCCGGAAGGTAAAGTTGCCCATTCGGAGAGCTTTCTCCTTGGTCGGTGGCTCTTTCACAGCGTCTTTGACCAGTTTTCACGAGGACCTTGCACAAATTGCTCGCCAGTGCAGTTACGACACTATCCTTTCTCCTCAGTGGACAGATTTTTGCCGGAAAATATGGCCTGGTCACCAAATGCGGTTCCGATTCATTTCTAGCACCCAAAAACATTTTTTTATGTCATGTAACGCAGACACATCACTTTTGCCGACTATCGGAGGAATTCTAATCGGAAACTGTATCGTCAAAAAATTTTTCTAGCATAGAACATGATGAATTTTACAACGATTTTTATCATTCACAATTATTGTATCTATCAAATGCAATATATTAATATACGAACGTAACGATGCAGAATTGAATAAAATTTGTCCACAATTCATTTTGCACGTACAATCGGAAAATCGTTTATAAAAACGACACGATAAATATTCAATAAAAATTAATCGACAAAATTAAGGTCTAAATTTACGCGCGAATAATCGTTTAATTTATTTTAATTCGCAACGATGCGAATTACACTTTTAACAAGAAAAAAAGCATGAATTGAATAGAAACGACGAAATCTCTCTATAATTTTCGTTCGAAAAATACATTTCTATTTCGACGAACAATACCTGAATAAAATAAATACGTATGCGTGTCGAATCGAAATGCAGAGATATCGTTTTTCTCCCGGTGAAAATAAAAATAATGAAGACAATTATAAACAATGGTCGACGTGTGCGGAGTCGATTTTTTGCCACCGCGAGCTGTTTCAACGGTGTGTAGAAACGAGCGGGCGTAACGTGATTTCTGTGTTCGGACGTGATTTTTCTATGAAAGGCAGAAGCCAAATGCGATTATGATCGCTAGGGACATGAACAAGGGTGAGCGAATTATAACAAAACGAGAGCGCTGTTATAGTACTCACGTCGCGCGACACGTGGCGAATCGCGTTCTGATATTGTATCACTGTCTGCCACGTGACCATCACTTTATAAGTATACATATACACCGTATCACGCTCGGTTGGTGGTACATATCGAGGAACGGCTTTGAATCAAACATGACCCACGAGTATCATCGGAACCCGAAACTTCGATCCAACGAGCCTTAAACAAATCACTTCGTCTCAATTTTCAATTATTTTCTATTCAAACTTTCTTGGATCTTTCCTGCGCTTTGATACTACAATAATATACTCTACTTCAGCCTCGCGGCTAGAAAATTCGATTTGGCTTACATAAACCCAACCAATACAATTCTATCGTAACATTTCATTCATCCATTCGCTCACTCGCCACTAGACCGTGGATCTTTATGCATTTATGGCTTCTGAAAATGTCCAGAAAATTATTTCAGATCTGCGAAGGCTACTATCACTGGAAATAAAATCCTGTCTTATTCCACATTCTTAAAATTCGTCTACAAAAATTGAAAATTGCATAAACATCCACAGTATGTATACTCATAACTCTTCTTTTTCTTACATAAAAAGTATTTTCGCGTATTCGAATGTATAAAGGCCAATTTCTATTGTCCGTTTTGTTCTTGTTAAGTATTTGGTCAGTCGTCGGTCCAAAGTACGTCCAGCAAAGTGTCTATGTGTGGGTGGGTCGAAAGGATGCACCATTTGGTCCTTAAATAACCGAGAAAAGTGGATCAACATGTTGAAATTGTGAAAACAGGCGAGTCACAGTGCCGACGTCGTACGTGTCTGTTAGGGGTGTCAATTTGTCCACTGGAAGTGTAGTTTGTCCCTGTTTGTTTCCAGGAGAGCTTTATTTGCAGCACACAAGGACCACGAACGACAGCGGCAGTTCAAGGGGGTGGTGTGACGGGGTGTGAGGGGGGACAGGCGGGGGTTACTACAGGGAGGGGTTTGCAGGGGTGGGCAAGAGGGTGAAGCCCATAGAGGACTGTGGAAAAGTGGACGCTTCGCGTTATAACGACGTCCTGATGCCAGCTTCTTGTTTCAGGACGGAGAAAAAAGATCGGTAACGAGGCGAGACTACGACAGAAACAGCTGTTTCACAAAAGCGCCGATCCGGGGAAACCGGGTCGCTCGGACGACTTCGTTTTTTCGGGAAAATACCGGTCCGAACTTCGTTTTTTAATGTTCCAATAAGTGTCAACTTCGAACGTTGCACATTTACATTTTGCTCCGTCAACTGTTTTTTGGAAGAATTAGTTGTTTGCTCGCTTTCCAACAATTTCCTAAAAATATGGTGACAGTTTAAAGAACATTCGACCAGCTGATTCGCCTTTTATTTCTTCGAGAGGCCATTACAAGAGTCTCAATATTTTCCATGAATCGAGACTCGACGAGATTAGCCCACAGAAATCAGTATTCGCGTGTTCAGCATCGGTGGTAGTTATCACCGAGGATAATGTGTACGCGTGACCGCAATTGCCCTTCGCAATGGTTAATTTCATTGTCGTTGAACAATGCTCGAGGATGACGAATAGTAATCATACGTGGATGAAGTTGTAACCAAAGTTGCTTTCGAAGCCGCAGGGACAAATCATTCGATGAAAGAGAGGGGCCGGAGAATTGTAGGAGAGGAGTACATATAGAAAAGCCTATGGGGGAGAACGGTACGTAGCAGAGCTGCGACGGGGTGGTAGTTGCCACTACGATGGCAGGGGAATTATGTGCGTTTGACGCACGTGCGTCTGTTGCGCGCCGTATCGAGTGCAAACGGGGCACGAAAACCCTAACAACAAGGGTGAGAACATGCCGCACAGACAAAATGTGACATCCGGATCGGTCAATTCCCAAGGTTTCCGAGAGAGCATCGGATAGCCCACTACCCCCATGCTCGGCCCCGACATCCTTGTCTGACGGGAAATTGATTTTTCTTCCGCAATCCTGTAACGATTCTCTAATCTCCAAAAACCGTCGCTCAACTGTACGTGAAGAATGGGGCTTAATTCTCCAAATATTTTAGGGTGATTTTAATGATTTTTGGATCTGTCCTAAAACTCAACATTTTCAACAATTCTTTCCTTTGCTTGCTCGTGGCGATCGACTTTAATTTCCGAGATACTCGTAAAAAAATTGGATCTTGAATCAATTGTTCATTAAATACACGAAGCCCATTATTTCAAAAAATACTCTGAAATACGTATACGATTCTTAATATTTTATTTACAATAATTACCGTTCAGCTTGTCCGAGGACAAAGTGCTCTTGTAACCCAAATCTAAGAAAAGTTTTATGCAATAATCTCGGAAAGTAAAACTGACTGTCACGAGTATGCAGAGGAGAAAGTTGTTTAAAATGTTGATTTCTACGACATATCCGATTATCATGAAAATCGGTGAGAGCGTTGCACACGGAAACGTTGACCTATTTTAGGCTGGACAGAGAAAAATAATTACGGGAGACTAATGAAAGATGACAAAGGGTAGAGGGGCGAATGACGAAGCAAATGACGGAGCAAATGGCAAAGACGGGTAGCAGATTCATAAGGTCCTCCATAGACGGTTACCATGGCGTTGTTTTCGTCGTGGAAAGGACAGGACAGAGAGTTTCACCGCGATTGCTGTAACAGCATCGCCGTGACGAGAGACGCGCGTATCGGTAATGTAACCAATCATCGGGGACGAGTCTGTCTGGTTTTAAAGCTTGGTAGCGTCGGTGTTGGGTCGTGTACCCTCGGCGCGAGGTTATACTCGGCGCGAGTTGGTTTAGGTTCGGGCTCCCCGTAACGAGGAGTTTAATGACATCGTCGACGTCCACGTCGGACACGTGAATGTCAGGGGAAAGTTTCTCTCTCTTCTCTATTTTGATGTATCTGTGTCCATCGACGTACAAAATTTACCTTCGCCGACGCGTTACCGTGCGTTCATTTTCGGAACACTCGTTGCACTCTGTCTCGCTCTTATGTTCGTACATTTACATACAGATTGTTTTTTTTTATTGTTGCAGCCTCCGGCGGAGGAACGACGCGAAAAATATCATTATAGCAGCCGCCGGAATTTTAGAGTAATGGCGAGAGTTTTTCTAATTTTTCCACACAATTTTCACCAATATTCGGCTCGCCTGTTGTTTTTCTTTTGCGTCTCTATTGTCTAGTGTTGCGCCCATCGATCTATCGCGCGCATTTATTTGTGACTGTTTTTTGTATGTTTCGGTGAGGAAACAAGTAAAAGACTTTTCAATATTTTTACTTTGCTATTCGATCGTCGATTATTTTTAAACAAATTTTCGATACTAATTATGCTCGTTCACTGGACGGATCAGCGTAGATGGACTAGTCCCTAGTTCGAAAGGGATCGAAGCACGACCCGGAGATTTTTTTAAGGGTAACTGCAGTTTCCCCGTAGCTGCAAATTGGTTAGAGATACACGCAACGACATTGGTGTAGAGAAAGGGGCACGTGGCCGACGTAACAATATTCCGGTCCCCCGCGGTTAAAACAGTAAAAAGATGGACGAGAGACACGCGGCTCTTACGCCAGTTAAAATAGGCACACGAGCCAAGTGACACGAGTAGAGGATGCGAACCAATGGTGCGTGCTTGTCCTAGTCGTTAACGTTCGCGAGTACCCCCTTATTTTTATATTAAAATCACCTTCCCTCTCTCTTTGCACAGCTTTCTTTATCACGGCCCTGACAACTGCGACACTTCCACTATAATTAACTCTTTTTCAATTTTAATCAAATAGAACCTTACTGCAATTTGAATTCGATTTGGCATTGGGAATTGCGGTGTTGATAACTTTCGGGCGCGCTGCTGTCACACGTGCGCAATAATTAACTGGTAACTCTATATCCTCGGTATTAAAAATCCTATATATTTTCTCGAATCGCTTTTACGACTGTACGCCCACCCACGCTTTAATGTTCGAGACAGTTTAATGGGAGTTTGAAAGGTCAATTTTCACAACATTCTTGACTGGACAGAAGCGTGAAACGAGCATTTATTTCAGCTGGTCGTGACCCTTCTCGAAAGACTTAGTGGGAGCGATGTTTAACGAGCCTTAAATTAAAACGGAGTAACAACTCTATCAGAAGGGAGGATGTATAAATAATTTTTTAAATACTCTGTGTATTTTTCCTCGAAATCCAGAAAACCCGAACAGAATAGCACACAATGTCTTAATCTTCGAGCGTTTACGACGTGTTTTCCGTGACTCTCTTGGTTATTTACGAGCTATTTTAAGCGCTCTTCCAGTCCCAATAATTCAACGTCGTTCCAGTTATTTCCAGGCTGGCAGGGAATCGATCGTAAAATTTGATCCGAGATTCGAGAACGACGGACATGCTCGCGGAAGCCCTGAACATTCAATGCGTGTCACGAAATTCGATTTTATAGTTTCTCACGCTGGTCGAACTGGAAAAATGTTCTTCGTCGAAGTCACGAAAATCTTTCAATAATTAATGCTGCCACACCTTCAGTTTCATCGATTTTTCATTAAAACTTTGATACCTTCCATTAAAAAAATCGTCAAACTCGCCCATTTCCGTGGCGCGCACCCGCAGCTCGCACTTACGGCCGCCGTCGCGTCCCGCGAAATAAAAATGGAGCAGCACCGGAGGCGCGCAAATTAGTCGAAAGTTAAACGAGCGACAAAGTGCGGGTTTGAACCGGGTGAAAAAAAATATAATAAAAAAAAAAGGTCGAACCCGTAGCCGTCCCGTAAGTCCGCAAAGTCACGTACGATCGGCTCGCCGAAAATGATATTCACTTTATATTCAGCGGTGTTGGGGAAGAAACGGTTTTGCTCAAAGGCTCGTTAGTGGCGGGTCGGCCCGATGAGGATTGTTGTCGGACCGGGGGCAGGTGAAAAAAAGTCCCATCCACACCGTAAAAGTCCGTTTGTTACAGATCGCTCAAAGTCCGTTTGTTACAGATCGCTCAAAGCCCCCGAACAGATTTGCGTTGCCCGCGTATAATAATGGGGCGTGCGCGCACGTCCATTCTTGTCCATTCTTCGTTCTCCCACTCTGTTCTCTCTCTCTCTCGCTCTCTTCGTGATCCCCTATTTCGCTTCTTTTAAGAAGCGTGCCCGAAATCGTGGACGGAAAACGCAAAGGATCACACCCCGAGTTTTTAACACCGCCACCAATGACGTCTTAATAAACGGCACCAGGTGATGCGCTTTTCCGGCCGCTTTCAAACGAATCCCACAATGCTTGGTCTCCCGGGTATTACTTTCACGTTAGAGTGACCATTCAGACCGATTCTGTCCGGCGAGGTTCGGTTTCCAAGGTGTACGGCACTGCTTGAATATTAGGTCGTTCGGGAAGTAATCTCGTTTTTCGTGTAGAAGTGGCTTGAGTTTGTTTTATTTATTTCAGATCTACAAAGACTACTGAGAATAGCATTTCACATGATTCCACTTTCTTAAAATTTGCCTGCAAAAATTGAACATTGCATAAATATTTGCAATCTAGTTGTTGTAAAACTTTAGCTAGTGGAAAGGTGTAAGGAGTGGGGGACTTTGAAGTTAAACATCTAGGATCGCAGCAGCGTTCGTTAGGGCAATGACCTAATAGATGGTGTTGCCAGGGAGACAAAGGAATTGGATAACGGATTTGACATAAGGAAAACAGAATGCGATGCCCATCAGACAATAATTACGGGTTCGACAAACTGTCAATACGGCGAGGTTTATCTAGTCGGTCGATCGCCTCGCAGGTTGTGGTCGAACTCGCACCGCTGATATCGGTGGTGACGCAAAAACTCTCGAGCGCGGTATAGTTCTCATGTCTCACGGGTGTCGCATGTGAGAAACGCAAATACAGAATTTAAACGGCTGGGAATCGTCGTCCAGCAGTTCTTGTGAAAAACCGTATTTGAAATTGTAATATTTTAAGTCAAGGTGTTTTCTGTTAAATCAATGTACGCATTTCCATCAGCTTTTTTATTAAAGAGCAAACAGAGGAGCCGCATTGTTTCCCTTGTTGGAACAATTATCGTGAAATTGTACGTATCACCCGCCTCGCCGGTAAGGGTCGAATCGTGTAAGGGCTGAAATCGAATTTGTAGGAGTGAAAATACAACTATACGGGGGAGGGGAAGTTAGGTATTTAGATGGTGGATTCACGTGGCGAGGCATCTGTCGGACAACTTAACAACTACCCTCCCTTTGTCAGCACTCTCTCCTTTGCATCCCCTTTTTATATTGTAGCACTGCAGGGTGATACACGCTTGAGACGCCCCGCGGCTCTTTCTTTACCTTTTTCCCTTTTTAGTTTTTTTTTACTCTCCTTCCGCCGACAAATAAGGGCTACTGCATTGGTATACATATTATTATGCTCCTAACGAGTCGAGTACACTACAGCTCGCAACCGTAGAGCGCACAGAATCTTTTTTATAGCAAATATCTTAATTGAAATGTACATTCAGTGACAGGACAAAAGTTTTTAATTTGTAGTTGTTTTAATAATTTTTTATTTGATTTCTAAAGTGATCGGTTGCTGGTCAGAATAGTTTGAAAATTGTGCGATAGAATTTTGTGTATATAGGCCGAGTCAGCGAGAAAGCAATTTTTTAAATTGAATCCCAGGTTGTTCGTCGTCGATGTCGGCTGGGGACGATTTCAATGTATCTGTGAGATTCAGTGTCGCCACAGGATTTCACCGGGTACTCTATTTAGCGCTTGTTAGCACCGACAATACGCTGCAGCTGATCCCCTTAACGAGACCGATGCTTACATTATGCGACGAGGGTGTAAGCTCACCACGTGGTCTCACTCCTCGACGAGAAATGCGAGCACGCGACACTGGCGTCCACTAAATCGTTACTTCTCATCGGGAGCTTCCTCGAAACTGCGATTCAGAAGCTGTTCCTCTTAAGAATGCTTCTTTCACAGCTGGAAACTCTGTTTCATCCTTCCGCTTTACGCCTGCGACGCTCCTTAAATTATTATTAAAAATAGAAGGCATCAGGCTGCCTACAATAGCGTAATTATAGGTTTTAGAAAACACTGTCTAGAAAGCAACGATTCAGAACCAGTCACTTTCGAGCCAGTCTATTAAAATTGATTTTAGCAGCCAATTAAACGAAAATAAATACGTAAACGAAAAGATCTCGAGTCTCGTTGGAGCGGACTTGTGTAAACTAATTAGTTTGCGCGGAGAGGCTGGAGTATTTATATCGAAATCACGTGTGCTCGCAGAAGCAACTCGAACATTCCTGCATGGTCTTCTTGGTTTTTCTTTCTTGTCTCTTATTTGATACTTTTCGTATGAGCGTCTACAAACTTGTGGTTCTGTGGCCATTTCTAATATTTTTAATTAACACGTGCAATAGTAGTTTAGAGGCTCTCACGACCAAAAATAGTAACGAACGAGTTAGAAGAAATGTGTTACAAGAGCGTCGCGAGGCGCTAATAATAGTAAGAGAGGAATTAGTTGGAAGAGTTAGTAAACGTCGAACAGGGAAAGTATACCCGAACGGTTCTCTCGGAAGGATTAGCCTCTTCGGTGTATAATCGGCCTCTGGCAGCAAGACCATTCGTAAAAACTGCTGTCGAACCATGCGTCTCGTTTTCCACGCAAGGTGGAAAATGTCGTCCCAGTTACGGCTCGCTCGTAGATCTAAGGGATTTGTCGACGTTCCGACGAAACGTGAAACACATTTCGGGGAGGGTTGATTATATATCGGTTCCGGTTCAGTTTACTTTCAACAAGAAGCTCAACGGAGACAAATTAGTCTTCCGTATTTACCACGAATTGGCTGCTATCGGTTTCACAAGTGTATATTTTCACAAAAAATTACAATCGACACACAACGATGTATTATTAGATACTATTTATCGATTGATCGAATTCAGAAATTATGCAAGGCTCAGCGAAATCGGAGCAGAAATCTCTTTCTGCAGAGATGATGGATCATCTAGTGGTCCATAAAAGAATGGCCACTGGTTTCACAAAATATTAAAGTCGACACACAATAAGGTCCGATTAAAAATTACGAATTGATCGAATGCAGAAATTATGCAAGCTTCGGTAAAATCAAAGCAGAAATCTCTTTCCGCAGAGATGATCGATCGTCGAGTGATCCATAGAAGAAGGGTTATCGGTTTCGGAAGTGAAAATTTGCAGAAAAAATTAAAATCGACACACAATGACGTTCGATTAAAAATTACCAATTGATCGAAAGCAGAAATTATACAAAGCTCAGCAAAATCAGAGCAGAAACGAATAAACAGATTCCTCGAGTCTCTTCTCGCAGGGATGATGGATCATCGAGTGATCCATAGAAGAATGGCCACTGGTTTCACAAAATATTAAAATCGACACGCAATAACGTTCGATTAAAAATTACCAATTGATGGAATGCAGAAATTATGCAAAGCTCAGAAAAATCAGAGCAGAAACGAATAAACAGATTCCTCGAGTCTCTTTCCGCAGAGATGATGGATCATCGAGTGATCCATAGAAGAAGGGGCTCCACGGAAGAAACCGTGGGCATTGTAAGCGTGATTTGCATGCGAGGCTGGCATGAATGCGATGTGATTGCTTTTGAGGCGAAGAATGTCTCCATCCTGGGAACAATCTGGCTGGTTTCTCGAAATATTGTTGTACGTACACGGTGAATCTTTCATTCTTGATTTTCCAGTTGTTGTCATCTTCTGTGGGAGAGTTCTACTTCTCCATTCAACTTGATTTCTGAATTGATTACACCGAGGGAACACAACCAACGAAACCTTCCCATAGAAATTTTTCTTCGATTCAGTTGTTCAAAAATAATTATCCGAGCAACATTTTTGGAGGAAAGATAAGGGTTACGCTTTTATGGTACGGCGTACTATGGAAGGGTCGTGTCCTTGTCCATTTCCGGCAGTTCTCGCAGCAGGAAGAGCCGTCAGGATGCAATCGAGGCTGAAGCGTTTACGATGGTCATTGTGAGTGGGCGCGAGACGCTCATGTACCCTAAAATTGTGTATAACGCGACGGCTGAGGTTGACCATTCGGCTTTGCTCCCTTTGGTCCTGGTCCCTTCGGTTTCCCAGACTTTCGGCGCGCATCAGGATTCGCGCAGGACCAACTATAGACAAGATAGGAACGCCTCTTCCTGCCTGATAGCTCGATTATTGCACTTGACACGCGCCTTCGACGCGTCTTCCCTTAATTCTACCAAAAAAGACAGGGGCTTCGAGATTATTTTTCTTACACCACTATATTCAAAATATTTGTTGCATCCTTAAATTTGCATTCAATACATTTTACTAAACGTATTTGATATTTTGATAAACCACTGAAAGTATTGTACGTGGTATTATATCAGTTTTATATCGATCAAATTGAGAAAATCATACAAAATGGAAATATTTCAGGCCGGAAGAAAAATTCGGTTTTCGAATTAGATAACTCCGAGTGCAAAGTGTTAAAAACACGATTTTCCACCTGGATCGATTTCAGTCTAGAATGGTAACGGTAAAGGACCTCCGGGTCGCGTTTGACCCGTTAACGCGCGTGTTCCACAGTCTGGGAATTATCCCGGTGTTCATGAAGCAAGGATATGGTTCCAGTGGCACACAATTGTAACAGTTAGCTGGAAGGCTCGGACAGTTGCGAGGCAGTAACGACATTGGTTCCGCAGCGGCGTTTCAGGATGTCCCATTGAAACTTATCATCGCCAGGTTCTTCCGGAACAAATTTTCGGCGATGGCTCGCTCAGATGAAGCATCACGCTGAGCAGAATCACCAGGATCTCTTGAACGTCGTCTGTGGAACACGCGCTACGGACACGACTACATTTTCAACGCTCACCATGACCGATTATGTCGAATAATCACTTACCTTCTGGGAGCCTCACTTTTGTCGCGCACCGGGCTTTCCGGAGTCACTGAACACCCGGTACATTCTTTCAGACAATTCCAACAATGCATAATGCGGATTTTGAAGAAATTCTCTGTGATAAAAATAAAGAAAACTGTTGACTAATCTTCGTTCGCGTTTCTGTGTAAACTTTGCTGTGTTTCAGGAATTTGTCTCGACCAGACGCGCTCCAGAACCGTGTTTGGCGACGCCGTGTCAAACAATCGCGCAAGAAATATTCACAAAGCCGCCGATTTCCTCGTAAACGAGGATTTTCGCGCGGGCTGTGTTGGAGGCGTCGATTATTCCTGGAATCGAACCCGTTCTAATTGTGTGATCCTATGTGGATCGGCGGATTCGACTGGCTCGGTCTCGCCTACTGGATTTAATCAACGGCGAGGCTTCAAAGATCCGAAGAAGTCGCCCCCTCGGTGTAGTTTGTTTATCGTCGGCTCTTGCTCGATCATTTCCCTTTTTTCTCGCCCGGAGAATTCGTCCGATCCAATGACTGCTCGAGCTGTTTCCTGGAAGCTCGCCGAGCCGGTCTCTCTCTTCGCTCGCCTAACTGACAAGCACCAGCCCTCCTCTTCCGGGACAGCTTTTCTCGAAGCTTTTTTCGACGACGTCGTGTCGGACCCCGCACGCCTTTTCGGTAAACTTTACACAACGATTTACCGTACGCTAGACCCGCTCGTAAATCTGTTACACCGTACCACCGTTTTCAGAATACTCTAGAAATTTATCGCTGCATAAACGCTCGCGTCCGTCAACATTGTCATCGCGTGAGTGACGATTCTCATTAGCGTTCTGGTGGATGCACAATGTAAAAGCTAATTTAACAGGGAGCTTGTCAATAGATTTTTCTGGAGAGTAACATTTCATGTTTCACGCGAAGAAACGACAGTGGATGATGTTCGGCTGCAACGTTCCACGGTCTCCCGATAAAAAGATGCAAGAACTGTTGTTTTTGCATCGAGAACCACTCGGATCTCCCGCGGCGGGCTCCTCCGTGCTGAGTAAACAGTAAATGGACGTCTAGTTAGTTTACACTTTGTTTTCGGAGATGTTAACAAAACACGCGGCTACTTTGAAGCGCCGCCACCAACCGCGAGTCACCAATGTAAACCTCGCCGCCATTTTAAGATCGAAAAACAACTTGCACTCTCCTCCGATTCGCATTTTCCAAGGCTAGGTCCTTTATGAAATTCATCGAAAGTATTTTTGTGTGGCTTTTGAACGAGCAAAGAAACACTAGAGACATCGTTCGCGTAAGCACACGCTTCGATCAAATAAACCAGTGTCTATGGTTTATTTACACGTTGTTGGTCTAAAGTGGCCGCGGTCGGTAAAGTGATAGTCGCCGACTGTTGGGTGAGCCAGATTTCGTAGAAGCAACGAGTCGACGGACGTAGATCTTATTCAACGAGATTAGAAGTCGAGTTATGAGTCGATTACGCACCGGACGATTAGTTGATTCAGCCATTCATTATTCTATTACGGGAGCACGTTTACAAACACGGAATGCAAAGCGTCGATTAACTTCTCGATTGAACTGCTCAGAATTTAGCGAAACCCTAAATGCTTTACAGCTAATGGCAGCGTATAAACGTGGAAGCGTCTTATACCGTGCAGGTACTGTTAACATAATGATCTTAAATCCGAGATTACGCGCATATACAGTTACCGAGGGCTTTATTCTTGCTGTAGCCTCCTACTGTACCGGATCTGTGTGTAAGGAAATGATCGGATTACAGACAAAGATCCATTGTGCTCGGGATATGGAGAAAAACAGAACTGTATCTTCCGAGACATCGTCCACCGTTTGTACAAGCGATATCGAATTACGACACAGCCTGAAGATTTCCAACGGCAACAAAAAACCAGTACCAATCTTAGAGCAACTTGCAGACTCGGCATAGGTGTGGGATACCCTGTCGAAGAGTAGACTTGAATAGTTTTTATTGTGCAAGGAATTATGGAAAATGGTAATTACAGTAGGACCTCGATTAACCGGATCCCGATTATAAATAAATATGCGTTCATTTATGCGAAATAAATTTTCAACAATAAAAAACATACGCGTGGAAAACCACGCGCGGCAGAAGTGACACTTTTCTTGCAGTCTAGTAATGTTTAGAAGTAAATTAAGATTGCAAATGGTAAATAATGAAGGGAGGGTCGAACTGTGCGACAAGGACAGACATACATGACATACCTCTTCTCCAAAATTTGTTAATAACTAACAATTGAAGCATCAAACCTGCATAAAACTGAAATGGGAATGTAGCCAAGGCTTCATTTTACATTCTACAATCTTAAAAGTTCATCAATCAAGTCTTTAAAGTTAGTAAATTAATTATGATAATGTTACTTGTCAAACTATTCGAGGTTATTCGCGAAATTTCGTCACTTCCGTAACGCTAGAAAATTGTGGCTCGCTCAGCAAAGAAGTCTCACTTCAAACATTTATTTTGGAATATAATGTGCATTTTAATTATTTCCTCGGGTGTCGATTATCCATCGGGCCTTAATTTATCCGGGCTGTTCGTCTCCCGATCGATCCGGCTAATCGAGGGCCTACTGTATTGCACTGCGACGTTTTTGGGGACGAGTGTACCTGTCAGTGTTTATATTACCTCGGTGCCATTAAACCGGTCGACTATTTTGAGCGAACAGGTCAAAATTATCCTAGCGCCGGCAATAAACCCCCGAATAAGAAACCCCGACATTATTATATGGAACAGAAAATCCGGTTAATGAGATTTCACTCTAATAGGATTAGACTGGGGCATTTCGTAGAAGAAACACTGAAACGGTTTATGAGTTCTGGCATTAAAACTCCTGTTTTCAGTGGAATTGTTTTATTATTATACTGCGCTGAGAAAAAAAGGTAGTTGCTTCAATAACACGCGTGTTATTGTACTTTTTTACTTCGATGAATATCAATGTATTCTTTTCAATAGTATGAAATTTAGAAGCAAATCGTGATGTATTTGAATTGTCTATCATGAAATGATTGAAAATAGTATTTGATTCAATACCGTATATCATTATTCGTAATGTTTCTTTTTTTCCTTCAATCAGATATGTTGTTAAAAAAAATTTGAGAAATGTATTGATTTATACTGGAATTAGTTTGAGGCCATATCTTATTTTTTTTGGAAAACATTGATGGTCAAGCTATTGGCTTATATGATTGGCGGAAGTGAGTTTTGCTATTCAAATTCAATAGTATTAAATATTAAAATAAGTTCATATGATATTGGCACTATTCAATAGTACATCTTATTGAATCAACATATGTTTTTTTTGTTTCGACAGGATTTTTTTCTCAGTGTGCGGCTGAACCGTACCGGAGACTCCCGAGTCATAAAATGATAAAAAGTACAGTAAAACTTCGATTATCCGTGCTAATTATTGGGGCTAATTATTGGAACATGATTTCGGATAATACAACAATTACATGGTTTCAGTACAGCTGCTTGAAATAATTCTTTTATGGGGAATGCCTTGGGTTCCCGTGTCCTCCAATTAATCGAAGGAAAGTTATGCGAGCTTTGTAACAGTTTATGCGACTCATCCTACACATCCTCGGGAATTCAGTAGCGAGCTTGCATACCATAAGTATTGAGGAAAAGTGTCCGATGTCGAGACCGAAGCTGATCCGCGGGAGGATTAATGGCACGCTATAAATATTGACACCAGTTAGAAATGCAGCGATGTACATAGCCATAAATCTCGAAAAATGTGCCACAGTATACTTTTATCGATGTAACCGAATGCCAATTATCGACGCCTCGAAGAAGAGAAAGGCGAAACCTTATAGCGCGAAGCATCGTGATCCGGATTCGTATTCGCATCCTAAGCGCAGAAACTCCGAGTCAGTCGCAATATTTCTATATAGTGTCGTATACATTTTCCACCCCATACTTTATTTCCCTGGGGAGAGCTGTTGTTTCACTTTTCTGCGAACGGAGTTGTGCTAATTTCATTACATTGTATTTTATGCACACAGTATTCGAGTTTCGCTTAATTTAATTGGTAATTACGCGAATCATGAGTGTAATCGAAATACAATGTAATATAAATTACTCAATGTGTTTTTGAAGAACATTTTTTGAGGAACAGAAGATTATGAAACATTTGTAACTACCTAAACTTTTTTTATTGAGCATTTCAGACCTCAGTCGAGATCTATTTTTGCTGTACTGAAACAAATTACAGTGTACGTATACCATACTGCTATGGCATTGTTCTTTGACAGCTCTTCTGTACATTTTCATAAATGTACAATAAATGTACATGTACTGTACATTTTAGGAAAATCGAGTTCCCAATTATCGAACTCGGATTGTTTCAGAAACGAGAAACCAACAAAAATATTAGGAGTCTCGTGAATTTGGTCGTATCGAGGAACCACGATCCATCCGATCAGTTTGTAGAGGAGTCAAGCGGATAAGCTGTCGGAAGTCACCAGATAAACTCGGTTCCGTGCAGCTTATGGTCTCGATAGCCGCGTGAAATACTGTTTCCACGGTTTCCCGGTCCTCCGGTGAACAAGTCAACGGATCATCTACCCCGGGAAACGGCGAGCAGGACCTTCGAGCTTAAGCCAGCGGCGAAAACGCTGCGAGAGTTGGTCACGTCTCAAGAATAAAAGACGGAAATGAGATAAAACCAGCTAATCTTCGACCGTTCCGAGGACAAACCTTCACACGGAGATGATCCCTCCGACGAACGGGTTCGGAGCTCGAAAAAAGAGTTTCTCGAAAAAGTCAAGCAGCAGACTCGCAGCTCCGCGAAACCGAGGTGTGCGCTTAATGCGATTTGCCGAATTTAAAAAGTTAAGACTCACCTGTCAAAAATAAACCGATCATCTGGCGTTTGTCCTGGATCTCTCGATGAAAAAATTTATTTTCAGCTGACACCTGTAACGGATACCTTGCAGAACCTTTGGGATCAGCGACATAGAATGTTTTGTATGTGGAAGATTTTTCATAAGAAAAATTTGGGAAAATTGTCTGGCAATTTTCGCAAGTTTTTCTTCGCAAAGTAAATACAGTAAGATCAAGTCTGATCCATTTCGTTCCGGTGTTCTCCGGCCTTGGCGATCCGTCGACTTTGAATGCATTCGCTGGACCTGGGATTAGCGTAGTCGGTTCTAGGTCTAATCGGGTTTAAGTTCAGCGAAGCGGAGGCCGCGGTCCAAGTGGTTTATAAAAATAATACGAGTCGAGGGTGGCGACCACGAGGAATTTTGTGAATGGCACGGGGGTGGTCTGTTGTCTGGTTACTTCGGCTTGTCTCCTAAACATGGGGCGGCGTACACTTTTGACAGAATTAGAGAACTTTTATATACGGTCTCGTTTTCATCGAGACTCTAGGAATCGCTTAGGGTCATGGGAACCCCCTGTGCAAACGAAACCCTTTCGTTCAGAACGAATCTGTAACGTATTCACTGTGGCCCGGGATAAGCTGGTTAGAGTCAAAAAACCCGTCGAAGTCAGCACCGCTGACGTTTGTCAACCTTCTTTCACTATCAAAGTGACCGAGGGAAATCGAAGGAAGCCATTCACGAGATTATTTTCACAGTAGCTTCTCAATTTTTCTGTGATCTGTGCGTTCCTGACAGATACATTCTATTTTTGCTGAATGTTGCCGCTGAACTGAGATTGTTTAAGCAATTTGAAAATTAATCATTTATTTAGATGAAATTCATATAAAATTTGATTAAAGATGGTTACAATAAATCTAGACACAGTTTTCATACATTGCAAAGTGGATGAACTGGTAATTACTTTCAAACAAACATTTGATATTCATCTCTGCAATGAACACAGTTTTGAATTTCGTAACAAGTGCTGTTCTATCCAGTTTCCGGGGGTAGCTCCGCGAAACTGGCTCTATTGCCAGACATATTTATGGCGGATACAGAGTCCGTTCTGTGGTTTTTGGTGCGGCTAGCAACAGGGCTGTCATAAAGAAGCGAGAACTCCGGAACGAAAATTTACGACGTTATTCCTCGGGGATGAAAAATATTTATAAGCCCATCGACGCTCTCTCGCGGACCATTCTCTGCGAGTCGAGATATTTTTTCGAGTTTACCTGTTTCCGGGTAATGGCTCCGGCCACAAACGGTACCCGCCTTTCTCGCACCTTATTGCCCTGACCGCTGGAAATATATTTCGAATTTCTGGAAAACTCTTTGGAAAATGTATCACATCGACGAGAAGGGCTGACGAGGATAAGAAAGTAATTTATGGTTGAAACATGTGATGGACGGAAGTGCACGCGTTACGTAGAAGCAGAAACACGTCGACGGATGAGACGCGATGAATTGTTGAAATCAAACGGACGCAAGAATGGCAAGTGAACACGGACAAATACGATGTTGCCGGACGTTGAGCGAATTGAATCACTTAGTCGGACGACATTCTATGATCCATCTTTTGTGCGTGCAAATATTGGCTTTCTTTAGTGAAGCCGGTTGGCTGCATTAGAATCAATCGTTTTATAGCCTCAACGAGATTCGTTTTAAGTGCTTTGTCTGTCAATAGAGTTCATCAAGGCTAAGCGTCTAGTGTGGCCCACAGACTAAACTTCAACGTGCAGTTGGAAGGTTGACGGGTCAGGATGTGAGAATTTGAGTGACTGCAGACGATGGTTGCGAAAGCAGAGCATCGTGCAAGATTGGATCCCTGGGACGAAGGGAGTGTGCCTGCGAAAGAACGCGCCGCAGAAGGAGGCACGTGACAGTCGTGAAAAAGGGACAGCCGCCGTGTCGAGGATTTCCAAAAGGAGGCATCGGAAGAGAGGTAAAGTACGTTTTTCGGGTCGCCGGTGGGACATCTTTATACGGGCTGCTGGGCCCCCCATCGTGAAGACGTCGTCACCCCGTGGCGAACCATAGATTTAGTTGCATCCTTGCTTGCGCCCACCTTCGCGGTGCACTCGTACTTTCCGTGGTCTCTCTAGGAACGGCTTTGAACAGCTCGCGGAACGAACAAGCAATTAACTTACTGTTAATTGTAATCGTACCGGGTACAAAATGTCTCGGATATACATTGTTTCATAAAAATTACAAGACTCGACTTGTTTAGATCGTTCACAATTTTTATAATAATACGTGATTAAATAGAGAAATTTATTGAATCGTTTCTCATGGAAGCATCTTTATATTTTCAATAATTAAAAATGAAAAGTGTGAAACCGGTCATTTGACCGGTCGTGGTAAATTTTTGTTTGCTTTCACTACCGAACAATTGAAAAATATCCGATTATGGTGCTCAATGGGATCAGACCTCGCCAATTCCGGGGAAGTCCCTTATAACCAATAGCCATTTCTGCTCGAGTTTGCTTAAAATTAGTTTTAGCGGTCGACTATGCGCGGGTTCGTTCAGAACCATCGCTAGACGGGAAATTCGGCACAGGTTGGGCAAGCGTATCAAATCGTAGTCCCAGAACGTTCATTACTTCATTATCATAGAAGAAATTCGCATTCGTCACAGTTTCGAAAACGGGGCCCGACTTTTTCTGGCCGTCTGAAAACTCGAGCCTTCCATTTCCTCGAAATTCCTCAATAGTTGATCACAAATGGTCGTCGAAAAATGGCACATCCTCTCTTTCAAGCAAATACTTTTAGAAAAATGTTTTACAAATCTAGGAAACACAAATTACTCTGAAAGAAACTCCAATAACTCCGAACAATCGTCAAGTAGATCAGAGAGTCCAATCTCAGGAATTGTTTAAAAGACTTCCCATAAAGAATGCGATTCTGGGGGGACATGGGCGAACAGTAACCGGAACTTCCATGTCGAATCAGGGTAGTCCGAGCACTCATTGCGTCATTATTGGCAGAGTGCGCCGCGGTGGGTGCATAGTGCATTCTTGTCGCGGGTGCACCAGGGGGATACGGCGACTTCCAGCCGCGTGTTCCGGAGGCCCCTGGGCCCGGGGTCCCTTTTTCACGGGGTTAGGGAATCGGTTTTCCGGAGCGTTCCCATTATTTCATCCTCTTGTCACGCAGCCGCCTTTGGCCGGGGGGCACGCAGGTACCAGGAGTGGACCAACAAACGAGTCTATTTGCTCAACAAAGCGGGGCCCTGGACCTCGATGTCTCTCGCGAGTCACAGACTTACACCTCGACGAATCGACGATTTCTACACGTGTCTATCCTGTCCTGTCTGTCCGTCTCTCCGCGCTATACATATTGCGGGGAAATGCAAGCTGATCGATGAAAGTCGCCGCTTTTGTCAGCCGACGCGCCTCCCCTTTCCGCAGGGATGCACTTCTATGACGCTTGCAGCGCTAATCGCGGCCTCGGATGCCACAGGAATCCATCAAGGAATCGATTCAACCATTTTCTTCGTAATTTCAACAATTGCAAACTGAAATATCCGAATTGTAAAAATTTGTGAAATTCTTTCAACAGCGAACTGCGTGAATGGCGGTGCAACTCGTGATTATTGTTTCATGGTTAAATCGTGGCGAGGCACATTAAATTAAGATCGTGTTTAAAGCATCAATGTAGTCGCAGACACACAATCGCTTGCGTGGCTCAATTGAATCGTCTGGATGAGATAATAGCCACCTGCGAGTCAAATGCCCAGAGATGCGTTCAGCTATAATGGTCGGCGCGTTTGATCTGTATGTGTACGCCATTTTACGGACGTGGTAGCACGCACGCTTTCAGGTCGGAGCTCGTTAATCCTCCGGGCAGAGAAGGTAGCGACGTCTCCTCTTTTGGGGAAATAGTGTTTTCTAGATCTCATCTATCGATGGAAGAACCGCCGGGGTCCAGCACCAGAACACACAAGGTGTTTCTGCTTTTTCTGGGAGAGGGAAGATCCGACAAAGTCATTAAAATTTCGAAAAAGTCATCCTCAAAAAATTCTTATAAAATTCGGAATAGTTCGGTATTTATTAGTCTTCAAATAACTACTTCAATGCAAAACAGATATTTGCTAGCGTAGACGGCACCTTTGTTCACCGTTGAAATATTAAATTTAATGTTCCGAAACTGTAATTATACGAGCAACTAAAAGTTAACGGTAAACGAAAGACGCTTTCGTTGGAAACGAAAATTCTCGAAACTGAATTACATTTCTGCCTGTACCGACATATAGCCCATATCATAAAATTCTTTTGAGAATCTTATAATAGGTTCTGTAAACTGAGCCGGTTTAGGGTATGAAGGGTTAGCAACCTTCGAGTTCTCGTCGTCGCATAGACCGTAACAGAATTTCAATGTCCGGTATAATATAAAGAGAGGTAATTTGGGAATTACAGGAACTGTTCGTCAGTTTCTTGAAGCGGTGAGCGTACAAGAACGTCGTCTAAATGACGGATAATAATAGAGTCCTGGATGGAGAAGGGTATAAGAGCTATTGCAGGTGGCGGAAACGTCGAACGTCGTTTCAGTGTTGACGTATTAATCCTGTTAGGACACAATAGCGGGAAACAATGGCCATGGGCAAAGTTTATCCGATTTACCCAGCCCGGATTACCCCTCACCTCTTGCGCCCCTACCATAAACCACCGTCGGTGCTCGTTACCCTTACCGTTGCAAATTATCCTGCCGAAGTCCGTTATTTACGTTAATTGTGGGGAAGTCATTATTAGGGTTACTTACAGCTGTTTCCTGGAACTGTGGATCTGCGAGAATGCCTCTCGCCAACCTTGCATTGTTAATTGTCTGACGCGAGTTTTGTAAGACTGATACTAAAAGTATTTCAACCCTCAACTTTATCTCTGATCACTAGACCGTGCATCTTTATGCGTTTATGAAGAAATTGGCTGAGTGAAATATAAAACAGTAAAGGATTGGAAAAATTTTAAAAATTTAACAAAGTCATTAAGGGATGAAATCAATTTTTATTTTATTCCTGCTTCCCGATCACTAAACAGCGGATTTTATGCATTTACGACAAAAGCGAGCAGGTGTAATGTAAAGCAGTAAAAAGATTAGAAGAATTTAAAACTGGAAAATGTAGAAAATGATTTTGAACTAGCTCAGTGTCTTCGCTAAATATACTGTAGCTGCTGAATAGATGGCAGCACCTTGATGGAAGTGAATGCAGAATGTCCGGCGAAAAGGGTGCAAAGCTGAAGGCCTAAATAAGGCGCGCCCTAGAACAATTCGACATCGCTGGATCTTTACGGTTCGATCAAGTTCGGGCAAACAAGAGCGGTTAGGGCAGGAGGTAGCATGAGCGGGAGCATCAACAAAGGGCATTTATCCCCTTTCGTTCGCATGTGAGCGAGCAAAATCGGTCCCCGCGGAGTGAGAGCGTCTCCGCGATCTAAGGGAGAGAAAAAGCCGTCTCTCGGGTTCGAAAGAGAACGAGAGTAAGAGGACGAGAGAGAGCGAGAGAGAGAGAGAGAGACTGGCAGTGCCGTAAGAGGCGTAGAAATGCAGCAATCACGTTTGGATTTGTTTGTATACGCGGGCTCGCAGTTTCTCGGGGGTAGTTGCGACTGCGCTCCCCACTACCGCAGAATTCTCGATCGGCCACCTTCGAAATCCCTGCCCTCGCCTTAACCACGCGTTGTTTGCACTGTTTGCTGTCAAACATTGGCCGCAAAACATTATGGTGGGGGTCGCTCTCCCAGCCAGTGGAGAGCGTGCGATCTGCCTCGCCATTGGCTGGTATTCCCCCGCTCTAGCTCGCCGGTGGCTCGGTGGGCGTGACCTTAGCGTACCTATAAATACGGCGCGCGACGCCGATGACGGCACCTACGCGTCTCGTCTTCGTCGGAGTAACATCTATCGTAGCTCGTGAGACACGCAAACCATTTTTACGTGAGGACTTGTAACAGTTTTTCTCGTGAACACAGTGCTGGTGTGATTCCCGTGAACAAACCTCTGTGAACAATTACCGAACAGTGCTCTTCGTTCGTCACGCACCTGGCAAGCATTTTGCAAGGTCTATAAACTGAAGTGACTCGAAAAGCATGGTGAACATGGAAGGTTCCGGCGAGCAGCGGACAGTCGCAGCCTCTTCGCCGCCGGCGACTCCTCTGAACAGCAGCTTCAGCATCCGCAGCATCCTACCAGAAGCCTACGCGTGCACTCCGGAACCAGCTGAAAGTGGATCAGCTTCGCCAACCGTGAGCCACGTAGACGACAGCTCAGACTCTAGCGATCTCGACGTGACCGGAGACGGTGGCACGGATACTCCTCCGTTAGATTGCTCCACAACCGCGGCAGCTTCCGTTAATACATCTGCGGAATCCAAGGACTCTAAGGACTCCAAGGACGACGGCAAGAAGAAGAGCGAGAAGCCGCCGTACAGCTACAACGCGTTGATCATGATGGCGATCCGTCAGAGCCCTGAGAAGCGGCTCACCCTGAACGGCATCTACGAGTACATCATGCGGCACTTCCCCTATTACGAGAACAACAAGCAAGGTTGGCAGAACTCGATCCGGCACAATCTCTCGCTGAACAAGTGCTTCGTCAAGGTGCCTCGCCACTACGACGACCCCGGCAAGGGCAACTACTGGATGCTGGACCCCAGCTCCGAGGATGTCTTCATCGGAGGAACCACTGGAAAGCTGCGCAGGAGGACTACGTCGAATCACAGAACCAGAATTGCTACCCTGAAGAGGAGTCTCGTGTTCGGTGGTTACCCACCGTCGATCTCCGCGTCGTCGTGGCAACCGTCGGCCTATACGATGTCGTATCTGCAGAGGGCTGCTGCAGGCTATTCGTCGTCCACTGGAGCATACACCATACCCGCAGGCTATACTCCGGGTTTGATATCCGGCGCTGGACCCAGCCCATCCAGCAACAGCCTCCCCTGCAAACCGCAGCCGCTCCCAGCAACCGCGGCACCTTCTGCCCATACACACTATCCCATGGACAGGCTTCTACAACCACCCATCGCCGGATACGCCACCGGCATTCCCGTCTCCAGCCACTCGTACGACTTCTACGCAACGCTCCGATCCCTCGCTGCTCATCAGCAACATCACGCCACAGGGGTCATCTTCGCGCACAACCAACACCTCAGATATCATCAACCCACCCTCCTCGGACAGATGCCCACCACTTCATCCCCCGGAAGCAGCCCAGAACGCATGTCTCCGCACTCGCCCCCCATCACGATATGCAACTCCTCCCAGCAGCCCAGGTCCATGCAACACTCCACTCCTCAGCTCCTCCTGAAGCCTATTACCGTGCTCACCGGGAGACACTGATTTGATGTGGTCCTGATTTGTTGAGGACCCAGAGCTCGAGGAAGCTGCTGGTACAGTTGAAGACGAGTGAGAACTGTTCACTTCGGCAGTGTTATACGGACTTGTATTTTGTCAGTGTTAGACGAACTTTGTTGCTTTGTCAGTGTCTCATAACGTGAAAGACCGACGGCGCAAGGGCTAGGTGAGCGAGACCCGAAGTTCTTTTTGCGAATCCCACGTTATTAGACATTGACAATAATTGTGAGAGCGCTTGAGAATTCGTGCTAGTCATTACATCTCGGTAGCACCATAGATCGCGTGGATTAATTGTAAGTCGAATTAACAATTGAACATAGAGAATTGAAGGATTGAGCATCGTTTCGTGACCCATCTTCCTGTGGGATCGTCTTTGTAAATATGTTTGAACAATTGATAGACGCGTCGAAAACGTCTCAATACCGAGAAATGCGTACTGTGGAACGATGTGTGATTTATGCGATCATGGTAGAGCAATATATATATATATATCGTTGTAAATATTTTGTCCATCTAGATGATCTCTCTGGTCGTCGATCGAAGACCGCCAACTATTACGATTATAATGACGATGCCTGGTGTGTGTACTTGTGTAACGTGCGATACGAGTATATCGCGAGGCTGATTTCTTTCGCGGTCGGGTATCGTCGGCTACTTTATGCAATTCTTTACATTCGAGAAAGATTGTTACTCGTACACGCATGGATTTTGTATATGTATATACCTACGTATATGTACATATGGAGAACGTGAATATGCGTAAGTGTATGAACGTCTAATAAATGTTCAGACCTTTCATAGAAAATTTTTCTGTACTTCGTGATTCAACACCGTTTCCTTCGCACCCCCTCACAATCCTTGGTAAAACATTCTTCGTGGTCTTCTGAAAAGATCTCTAACAATTAGGTTTCAATCGGTGTTTTACTAACCCTTAAAAATTTCTGCATCATTGTTTAAAATGTATTGTTTACTTTATCAAATATCCATAAAATGAAAAAGATCAAGAATGGAGTTATTCAAGGCCGGGAGAAATGTTTCATTTTCGAGTTAAAATAAGAGAGAGCTCCGAGTGTAAAAAGTTAATTTCTTCTCGATTCGAATAATTTTTTTCGATGATGTTTAAACGATCCTCTTGATCCTTCCGATCTTTCTGCTTGAAGTTTCTTTTCCGGACTCCAGATGATCGATCAAAGAAGATGTAGACAGTTTATGCGTAAAACGATTGAAGTACGCAGTCGTTGATCTTGATATTTCTCTACACCGACTTCTTCAAGTTTCTTTTCTCGATTTACGAAGATCGATCACAGGGTTGCTGGATGGATTTCCTGTTTGAAAAGTTGAAGTAAGCACGTATCGATGAATGTTCGTCATTTCATTCCCACGACTTCTTTTTTGCATACAAATCAACAAAGTGCCAATCGAGCCGGTGCTCCAAATTGTCATCGCTAACAGTCTCCTGAACACGAACAATTTTCGTCACGTCTATCTCTTATTCAAGAAAATCGATCGAAGGCTGTCTCGACAGTTTTTGTTGTTTGCGAAACTGAGATACTCTCGCTGTCCCCAATTTTTCTACTTCGAGTTTCTTTATTCAAGACAATCGATCGAGAAAGGTCTGGTCGGTTTTCTACAGACAATTGCTCCAATTTTCTTGATCTCGTATAGTCGATTAAACATCTGATCTTTTTTCTCTTGACAGTGATACAATATGGTTTCTCATCTTTAGTGGCCAGACCTTCGAACTCTGTCGGTGACAACATAATAAATTTCGTAAAACACGTAGCGCGAAGTCTTGTCGACGGCGATCGTAAAAGTAACAGGCAGAACCCGCCGGCTGTCAAAACACGGCCGAGAATAAAAGTTTCTCTCGGCAGAGTCAACGGATAATGGTGGACCGGAGCAAGCGAGGTCGGGCCCTTCGAAATAGGAAATTGCTTTACTGCTCCAATATAACCATAAACCATCTTTCGGCGACCTTCACGAGCGTCCTCGTCCTTTGGTTACACACAACCTTTTTCCAACACCTACACTCTGCTCGTCGAATAAAACCTTTCTCGAACCGGACGTCTCCTTCGGCAACCTTCTTCTTTAACCCTAAAGTGAGTCTTATGTTGTTGCAGTGTTTTCTGAAGAATGGTTAGATGGTTGTACGGTGGTTAACTGCATCTTGAATGTTAGGAAGGATCTCGAGGTTTGGCAAATTGTATGAACTGTGGATTTGATGTTGTAGCAGTGTCTTTTGAAGATTGATTAGATGGTTGTTCTAGGCGACGTTGATATTGTTCGATTGTTAACTCCATTTTTAATACGGGGAAGACTTGATTCCAAGATTGGGTAAATCGTGTGAACTGTAGAATGAATGTTGTTACAGTGTTTTCTGAAAATTGGTTAGATGGTTGTACGGTGGTTAACTGCATCTTGAATGTTAGGAAGGATCTCGAGGTTTGGCAAATTGTATGAACTGTGGATTTGATGTTGTAGCAGTGTCTTTTGAAGATTGATTAGATGGTTGTTCTAGGCGACGTTGATATTGTTCGATTGTTAACTCCATTTTTAATACAGGGAAGACTTGATTCCAAGATTGGGTAAATCGTGTGAACTGTAGATTGAATGTTGTTACAGTGTTTTCTGAAAATTGGTTAGATGGTTGTACGGTGGTTAACTGCATCTTGAATGTTAGGAAGAACCTCGAGGTTTGGCAAATTGTATGAACTGTGGATTTGATGTTGTAGCAGTCTTTTGAAGATTGATTAGATGGATGTTCTAGGCGACGTTGATATCGTTCGATGGTTACCTCCATTTTTAATACAAGAAGACTTGATTCCAAGATTGGGTAAATCGTGTGAACTGTAGATTGAATGTTGTTGCAGTGTTTGCTGAAAATTGGTTAGATGGTTGTACGGTGGTTAACTGCATCTTGAATGTTAGGAAGGATCTCGAGGTTTGGCAAATTGTATGAACTGTGGATTTGATGTTGTAGCAGTGTCTTTTGAAGATTGATTAGATGGTTGTTTTAGGCGACGTTGATATTGTTCGATGGTTACCTCCATTTTTAATACAAGAAGACTTGATTCCAAGATTGGGTAAATCGTGTGAACTGTAGATTGGATGTTGTGTTGCATTTTTTTGTGATTTTCTGGCGGTCTGTTAGATCGAGGGGGCAAATGTTTGCACAGTTGGTGCACCGCCCGAAGCAGCTATGCCAGTTTTCACGTGGGCCCGAATACAAAAGTGTGTGTTGTTGCCTCGGTACGAGGCGGCCGCTCGATATTGGTATGATGCATTGAGACAATGAGGCGTAAATAAGATAATGGCGTGCGCTCGCGTACGTCCAACGGGGGATTTAAGCGTTTGAAGGGCCGAGAAAAGCAGACGGCAGAGAGACAGAGAGAACAATACCGATTAGGATCGGTAGATGAGATTGTGACCCGCGCAGCCTCTCCACTGACAGACGCGTTTTGCATTCTTATATCTTTAACCAACATCGACGCTGCGCTTCAATCACACGGAATTGCCACTACACCTCTTACACGCGCTGCTCTGAACTAAATATTACAGTACACTCCCTATAACGTGATCAGAATCATGTTTCAAAGCACTGTATATCTGTCTTTCACGTGGTAGTATGTGTACAGCATTTTTAAACAATTTATTGTACGTTTACTGATATATTAAACATATGTGCAACACTTTGGCTGTTTTCTAAATTAAATTGTAGGATATAAAAGAAATGTCGGACCTAATTGTCTGATCTTTTTCACATCGTTTCGATTGTCGTAATTTTGTCAACAATTTGTTTCTGACACTGTGACACACTTAAGCATCGTATGATTGTAACACCAGTGTTCCTAACGCGTCAACTGTCCATGTTTCTTAATCGTAAGAGTACGTCAGGCCCCGCAGGTTACTGCGCGTTATCATTGTACCGATAACAGATGAGAGCGATACATAAAGCAAAACTAAACGAATATTGCATAGCATCACGTAGTTGAAGGGGACAGTAAACACTTGCGTGGTCAATTGCTCCAAGTGGCAAGTGGTGCTATGTGCGTGTAACTTCTCCGTGCGTGATAGATATTCTTCTCTAGTTATGTCGAGAAAATTGAATTCGTCGCTCGCCTTTCTCGTTAAATTAGTCGCCTGACAAATCTATCGAACGGGGTTCGCTTTGATCACCTCATCAAACTCGTACAAAATCATCTTATTGAGAAATGGTTTATTCACGAATCTTTATCATAAAATATTGTTTGCATAGCTCGAGGAGATAACTCCTCCAACTCTGATTTTCTTTCATAGAAAATTGAACTGTGAACGGTTAATTGAACACTGAGAACAGCTTTTTACGATTTTGATAGTAGCGACTACGACGAAGTTGTCTGTGGAAGTTAGCATGATCTTTTTTCAATAGGGTCTGCGAAACGTGTAAAGATCGTAAGTGTTCCTAGCATTTTAGTAAGTAGTCGGTAACTCGCTGAATCACTTTGCGCTATTACATTATTGTCGATGTCGTCAGCGTTATTCGCAGAGTCGCTGACTAGGGTTGCCGTGATGTCTTTCAGAGCCCTTGTAATACCATTTCACTAATGCCGCATGATTGCCGGGTTATCTATAACGGTTACGCTTTAAAATCGTCGTGTTCTTGTATCGCGACCATTGTCCTCTCTTCGAGAACCAACGTCAACCCTTTGCAAACCGTGTCGAATGGTGTGTGACATGAAGACATTCTTCATAAACAATTCCTTTAAAAATTGTTGCCTATTTCGGGAATAATCATACAAAATATTTTTCATTTCAATTCAACCCGGACCGAGAATTTCGCATCAAGACATTATTCATAAGTAATTCCTTTAAAAATGGTGGCACTAGTTCGGAAATAATCTTAGAAAATATTTTGCATTTCAATCGAACCGGTCCAGGAAGCTTCAATGGTGGATTGGGAATTTTGGGGTACGGAAGCAGGATTGCTCGAAGAACGACGATCTCCACCATAGCTACGACCACCTCCATACCACAAACGTTGCAGGCCCGGTTGCATGCAGCTTCATCTGCCCCCTCTTACATTTCTTCCCCTGCTCAGCCGCGGACGTTTATGGAGAGAAAGGAATGGTCTGGTTTCGCAGAGCAGAGGGTTTCCTCTTACCGCAGGGGTAGATGTGCCCACGGAGAAGGAGAGGTGGCTACCAGGCGAATTTCTGGCCTATGGGGGACCCCGCTTCAGCATCATGGTGGTTGATTTGCGGTTTATCCCGAGTACGTTCCGACATTTCGCTCGCTGTTCGCACCTTTGCCAGACACGGATTCGAAGCTGTTGATCACTTCAATTACTTCGTGAAGAGTATCGTGAACAATCATTTCTTTCGTTGAATCGGGGTTGTGATATGTTGTACATTAACAGTGATGGTGAATTATCATTTTGTAAAGTAGACAATTATTCAATAAACATAGGTGTGATGTTTAGGAATTTGTTGCGATGAGGAGGACGTTTTACTCGCCAAGTTTTGCGAGCGCCGTCGAATGGGATCAGTTCCTCGGTATTTAGAATTTGAAATAGTATGATAGTAGGCATCGGTAATGGCGCGTAGGGTATGTTGACGTGGCACTTTGATTGCGGCCAATTTCGTGGAAGATTCAAGGATAGCACGAATAGCAAAGCAGCAAAGTACGCTGTTGCTGTCGTCCACGCACACATGACGTAAGGCCCCGCGTACCTATAGTATGTAAGTAGCGGTATATACGTGCTGTCGTTCTGGATGACTCGGTTAATTTATTTAAGCGGGGAAGAAGGGTTACTCCAGAGAGACAGAGAGAGAGAGATAGAGGGGGAGAGAGAGAAGACGCTCGACCGCCAACAGTGCCATATTTCTCGCCACCTCCGCATAGTTGGTAGCAATTACGAGCTCGCGATTATTCGTCTGGAGTGAACCAGTTTGCGGGCTTTCAGTCGCGTCGCCTTTGCTCGATGCGACGCCCACTTTTCGTCCAGCCATGTCTCGGCGAATGTTTCTTCATCTCAATCGACGGGGATTACCTTCTCCGATCAAAATCTTGCCATTCTGCTCGATCCTTTCGAAATCGCGCACTCCGAAAATCCGAAAGCAAGTGGCTCGAGGTCGTCCACGTTGCAACAAATAAGATAATCATTGTATCGTACTCTGCACCGTTCACGATCTACAACTTCTTCGAAAGAAACTAGCGTCTCTAGTTCTTCCACGATTCTCTCCTGCCATTTTGCAACAAATAAGATTACAATTACATTTTTCTTAAACCGGCGGATGGTTAAAAAGGAAGAAGTGTCTCGAGTTCTTCCACGATTTTCTCCTGCCACTTTGCAACGAATAAAGACAATAATTGTATCGTTCTTTCCACCGTTCAATCGCTACGATTTATTTCCTTCGACCGGCGGATGAACCGAAAGGAATTCCTCTTTAGGAAGCGAACAATTAAAACACTATCGACTTTTTCCTCGTGAATGGTCACCGCCAGCATTAACCGCGTCGCTCCACCAATTCGCTCATCTTTCCTCATTCCCTCCGTTCATTCTTTCCAGACTATCTTCCGTCCTTACAACGCCATACATAGTAGCCGCTCATTCATCCAACCATTCGATGACCGTACCATTCATTCATTCATTCGTTTAATACTTCTGTGTCACACGAAGATACGGGTCTTCTGTCGTGACTGGCCCGCGCCATGGGAACCTTCAAACTGTTTTGCATAACGTGATTAATCCAATCCCGTCGCCCACTTTTCCTATAGGGTATGAATCACGTTTCGGTGAATCACATTTTCGGCCGCACATAAACACATTTTGCAAGAAAACATGCAAGAAATTAGAAGAAAAATGAATGTGTTCTACCTTGACGAGGTAATTCCAGAAAGCTCGTAACTTAATTACACCGTCGAGCAATTGCACAGTGTCCAGTAGCATGGAACGGTGAATTAGCATAATGCCCATTGGTGGAGCGACGCGGACCGACGACGTATCCATTGAAACGCAGAAAAGAGCAAACGATGCGCGTGATGAACGCGATAGATGGAAAACCGGGTTGCGGGGGATGGAGGAGGGGATAAAAGAGAAGAGAAGACCGAAAGAGAGGAAAGAGAAGAGAGGAGGAGAGACGATGTTTTTAAAAGGAGACGCCGAGGAAGGGATAAACGATACGGCCGGAAATGTGTCGTGTCGCAAAGGCCTAACGACAAAGACACGAGAAGACACACGAGGAAGATGTTCGTAGGCGCTTCATTCGGCTTTATTAGACGGTGGAAACGAGCAGTCCGCTCGTTTAGTTTACACACCAACGAAACCCGGCGAAACCGAGTTTACAGGGTTGCTTATACACACTCTTCGTCTCTCGCGTTCTCGTCCTGTACTGTTCGTCTCCTCCGCGTCGCACCAGCTGACACCGACACGCTCGCCATGATCTTGAATGGCTTCAATTAGCTTCGTTTAGGTCGGCAATTGTTTCTTGAGAATTCCCGTAGAAAGCTTCTTCTAGCTGAGCGACGAAGAATTGCGGGGTTTGTTCGGCGACAAAGTGGGGGTGCGATGGGGTGGAATATGATCGACTGTGGAGAAACCGTGGAATCAGGTATACCGAACCCTCTCACGTTTGTGTTATTTCTTCGCGATTTTTATGAACGCTTGAAAATAGAGTATACTCCGCAAATTCGAAGCCGAGAGGTTGTTGATCTTTCAACTCTTGTAACTTTATGTAAAAATTCCCGGCTCATTTTGGAGGGTGAAGTCTCTACTCTTTCATTTTATTCAGACATCTCTTAAACCTAGATCGTTTTCATTTGATGTAATCTTTTTTACATTGGGCGCATAAAATCTGTTTGCAATTCGTAGAATACAGACGAGTTTAATAATATCAATGGTGAATCGAGAGAAAGGAAGGAAGAGGAGGAAAAAGAAACCTGATGAAGACGGTGGCGAAGCGGTTAAATATTATGAGATTTAAGTAGTACCGAACGGGCTGCTGGCCTAAATGGTGGGTCGTTAGAGGCGCGGGAGACAAAAAGGGAGAAAGTGAGAATACAAAGGCACACACCAGCCCTGATTGCACTTTAATTCACCTTCTCCTTTCTTCGTTGCCTGTGGTCTATTCCAGGGCTTGAGCACGAACGAGTCAGAGGTTTAAGCAGGAAGTTGTACCCTGAGGGAACGAGTCTCGGCTTTCATTGGCGAGAAAATTTTTTTTTTATTGTCTCGTTTGGTGCACTTAAATGTTCTACTACAGATTCAGCGTTCTCTCGTTAAGAGAAACGCATTGCGGGTCACAGGAAGACCTGTAATCTTAAACCGTTTCACTGCCCGGTGGATTCCGCTGTCTTTTCAATAAGAATTAAGTACGACCGGGCTTCTGTATAATGGTAATTTGCCCGAGGATATTTGTTCTTTGATTTCATTGTTATTCCAATTAAAAAGATTCGATCATAGTTTTAACGGGTTCTGCTTATTTCTTCGAAATCAAATATTGATGGACGTTGAAGGATCAAATAAAACGAGATAGAACGGAAGCCTAACGCTGCGCAAACAGCTCCGCGTTGACCTATTGCGCCAAGTAATTAACCTCTCCCGCTTGGCGGCTCTTTTTAAGGTTTCCTCGTTTGAATGCTTGAATTGAAACACTTCCGACAACGTGTGCAACGCGAAAGGAAACACGATCACTGTATGGGCTTTCGGTTTCAAGCTTCACGGAGCAGCGACTCCGAAACTTGTCTTAAAAAATCTTATTAGTTACAATAAATATGCTCGAATCATACTGAAAATTGGGTCAGTGCGCCGGAAATTCCAGAGAATTAGTAGCGTTTGATAGCAGTAACTGTGCAAAAGGAAGAAGTGCCCAGTATAATTACAAGATGTAATGAAAACCAATATCTTTATGTAGAAATTGTATTGTACAGGGTGTATAAAAAGTAATGGACCTCCGGTGAATCTACACCTCTGGATCGGTGGACATATGTAAGAGAAACTTGCCCCAAAATTGTTTATAAAAGTAAAGTTGTTTTTTACATCAACACCTTCCACTCTCCCAGAGGACAGAAAGCTTGAAAGGAGCCACAGGTCGCATTCTACTTTGGTTTTGTTAATGTACAGCTATCGGAGAGCATATAGGCACACAATAGATATAAGTTTTCTCCGTTTTTAAGAAATCACGATCCACAAAAAAGTTCTAATCACTGAAACCGTAAAATAAATGGTCGGGCAAGGGGTTAAGGGTGAAGTTCGCCATGCCTGGTTCGGGGATGGGTCAAGGTGAAAGGGGGAGTCGGGAAAAATGGTCGTCGGAGAGAGAATGCAGTGGGTGGCACGCGCCCAATGCCGTTACTTCAATGTATAAACGCTTAACAGGCTCGGCGTAACACGAGACACACCGGAAGGGACGTCAGCCGAGTGTCACTCAGTCATTCAGTCGGCTCCACTCGTTTCGTGCTTGCTCCGCGCTCTTTCTCTCTCTCCCTCTCTCTCCAGAGGTCCTCTCCTCTCTCGTGCGAAGCGGCAATGCAAGGCGAAATGCTCTCTGTTTGTATGTGTACGCATGTACCAGTATATTCGCGCACACCCGTAGATCCCGAAGGATGAGATCAAGTTCCGCGTAAACCGCGATAAGAGGCGAGGGGACCAAGAACATGAGCCTTATCTATTCAACGCGACCCCTCCTCCGTCACACGCTTTCTCTTGTACCACCCCCGACTCGTCAACGCTTCGCGATTTTTATCCTGGATTCGCACAAGTGTCTCACCTGGTACCCAGTGAAACGTCAGACGTTTTCGTGCAACATTCCCCGTAGTCAAACGCTGAAGTTAGGGAGTAAACAGCTTCCGTCCAGTAAACAGGATCAGAAGCTCGCGGTCGACATTATTAACGCCACATTAGGCCAATTCAGTGGAGGTCCGTGTTTTCCAGAAACACAAACCGCCGAAGGGAGGAAGGACAGCGAACAATGGATCGAATTAAAGTCACCCTGGGAAAGCGAAGGGGTCAGGACCTCTTTCGCTCCGATGCTTCGCCGACTGTTTTATCTACCGGGGCGCTAGTGACTCACGCTAGACTATGATCCTCGAGAGGCTTGTCGACGTTTGAAGGATACCGAAAGCAGAATCGGTAAATTTTCGCGAACGAACGCGTGGCCAGTTCCAATTGAATCGGTCAATTCTGGAGAGAAAAACGGTGGCATCCGGCGCGCGCTGTGGGGTCAAGTAGACGACCTCGTATCCTGGGTCTTGGTTAGTCCCTTGCCTCATTGACGGCTGCGCCCACGGGTCAAACTCCTTGACTCGCGACCACTACCAGCTGCCCCCTAGACAACGTCCAACAATTATTCTTATCGCGGCTGCGTATGTAGTACGTGTGCCAGCTTCATTCATGGATTCCGCGTTTCCGAGAATCACCGGCTCGTAGTTCTCAATGAATGATGCTATGACTATCGCTCGTGCTTGGAGGCGGAAGGATTCATGGCGACGGAATACTTCAGCTGTCGAATCACAGCTGAATCTTTTTACCATGAAATTCATACACGGATTGTTGTGTACAATTTTATTTCGAATTTGGTCCCGCTAGTGGAAAATTTATTATATTCTTTAGGCTTTATTAACCCTCATCCGTCCCTCGGTGTCGAATTGACACAGTGATAACATATCGAGGATATAAAAAAGCAAACTGTTATTTTTCGATGCTTTCCTATTCAAATTGAGATGGGTAGACTGCGGATCTTTACGCATTTATGGCTTCTAAAAATGTTCAGAAAAGGATGATACATAAAATTGGACAGAATTTAGCACAATTTTTATCTATTATTATTATTATTATTGTTATATACGGACCGAGGTCCTTTTGTAGAAATGTTTACAGTTATTTAGTAGAACTGATAAAAACCAAAAGGAACATAACAAAAAAAATTCTTAACCTAAAATTTGCATAGAAAGGGACAAGCGCGAAACTAAACAAATACGTCCCATTCAATATGATGTAAGTAGTCGATTATACTCTTTTAATCACCATGTTTGAAGTTATAATAGGAGTATGAAGTATGCCGAGTATTTATTATGTTTTGGAGTTTTGGTTGAGATCTGCGCAAATTGAAAATTGCATAAACATTCGCAGTCTATTATGAGTTTAAAAAATTATTATGTAAAAAAACATCGTAGTTTCGTGAAAATTGATTTACGAATAACAGAGAATAAGGTGGTACAACTTATTTCGGGAAAACTGTGTCAAATTGACAGGAGGGATGGACGAGGGTTAACGGCTGATTTGCCACAGGGTCGTGTTCCGTGCAAAGAGGGGTGCGCGGCACGATCACGAGAAACGTGTCCGCGGTATAGTGAGCGGTACAGTGAATGTGTTAACCCGTTGCCCATTTGAACAGCTTTTGTGACCCTTTAAAACAAACAGGACGTCGTACGCGGGAACAAAGACCGGAGAAATGAAAACGAAAGAGAAAAAGACGGAGCACGGTACAGGGCGAGAGAACGAAAAAGAGATTTATCGGGTTTAACCCTCTCCTCGATGCTCGATTTCGTATAAGTGGCGCGTATTATACATACAAGTGGAGCACAGCTGTGGAACAAAAAGACCCCTATTATTTTCAGGACTTACGCGACTCTTCACCGGAATTGTTCGAAAGGAACTGGCCACGTTCTTGTTCGACGACAATTACGCGTGATTAGGCGAGCCTGTTGTTCCTCTCGCCAAATGAACAACTAATAAGCGGGGAACACGATCGATACTATCGCGATTCGTTTTTCTATGGATGCTATTCCCACAAATTCATTCATTGTAGTAAACGAGCTTGGCTATTGTTTATCGCACCGAATGACGAAGTTAAATTTCGATCCGAGTTAGAGGAGAGGGTGAAAGATCGACTGTGTCGTGATCGATTAGACGCGGTACCCGCGTGAAGGAAGGGTGACTTTAAGTTTCCTCCGGGCAGATTACTTTTCGCATTAGTTCTGTGGCTGATCGTGAACGGAGCGACACACCCCCGCACGTGGTGGCCACTCTCGAGGATCACAAACCGTAACGACTTCAAATTACTTCCCCCGTTGCCACTATTTTTCTTCATTCGCTTAAACAACCAATAATTCACGCGATATCGCGTCGCAGAGTACAGTTTTCGTTATTCGAATGATACTTGCGAACGAGACCGTTCAACGAACATCGACAAGACAGATTCGTCTCGAATACAGAATCCAACGACGAGAAAATCATCTCGATTAAGCGCCGTGAGTAATCGCATCGTTGATTCATCAATTAGACTTTCGTGACGGACTACATTGAGACCGTAGACGGTTATGTAAATTCGCGAGTTCCGACATTGAGGTATGGAAAATTAGAAAAAATGGAGAATGAGAAGGGAAATAAAGAGAAGGGAGACGTTAGGGCAAGTGGTGGCAGTGTCGTGCGTCTCGGGCACAGTATTCGAGCGCATTAAACAAGCCACTTGTGCCGGTCCCTCATTCTCATGAGACGCGCGGGCGCACGTGGACAAACGTCGGGCCGTGCATATCGGGTGGTTATGCACCGACAACAACAACGACAACCGTCGACGACAACGACTTCGTACAATTGTGTGCGTAGTGCCGCTACCAGTGACGTCGTCGCGTGCGTCCCCTTCGTACGAGAACGAGCATTGCTTACTTACATACAGCAGACTATACATATCTGTGTTTCCTGCGGCAGTGGCTCGCGAGTGGGCGCCCCTCCAGCAATTTCTGCGTACAAACAAAGCCTGCTGGGCCACCGTAAAATGCGTCTCCGTGCTTAAACGACCGATCAACGGCACGCCGAGGAAATTTGTATGGCCTTCGTTCTTGTCAAATTCGTTAACGTTTCCCTTTGCCAGCGGCTCGCCCCTGCTTTCTACTCGCGACGCCGCGCCGCGCCGCGCGTGCTGCGTTTCCGCTCGACCACACTCTCCTCCTTCGTCAGCACTGTTATTGGCGGACGTGGAGTTTCTTCAAATCTTCACGCAAATGCTGGAAAATCTACAGTGGCTCCCACTAATATTTCGACACTCTCAAAAAGACGATAACTTTTTTTTAATACTCGGCCTTTGAACTTTTTGGAGGAGTTAGACATTTTTTCAAAATTACAATTAGTCGGAATTGTAGAGAAAATACTAAAAGATGCATTTTACGATTTGCAATTTGATTCAAAAATTTTGTTCCAATATTAACCCTTTGCATCAGCTCCCCTTTACATTATTAAATATATCGGTATCTAATCAATTACTAAACATTTAGGTATTGTATGAGGTATTATACCAAATCGTAGGGAATAGAAATATTCTAGATCGGAATAAACGTTTAATTTTCCAGTTAAAATAGCTCTGAAGTGATTGTCTTTTTAAGATAATCTTAATTAATCTTTTAAAGAAATCCACTGTACGTTCAGTGGATCAGCAATAAAGAATTAATTCAAGGATTCGATTTCAATCGGTAATGAATTTTTCTACGAACATGTGTTTCTCGGTAAGAAACGGAGGAATCCAATTGGCGGGTCGCCGGGCACAATGAACGGGGCTTAAAGGTAGAGGACTGAGCATTCACGGGAGGAATTAGCGGTTGCTTTGGAAGCGCGGACACCCCATGGTGCCATCAAAAGAGTTACAGGCCTTTCGCACCTCGACACGGGGGATTACATGCCATAAAATAAATCCTCCTGCACCCCCCGACGTCGCTGCTCTTGTGACCTTAGATTATAATGTTTTGCTCACGCATGCTTCAACGTCCATGAAGAATCTCCTTCCACTTTTTTCTGTCCCGGTCTTTTTACTAGCCGGGGAATCGAAAGCGAGCATTCGTAATGGAACTTTTCGAGTAGGTATCCTGCCTGGATGATCGATTATGATCGGCGGACTCCGGACTTTCATGCAAATTATTTCGTTCCTTCCGAAAACAGGACCAGTCATCGAAATTCGTACAAGGAAATTGTTGTTGGTAAAAATATGAATGAATTTTGTAGAGAAACATTGTGAAGCAGAAGTAATCGGTTTGTCGGCGAAGAAGCCATGATTCTGGCGTTTGCGGGAAAAAGAGACGACGATGGCGGCCAACGGAATTCAGAGGGGGTCGTGACTTTTGTCGTTTTTAATTGATTAATCGCTCACGCTATTACGTGATTATCATGGCTTCTCGAGAAGTCTCCTAGAGGGGCGGGGGTGGCGGGAAGGGGGGCCGTTTTTCGGCGGACAGAAGGCCGTCTTCCTGTCGCGTGGCCCCCACGTTATCTTGCTTTCTCGTCTCCCTTCGCTAGAATTAACCTCTACATTGGGATTAAAAAGCGGATATATTAATTTGTCTGTTTCTTACTCGCTCTTCCTCGTAAAACGCCACTAGCTAAACCGTGTTCTCGAGGATTGCAAGCGAGAAGATGAAATAAATGATCAAATAGTTCGCAAATTCAACAAACAAATGATTGAACATTGAAAGTTTGTTTCTCCTTTCAACGACGAAAGGGAACTCGTCGAATAATGTGTGGAATTTAGAAAATCGCTGTCCATATTGAGTCATCTGTTTCCTAGTATGTTCGACGTAGAAAATCACAACAGACTTTGAGACGGCGACAACTTCGAGATCAATCTCCATCGTTCCTCACAATGGAGTGACACTTCTCCGAGCACGTTTGCGAGGGCACGGCTCACGCCGGTCTAACGTGAATTTGCATACGAATGTGTTCTCGTGATAAAGACAGAAAAGTTGGACGTCGTCCGTAACTAATCGTCCCGTTGCCTTCGGCTATTCGTCCCGAGGAACTCTTTCTTCGGCGTTTCTTCTTTCTTCAATATCATTTCCCGTTATAGTTTTGTTTCGCTCGCGTCGCGCAGACACCGAGTCGCTCTTCAACGCTTTGAACATTTCCTTACAGACGGATAATTACGTTACTAAACTTGAGTAATTACAATGAATTTAATTACATACTTTTTATTCTCTTCATTTCATTCTGCTAAACAGTGAACGTCACAAGTGAACGAACATTATCGAGTTTAGTAGACTATGATTGTTCGTCGTGGATGAAGTAGTAAATTAATCACAGTCTAGGTTGCCCAGACATTAACAGGGCGAATAAACGAAGAATGTTTGGAACCAGCTTGAGAATCGTGAATGGAGGTTGGTTCCCATTACGTGAATGGATCAACGAGGTCAGATCTCGTGGCATTTGACTTTTTCGTCAGGAGGTCGGCCCGGTTCGAGCTAAGAAAGTCATTTCTTGTGTCATTAATCGTTCCCCGAGAGCCCTTATCTAAATTGATTGAGTAACCACCAGACGAGAACCGTCAGTATTACATTACAATTTGCTACTGATTCTCATCAATCATTCTTGGCCCGATCGAATTAGTCGACGGCGACGATTTCTTACGTTCCGTCTACGTGTGAATCCAGCTAAAAATCATATTTCATTAGAAAATCAAATTTACGTGCTTCATTGAAATGTAGAAAAATCCCCACAAATTCAGTTCCAAATTTGAATATGTATATTTATACAAAATAATTTCTGTATATATTTTTTCCATCGAAAAATGAGTTTTAGTCCAGTCAATGAATGCTCATAAAGGGGGCGTAGAGGGAAATGGAAAGAACATACTATAGGTTAGGAGGTAAACATACTAAAAGTCCCTACTCCTAGGAGGTAAGCGGGCTACAGAAGGCACGTAGAAGTCACCTTTTCCGGTTTTCCGCTTATATCTCGGAAACTATGTGTCCTAGCAATAATAACATTTCATACAAAATTAAAGCTGACAAAATGTGCTATAATATTGATTCCATTCAGTTTTTCACTATCTCGCATAGTTTCCGAGATATCCGAGCTCAAAGTTCACTAATTGGGAAAAAGAAATTTTTGCCTCACGTTTTTTGCCTTACTCGACTAGCTAACTTTTCAGCACTTTTCTAGCAAAAACTGAGTCGAATCAATTTTCCAGCACATTTTGTCAGCTTTAATTTTGTATGGAATGGTCTTATCTCTAGGACGCATAGTTTCCGAGATATACGCGGAAAACCGAAAAAGGGGACCTTCTACGTGCCCCCCTGCACCCCGCTCACCTTCTAGGAGTGGGGACTTTTAGTACGTTTACCTCTTCACTAGTCCAAACAAAGACACAAATTTAAAAATTGTGTTCCCTCCATTTCCCTCTACAACTCTTCGTTGACTGGACTATTTCGCATGCTGAATATATTTGCACAGATTCTTCTAGAAAAATTGCCACAGACCACCGTTTACTTCCAAATTGGAGTATGTACGTTTGTGTAAATATTTTTTCCAGTATTCGTCCAGTTGGAATACTTGGAAAATGTTGAACAAGGAGGGACAAGGAAGCAGATTGGGCAATTTGCGAACGGTTCGAAGGAAACGGAGCGTCTGAGGTGTTCTCGAATGGTAGAGTGGGTCGAAACTGGCGAATCGAAAACGTCGAAGGGAGAATTTCGAGACGAACAATTTGCTTCGAGGTGAAAGGAATCCTTGACCGCGGGAGCCACTTGTTGCACAGCACTAGATTCCTGTTGATTGCTCTCCGCGGGGCACGACTTACGCTACCGATTTCGAATGCCCTCGAGGACCGATTCCCTGTCGTCAAGCTGGGTACTGGGCTAATCGTCCCTTTATTCCTTGCCTAATCGATTCCACGACCGTTCGAATGGATCACCCTGAAATGTCTATTTCCTAGAGAACGCCGCTAAAGATCCTGTGAATCGGCTTCTGCTCGAATTCTCAATTCAACCGTGAACGGCGACCATTTTTCGTTTCTCATACTAATCGGCCCCGGTGATTTGAAAAATCGGGATCAATGTGGAACGGGAGAGCAGTTCTAAGTAGAAAGTAAGATAAACATTTTCTACCTGAATTGCAACGAACTGAATTGACATAGTAATTTATTTTCTTTGTTAATATGTTTAATAGGCTGAAAATAATATAACAGTATTCTTAAATTCATCTACAGTAAGGAGCAATAACTGATTCCACACACTTTAAATCGAAACAACTTTTTTATGAATGGAACAAACGACTTCTATTTCTCTGTAAGGCTAGAAGATTAGTTTAGTAAATGATGTGTAAAAAATATGTTGAAAAAAATGCGTTTGGACGGAATTGTGAAAAACAATAGTAAAAATTAATTTTTACAACTTTTTTAGCTGGGCCAATAACGAAAATTTAAGAAATGTATTTTGTCAACTGGTATGAATTATATACGCTCTGAAAATTTCATTGAAATTGGTTAATTGGTTTGCGAATTATAAATGATCAAAAGTGGTAATTTCTAGTGTACCATAAAGTGGCAAGTTTTACCATTTTTGATCGTTTATAATTCGTAAACCATTTCGATGACATTTTCAGAGCGTATATAATTTTATACCAGTTGACAAAACACATTTTTTAAATTTTCGTTAATGGGCCAGCTAGAAATGTTATGAAAATCAATTTGTAGTATTGTTTTTCAACTTATTTATTAGACGTCATTTACTAAATTAATTCTTCTAGCCTTACCGAGAAATTGATTTCAAGTGTGTGGAATCAGTTATGCTCCTTACAGTATAAACTACAGATCAGACATTTAGTGGTTGAAGAATTTTTTAGTTGACGTTTACAAACAACAATAAAATGCATTGAATGGCATTCCAGATTGTTAGTATAGTTATTTGCAGCCTCGTCGCATTAAGGGGACCATGAAGGTATAAAATTGACAGACGTATCTGTTTTACTTTCCAAAGAAATTCTACGGAAAAAAGGGCCCCCGTTTAAGAGACATAAATTGGCGTGAGGAAAAGCAACATCGGTGGATCAAAGAAGCGGTGTGCACACAGCGACGTTTATTAGCTTGATTTAATTCAATTTAGGTACCAATAATGACTGCGGCGTTTAATTGGTCCAGTGAAGATGTCACACGGTATTTTTTGGATCGGTGACAATGTAATGGCCGGTTACAGCGGAGCATCGGTATCCATTACTTAATTTACACGTCTGCGCGGCTCTCGAAGAGGGAGATCTGTTCGCCCATTAGAAGTGTCTACAATCTACGATAATTAATGCGATGCTATTTGTCGCGCTTAATTGGTAATGTAACGTTATTAGCTGTCGTTTGATGTGCCGTGCGTTAAACGGGAGCTACTTTGTAACCATTGCATGCAGACAGAATAAATCGCGTCTTGATTGATCGTAAGAAAATCTGATTACAGAAAAATATTTTTTAAAAAAATCGTCGGAACACGTCAACGATCTCTCCTTTATCCTGAGGGTCGATCGAGACGGTTGGCAGTCTCATGAAAAATTTATAAACGCGAACCATTAAACGTTTCCGGTCGGATGGATTTTCGAGATTGCGGTAACGGCTGTGAGAAAATCAGCGTCAACTGTTTTCCAACAATGAGGCGATCATGAACGGATGATTGGATATCAATGACGCCGGGGAATCGATCGAGAAACACATATCGATGTCGTGACTCCGAAACTACCCTCCGCTCCCTTTTTAGAAAGCGAAGAGCCTCTCGACGGGCATCGATTGGGAATATTTGTTCACGATCATTTGCATTCGCATCGAGAGCATTTCGAAATTCTTAATGTTTGTGGGAACCTGTCGAAAATTTCCGGTCAGCCACTTAGCGGCAGAAAAAAATGGTCGAAGCATAGCTGCTTTCGCATTCGCGGCGACGAGATAAGGATCGCGGTCGCGTCATTGGCAACAAAGAGACAAGAACAACAGGCACGAAGCCAAGAAGATGAAGAAAAGCAAGAGTGGCGGTACGGTCTCTCGGCTGTCAGCGTTGTTAAATAAAGTGGTCACCGTGGATCGTGCGCTGCGGACGCGACAGTTAACGGTAAAACCGTGGACGAAGTTGGTTAACGCGAGTCCGGCCGTGGATAGCTGGATGTCAGAGTAGAATAGACGTAGAGTACGAGTGGCTCGCTCGGGCCACGTTTCGTTAACAGAATAAAATCACAATAACCGGGATATGTATAGAGTTATTCGTTGTCTGGCGAACTTGACTCGGGATCGCCTCTTTGACGAGACACGCCGTGCCGCGCGGTGATCCATCTTAGCTGCCAACCCTTGCTTCAGTCTTGCTCCGTCGCCATGGGACTGCAGCCAATGACTGCGATGCCACCGTCCGTTAGACCTGTCCTCCTCGATCATCTTTCGATCACACTGATTCCGCTCAGAGAATTTCCACTTGCCTCCTTCTCCTTCGACACTGCCCTTCTCGAGCGTTCGACACTCTTCCAATCGATTCGAACCGAATCGCAAGCATATTCGCTTGTAAACAGGGTAAATGTACCCATTACAGCGGGTGTGCGTTGGACAATTCAATGAGATTGCACTCTCGTTGGCGAGGCGAACAAAATTGTCATTCTCATACTTTCATAATCTCAGGGTTTGAAAATACATTCTTCCAGAGGATTATTGTTCACATGATTCTTTTATATTGCTTTAAATTACATAGGGGGATTTGTTATCATTGTCTGGATACTTCGATAGACTTCGATACAATAAAAATAGGAAAGGAAACTTCTCTTGCGTTTTCAATAAAAATAAATTAGGCCGACAGAATTACGTACATTCGAGTGAAGGAGGAATGTCCTTAATACTGCGGTTTGAATAATATCCAAATAAAGTTCTAGACGGTACAATTTGATTTACAGACCATGTGAAGCCTGGCTACCCGTATGGGGACCACGAAAGCTTGCTCGTGGTCAACATTTTGCCATAAAATAAAAATACCGGAGGTAACAGACACGCCCAGTTGTTTATTTTACTGGTCCCATTGTAGTCTGTCAGTTTGCAAACTGACAAAAGTTGGCGTCCCCAACGAAGCTAAGCTGTCTAATCCAGGTCGTTCATAATTAAACGTTATTATTCCAAGTGGTCGAGTATGGGGATCACGTATTTCCGCATCTTACAAGCTGGTGGCGGAACAGTAGACGGTATACTTCCGGTTCTACGAGAAAGCGAGCTCTCATAATAGCATCTGCTTCGCTGAAAACGGGAAAATCCGCTTGTCCGCCAACCATCGGACGTCCGAATGCGATTATTCGAAGGAAAACCTCTTTCTCGAGGGGTAATTACGACAAATATTTAGCCAGCCGGTTAACCCTTCTTCCAACCGGGCAGCCACGCGAACCGGGGAGATTAGAAAGAGAGGAGCAGTCGAAAGAGAGAAACCGGCTTCGCTGAATAGTGGGAAAGAGAGCTGGAGAAGAGAAAGAGGCTCCGAATAGAATCCCATAATACAAATGTGCCCGCGGGATAATATCTTTACCGGAATCTAATCGGTCCTAATGGTTGTCCACAGTTTATTGTACCGTGCAAATCCCATAAATATTTTTCTCTATATTTTCGAAAACACTATTCGGAGGAGTTCTCGAGCGCAGAAAAGCGGGTTTCCTACTGCTGGCTATTTAATGGAGATTCTGCTGGCGGATTCAAAGGGAAATCGGTGAAAAGACTTTCCGGAGAGGCGGCAAATAAATAGCGCGAGGCTTTGATGTGTCGGACCGAGTGTCTTCATGCAAATTTGGGTTTCTCGGGGACTGATTGGGAGATTAAAAACAAAATCCACACAAAATCCACCGAACAAAACGTGTATAATTTATAATAAGTTTAAGAACGGTAGAAAAACGGCTCGTCACACAAAACGTGTTAACCGACTTGAAAGTTTTCTCGAAAGTGAAATATTTTGGATGACGATTAGTGTATCGGATACGGTGTTTCGTTCGTACGAGAGGGTATAGCGCGGCGAAAAAAGCGCATAGGCGGTTCGAACAGATAAATGGTTCGGTGAAAAAGAAAGGCGAGGGTGATGGCGCGCGTGTCAAGGAGGCAAAAGACGATCATTAGCTGGTTACGACGAGATTTACTAATAGGCAGCGGGGGGAAGGAGATGTCGTGACTCTCTTGGGCCTGGTTCGATGATACGACCCGGTCCCAAAGGCGGCTCCTTTGATGGGCCCTGATGCCTCCTCCGTCCGCTTCGCGGAGCCGAAAGACGGCGTTACGACAGATACACAGAAAATCTTGGCGACTTATTACTTACACCATCCCCCGGATACATATTTATAATTCATCCGCCGAAGTATGCCTCGCCCGTTCGTGACACGCTCCCTGACAGCGGACAAACGATCCATATTATCGGCTTGCGGCCGTTGCGAAACCACGGCGACGCTGTTTTGACGCGAACATTTAGGCAGTCGGCCGGTTCTGCGGGAAAGTTGCCTAATATTACTGTTTATTTATTGCTCTAAGCCTTAAAAGGTTTGTACAGCATGTGCATTACAACTTGGACAATAATTGAATATGTTACAATATGACTTAGTGTCTAACTTACAATTAGTTTACATTAGTTTTGTTTGGTTACAGCTGCCTCATTGAAATTCAATTTTAATCAAGCATACGTTAATGAAATCAAAAATAATTTTCATGCAGTAGGTACTTGTATCGGAAAAGCGCTGATAAATCTAGAATTTAGATCTTGTGATTCAGCACCACATTCACAAGCACCGTCTAAAATGAATTAACTCTGGCTGACGAAGCGTTTAAATTGCAACGAAGTTGCCTAATATCTGGAGGCTTTGTTAAACAGATCGTAGATTCTACATAAATGGAAGGAAGTTTAGGCGAGGACTGAGAACAACGAAAGCGTATCAAAACGCAAGAACAGTGCAGCTCGATGATGCTTTTAGTTTCAGCCGATCGGTATCGCGTTTTCCAGGGTATCGGTTTCGGAGTTCACAGGGACCTTGCCCAAAGTTTTATCTTTTTCGTGATCTCTGCCAGAGAAAGGGAAAAAGAGACAGGTACCCGAAAGATCCATCAGGAATCAGGCGTATCGATGACAAAAACTAAACACACGTGTCGAGAAATTCCTCGGGGAGTCCCATCGTTTTGACAGATCTTTCCTTTTAGGATCATTACGTGACAAACAACTCATCTTCGTCGGTATCGCCAGCTGCCGACACGTCCCTGGAAAAACTCTGGATTTTATGTCGAGACAATAGACTCGTTGGGTGAGAGCAATGATAATAGAAGTGAGGACAGAAACAGAAGAAGGAGGGAGGGAAAGGGAGTATTGGGGGGCGTCGAGGAAAAGAAGAAGAAGAAGAAGAAGAGGAGGGAGAGGAAGAACCCCCCGCGGTTGGTAAAGGGTTTACGGTCTGTCAGGTTCGCATACGCGCCGCTCGTTCTTCCTTCCACGTGAGCGTTTCAGCTGGTATCGGGCATGCAATCACACGGAGGATTAAAATGGAGGCGGCGTAAAAGAACGCTTGCTGGAGGAAAGGGAGAGCAACGCGTTCTCGCTCTCCTATATGCTCGCGTTTAGCTCCTCTCCGGCGTGGATCAGAGAGAGGAGACCCGCTGACGGATTATCCTTTCACGGCAAGTCGTGGACACGGACATTCTTCACGCACAAAAACCCTCCGACTCGGCTCCTCGGACGTGACAAAGAGGAGAAATTTGTTGTTTTCCGTTCCGTACGCACCACGCCGCCCTGGAAAACCATACGTCTTCATTATTATTCGACGGGCCGAGCAATTAGAACTCCACTGACAAGGGGTTGTTACATCGGCGACCTGTAACACAGGTGTTGCGACGGTGTAGAATTAAATTTGTGCATCTCGCTTTTGTCGGAAGTCCAGAAATTGGGTCTCGTTCGGAAAGTAATTTCGTTTTCCGTGTAACGAAATCAACTTTGATTTTATTCCTGAATCCCACAATCAATGCAGAACATTTTTATTTTGAATCATTTCGAGATTAGCCAAGGGATCTGTCAGGACAATAAAGTCGTAATAAAAACAGAAATTTTACAAGCATTAAATCGCAAAAGATCATAGAACAAAATGTCATAAAACTTCTTCTGAATGGACAAATTGGCTTCGACTTTTTGCAAATTGACCGAAATCATTTTTCTCTGAACTCGATCGGTTTCCCACGAAGAAAAAGAAATTGGTTGACTCTGTCGGGGATCCGGAGTCGAGTCACAAGTGTCCAAATACTTCTGGACGTCGGTTTCGAATGACTCGTTGGACAAGTGAGTCAAAGAGTACCGTCCCGATCGGGCCCGCTTACGAGGTACCGTAGGAAACACGCGATGCATACCAAGAGGACGCGATGTGTATTAAGCCTGGAGTATTGTGCGTCTCGAACAGGTTTTATCTGACAGTTTTATTGGAGCGTGAGCGAGTGTCACGCCCGTAATGGAGAGCATTGTAACGCCCGTGAACGAATAATGCTCTCCTCGAAGATCTACACGTGACGCAACCACCTCTGAAGATTCCTCTCGTTTCGTTTCGTTTCGTTTAGTTCTGTTAGGCTCGTTTTCACTTGTGGTCCCCTCCCTCCTCGGCTCGTAGCCCGATCGGCCAACCTCCACGTGCTCACGGCACACAAAGAATGATGCGGGTGTCTGTCCCGTCTGATAATTCCATTAGCCCGATGTCGCTAACGCTGACAGAGCAGATTGATTCGGTATCGAGGCGATATCTCGTTCAGGGCCCCGAACAAGAAGTCGCACACTTTGACTATGCAGGCCCCGGGTCCGAAAGGATCGGCCACACAATACCTATTACGCCAATTTCCAAGGAGTCACGGTTGTTCGATAATATTGATTTAGGCGAATCATCCCGTTCGATAAGTATCGTTCGTCGCTAGGCGGTATCAAAATTTTCGACGTCGATTGCAAATTGTAGAAATTCAACTGGCAACTCACCAAATGAAAGTATAATAATTGCATTATAACGCAGACTGCGGATCTTTATGCAAAATAGGAAGTTGCAAAATAAAATGATATTTCTTCCCTTAATGATTTTGATTGAGGAGAAATCATATATCGATATGTTCAACTTTTAAAATTTTTCAACAATTTTCTTCTTCTCAATTCTCCCATGAATGCATAAAGATCCTTGGTCTAATTACAAGTCATTGACGCTGCCCGCTCGATGAAACCAGGAACTACTACGCGGGAATTCCAACAGCGACAGGAAAGAAAGGCAGTCTTCTGTGTACGCAGAGACGAACGTGAAACACTGGGCCTGGATCCTTGACACTGACACGATCTACTCGATGCCGGCAGTAAATCGTAGCTACATGTCTGACAATTGTAAGTACAGTTATGGCAAGTCATTGGAACTTTTGTGCCTCTGCCAGTTTGATCGTACAGGCCCATGGCCGATCGCATCTCATACAAACCTACGTATATTGTCGACTCACCGTGCGAGTCGGTTCTAGTGGCTTCATCTGTTGATAAAACAGATAAATACGTCGGCATATTGAAGCCTACTTGAATTCAAAGTATGTATACTCCTTGCACACATCGACGGAGCTCCGAACGGTTTCGTTTCTTACAAATCTTGTCTATTCAACTTCTCAATCATTTGAAAAAAATCAAATTGGTCGCATAAATAGAAATGAATATTTTCGTTGAAGAATTTTAATAAGATTCAGTAGATTTAATCCTCCGGAATGAAGTCTACCGATTAGTATACTGATCGAATCTCCGATGTCGCCGAAAGACTTGGCAAATAAAGTCACAAGGTGAACAGCAGGTGTCCCGACACAGTTTCCGGCGATTTGGCCTCAGGATCCCGAAATCACGAGGATCCATTGTACGGCGAAGCGAGAGCTGTCGTGGGATCTCTCTGTCGGCGTCTTTCATCTTTTCCAACCCCCTTTCGGACACCTTGGACGCCCTCTTGTGCACATTATGCGACGAGACACCCCCGGCTCGGTGATCAAGCGATCACTCTACGTCGAGGACGATCGGCAAGAAAAATATGTTGACAAGATACCCACGGCTACATTATCCACGGCTTTCAAACCGACCCAATCCCATTCATTCTCGCGATCCTCGCCCGTTTCGATCGTTATTAGCGGAGGACGCATAGTTATAATTACTAGACTGCGGGTGTTTATGCAATCTGCGTGCAATTTTTGTGGACGAATTTTAAGACCGTGGAATAAAATGAGATCTTAGTTTCGGTGGTAGTAGTCTTTGCAGACCTGAAATAAATAAAAATTGCAGTAAATTCTGTAAATGTATCTAATAATTTCTCAGGGACTCGTGACGAGTACTTTCGGAAATGCTTTCCCATTGCAGGTCGGGAAGGTGTGAAGCTGAAGATTTCTCCACGAGGAGAGAAAAAGTTGCGGTGCAGGAAACCTAAAGAGATGAAAACAGAATGGGGTGCTAAAATTTCCCGGCAGGCAAGAGTTCGCTCGAATAAACTTCTATAAGGTTGGGTGTCAAAGGCACCGATCCTCCGCTACTCGGTTTTTTTCATAGTGATTCACGTGCACCGTCTCAAAGAAACCGAGGTAGAATGCATCTCGAGAGACACGTACGCCGTTTTCTTGTGAAAATATCTTATTCACACTCCGTTCATCACGTACTCCATTGTACGGCACGCTATATATATTTTTTTATGCCGCACCGGCTCGACGACAACTCATTTTTATCGCGGCTCTGCCATGAAAAATGTAAAGAGACGGAAAAATGATAGTTACGTGGTTGGATTGCGTGGTTCTGAAATCAATATGAAACGTCTCTTTATCTCGATTCGGATCGGAAATATTTCCGATCCCGATTTCAGACCCGATCTACTTCGACCGAGTGACAAGTGCCACGTTTGCTTTCTCCGGCCCGAGATCTCGCTACTTACATATGTAGATACCATAGATCGTGTTCGTAGATCGTAGACAGCGGGTGGTGTCGCCGAGTTCCGATCTGCTTGTCGACATGTACGGAAAATGAATCTGTGAATTTATCGGCGGGTACAATCGCTTCTGGAGTGACTGATGATCGTTCCCCGAAGGAACCGTTTCTCTGGTCAGGGAACACCGCAGTTAGTATACCGTTTCTCCATCTTGATCGTTTCCCGAATGATCGATTTTTCCTCTGACACTTCTTTCTTCTCTGTTCTAGTCGCAACTCATTTGCACGGTTGTTCGTTTGTTTCTGGCGAAGCTAGCGAGCTCTCCTAGAGCTTCTGGAGCGTCTAATGTTCCCCTCCCGAACCTCAATTAGCGTGGACAATCCTGAAGGAAGTGCCTAGCTGCAGTTTCGCCTCGGCAAACAAAAAAGTTCGAAAAAGGGGGAAAAAGGATAAAAAGGCGGAGAAATAGAGCGGCATCCAAGGATCGTTCGGCCGCAGGACACCGTGTCCTGGCTCTCTCATTGTCCCGTCGAGCCTCCCGAGTTCCTCGGGAACATTGTGCAGGCTAGAAGAGAAGTTCGCACGACGGTAACCTGATCGACTTATCAATAACCGCGTAATTATAGTACCAAAGAGTTGGTAGAGCTCAAAACAAGCCATAATAAGACGTAGGCATCTTTCCCACAAGTAACCTTATATCCCTGACGAAGGAGACCCGTGCCGCGCCCGACGTCTTTTCAGCTTTCAGCCTTCAGCTCCGAGAGGTTCTTCAAGAAGATGGAGGCTAGGCCTCTTTCCTTTTTCCTCTATCATCTCCCTCGCTCCTTCAGACTATTTCGGTTGGCCTCTCTCTCGCTCTCCTTCTTTCTATCAGAGTGGCTCGACGGTCGAGATCGCCGCAGTTTTTCGACGGGAGCGGTTTTATGCCATTGAAGGTCCGTGACCCTGTTATTCCCCGTTGTTTTGGTCGCCGCGCCGGGGCTTTGTCAGCGAATTAATTTATTACGACCCAATTATCAGCGCGTTAATTGCGCCCCTCGTTCATCCTGCACACGCGTTCAAATTACCGGAATGCGACTGGCGATTGAAATGTTCGTTTTCCGCGAAGATCCGGAGTCGCTCGTCGGAGTGATGACTACGCTGCGCATCATCTTTCTAACCGACTTCGAAAAAAGTGGAGGTTACTCAATTCGATCTGTATGTGCCTTTTTTTCGCTTTTTTCTATGTATGTTCAACGATTACGCCGAGATGGATGGACCAATCGGAACGAAACCTTTTGCATCTTGTAGAGTATGTTCCCGGGGTGGTCCCGTGCAAAAAAAATTTTACATTTTTTTATTAATTATGATTTTATATGCGAAAATGTAGGGTGGTGATACCGTTGTGAACTCCGCTGAATGTTAGATATTAGGAACAGTAAGATACAGTTCAGATATTTATAAATTACGATTTGGAATGTGACGGCTGACAGAGATAAAAAGTGTGAAAAAAGTGTGAAATAAAAAAGATTTTATAAAAAAAAATTAAACCGACTTCGAAAAAACGCACTAAAAAGTATAAAATAATTTCCATTTAATTTATGTGAATACACAAAAACTTAAATACGATACAATCTTGTCGGAGGCGGCGCAAAATTGAAAATTTTCGACACTGGAAATTACGAAATCAGCGACATCTGTAATTTGGAAAATTTTTAATTTTTGCGCCGCCTCCGAGAAAGGATTGTATTGTATTTAAACTTGTGTGTATTCGCATAAATTAAATGGAAATTATTTTATACTTTTTAGTGCATTTTTTCGAAGTCGGTTTAATTTTTTTTTATGAAGAAATTGGTTGTGCGAAAAAATTTTGAAAATGTTATTCCTGCTTCTCACAGTCAATGCAAAACATTTTTATTTCGCATAAAGATCCGCGAGTTTCCACTGTTCCGATTAATACGAAAATCATTTCGATTACACGGGATGAGGCTCGCGTCGAATAAAATCTTGGGAACCGCACAGTTCGATGGCTCATCCTTGTAGAGCTTGAGTGACAACCCATGAGCCTTCGAGGCATGAGAAGACCCATCTTCGAGTCCCGCGGCACATCAAAGACGTTAATGCTTGTTGCTCTTTCTTTTTTCCTTTTGTCTCTTTTCACCTCGTGTCCTTTCCCTCTTGCACGTTGTTCCGCGGTCTTTCAGCTCCATTTAATATCCCCACTAGCATTCTTCGTCTCGCGTGCTGCTCCCCCTCTACCCGATCGAATTTAGAACCGGGCACGCCGATATCAGATCTGCGACAACACCTAGTTTCAACCTATTCTACGACGTGGAAATTGTTGAATTAATTGCGCCCGGTTTTACAGAAACGATTTGTATAATAGAGGAAGCGACGAGAAGGGAAACGTCGACAGTAAGAGGAACTGTTGGAGAAAAAGAAAGAAGAAAATAGCAAACCGGGAGGAGCAGAACGAAGTAGCGGGATGGAAAGGCCATTTCTGTGAGAGCCAATTACGACGCGACTTGGCGTGTAAAGGGCAATCCTATTTGCATAACGCGTCGCGCGAGTTACCGCCGCGAGAGCACGATATCTCCATTAAACCCCGGTGTGTGTGCTCCGCTTCGTCCCTTTTCTCCTTTTCCTTTTCTCATGATCTACCACTCGCCCCTTCCTCCTCTCGGGCCTGTGTTGCCCGTAGATCAAGTCCCGCTGGGCTTTTCGACTCACCAGTTATTTATTGAAACCGGCCGAGTCGGGGTTAGGTCTACACACGGTCTACTATTCCACGGCAGAATTTCTGCCGGGACACTTCGGGCCCTATTATAGCCTGACAGGTGTTTCTGCAATTTTTTAAAATTATTTTCCGCTCGATTTGTAAAATAGTTTTGGTCTAATTAGTAGACAACGGACATTACGCGTTTATGACGAAAATGAGTAGGTGTAATTTAAAACATTAGACGAATTTAAAAATGCTGTTATATTATTTTCAACCGATTAAACATATTAAGAACGAAGGCAAAGTTCTACTTGAGATTGTTACAATTCACGTGGGAGATTCAAGCAGAAATTTTCGGAGCATGTAATTCAAATGCCGCAGAAAAATTGATATTTTTGGCTCTGCAACTGGAACACTTCCTTGAATCACCGTTATCTTCGCTTCTCGAATATGCCAGCCTCGAATCAGCCGTACACGCATAACAGTCGTTCCAGCTCGCGTGATCGATCTGATTTTACTCGGGCCAACGATCGGATCGATCGCCGGCGTCGATAGCTACGAACAGGTATTCATTTGGATGGAAACGTTCGACAGTGTATTTCTCGGCAGTTTATTGACTGGAACATTTGTATTTAGAAAGAACGACAATGATCAAAATGATATTTAAATCTAGTTTAATCGTGTTTTCTTTCCCACGTGCCACGTACACATAAATATTTCGCTTGGGATCGTAAATTTCAGAATCGATAAGAGAATACGGAAGGATGGTCCCACAGCGAGAGGAGACCATTCGCTAAAACGCTTTCTGGACTTTTGTGTTGAGTCGAGTACGTACATAGAACCGTATTAAATTCCGTGAGATTCCCGGAGCCAATAAATCTATTTGCAATTAGCGGGGATCTACACGCGAGCGTTGGTCGCTGGTTGCGGGGCTAAGGATCGAGAATAAATGACGTCATAAGGAATGGGGTCCTTGATGATCGCGACCGCCCGTCGCGAAGAACGGGCTCGAGAAAACGGATAAAAAATCCGAAAACGACCGGAGGAGTGGGAGAGCCTCGAATGACTGCGTCTACGAACAAAATCAATTTTTTACAAAATTGTGTTTGAAAAAAATGGATCCGATCCAAAAGAGAAAAATGAAGAAGATAATATTATCAGTGGAGCTCGCAGAGCAAAATCAAGCGTTTAATTTATTTCTAATTACTTGGCCGGGAGTATCGATGCGTGATAGTTGGATTATCACGTGGTATTTCTAGAAACCGATAGGGAATAGTGTCGATAATTCGCTCGGCCATTAATCGTCCACGGAGGACCCGGCATAATTGAGTTCCCCGGGTTAATTGCGGCCCGTAGGAACTGCGGTGTGGATCACGCAGGAACTTGCAGCGCGTGCAACTGCAACAGGAACACGGTGCGCCAGGCGAGACTCCACACCGGATGCTGTTTCGTCCCCGAGAAAAATGTCCAGCGACCGCGGGAGCGAATCGGGATCCGCTAGTCATGCGTTCTAATTAAGATCTCACGGATCAAGCACACGCGATCCACCGCCTGATCCACCTTTGCCTCGCTACGTCACATTTCATCCCTGTTAATCATTATCCGCAGGAAGTATCGCTATTGAGAACTCCGATACACGAGTTTATCCGGCGGTTGTTTATAATTCCTGGATAATTACATCCGCGCGAACAGAACCGGAAGCCGTATGCAGAAATCTTCTGCATACGTTGCTCGTTACGCAACGCTTTCTTTTTCAACAAAGCAATTATTAACCTGTGCGAAATAATAAAATGTTCGAACCACGGAGAATGAATTGAGCACGCGTCGTTCGATCAGGATGGCGTGAGGGGACTGCGGGACACCTTTGCACCTCGATGGTGACTCTTAATTATCTTTCCGAGACTTTTAATCGATCGTCCGATTCCACAGCGTTGAAAGAAGAAATTTTACGACGAACGAGAGGCTCATTACGTGACCAGTCTCCCATTCGTATCCCGCGGCGTCTCGTGTGTGTTCACCGTTTGGCCAGGTGTCGGTCCTTGTTCGCCATGGGGTCCCATGGGCTTCAACCATCGCCTAGATTCTAGACTCGACACCATTTCATTCTCCGGATCCTTTTTTCTTCATTTGCGCGGCCGAGCCTATAAAGAATCAGACCGTATACATTAGCGCTCGCAATTATTCAAGCTACAACCCTTCGGATTCAACCTTTGAGTACTCTAGGACGTATTAATTCATCTCTACACTACTATCTTTTAATTAATTTTCACTTTAAATTTTGACTTGAAAAATTCTGATGATCGAGCGTGCTATTGTACCTTTTCTAACTAATGATTCTTCAGCATTAGGTGTAAGACCGAAAGATCGAGAAACCTCGAGCACGGTGACATCTTCTGTCGACAGTTCTGAAAATCAATAGCACCCACTCGTCACTGTGATTTTTTCAAACAGACACTGGGGGAACACGTGGTGAGTACGTGCTCCGAGTGCGTTTTCTTTTCGAGTATTTTGATAAGGCAGCCGACTCTTGGTCTCCGCCGGCATTGTCGTTCGCTCGCGTAACGACAGGATTTACATAATTAGTCCTGGCGTTATTTGTTCAGATACCGTCCGAAACGGCGGGATTTGCGCTGGGCACGTGTACAGTGAAAACACCTTTCGCTTTGGCGACACGTGTCGCCAAGATTTTAAGTGACGGGACACTAAAAACCAAACCTATCTATACAACGAAATAGTTTGTACCAACATGGGCACCACGTTGAAATTAAATGAGAGAATTGCTTACCTATGTATTGGGTTGGCAAATAAGTTCGTTCGGTTTTTTGGAGTAGAATAAATCACAAAAACCGAACGAACTTATTTGCCAACCCGATATCATGAATAGACAGCGAATTTCTATACAAAATAAGAATGTTCTGCCTGAATTGCAACAAACTGGAGTGAAGTGGAATTGTTTAATAGATTGAAAACAGAGCTGGGAAAAATGAAATAAATAGGATTATTTATTGTTTAAGATACTATTTTAAGTATGTGCACAACTTTGAAAATAAAATATTTTATTTGATGCAGTAATTTTTGAAAATAAAATCATTTATTTGAGGCAGTAATTCTTTTGAAAATAGTATTTTATTTGTGTAGAATATTGAAAATATTTGTATTTTAACTTTATTTTCAATTTCAATTTTAAATATTACTGCTGAAAATAATGGTTCGAATTCAATACATTTATGAGTGTTAATCATTTCTTAACAATAAGATAGACTGTATGCTTATGCGGATTCTCAGAGTATTATAACAATGCAAAAAGTCAAATATTTTATTTCGTGTTTCAGATTATTAAAGTAGAAATATTTTATTTTCTCGATCATATTGTTGAAATAGAAAGATTTTATTTTCGAAATTGTGTATCTTATTTAAAATACTATTTTCTTTAAGCAAAATAAAATCGAAAATACTAAATAGTATTTGAAATATTTTTCTTTGAAATTACACCTACTCATTTCTGTCAGGAATGCATAAAATCCGCTGCCTAATTATATCAGATGATTGCAGAAGTTCTTGCCCGATTTGAAAATAAAAATAAATCTTAAAGAATGCAGCTTTATTAATCAATTATATCGTCACCATTCTTTTCGAATTGTAGAAATATTATAAATACAAACTTATGCAATCATCTAATAAGTTAGGTTTGCTCTGGGCAGCGGTGTTCCCCAAGTCTCCAGAAACGTAGCACTCGCTCGAAGATCCGCAGTGTGGTCTCCGAGAACAATAATGACAAACAATACCACAGTGACACAGGATCTTTTATGATAAAACAAATCGAAGGGCATGAGATAGGAAAAGATGGAGAAACAGCGAGAGAATAAGAGAGAGAGGGGAAGAGAGCTCCCTAGGTGTTCCTCGGAGGGAACTGTCAGCGTGGAGGAGCCATAACGGCATCATATTCGATCTCTGACGGTCTTTCATGCGACACCACGTGCCTAAGTGGTACCACGTCAACGTATACCCTCTTCAAGGTCCTCGTGGTTCACGTGCCAATCCGGAAACGGAAGCTGGCCCTCCTGAGGTGAGACGAGTGTGGAGGGACAAGAGGAACAAGAGGGACGCCCAACGTATAATACGTACACATACATATATGTATACTTAACCCTTCGAGACTGACAATGAAGAAGTCTAGGAGATAAAGGGAAAGCCAATCTGCTCTGGCCTGCCATATATGTATAGAATTTATTCAGCATTAGTGAATGAACGCTAGTTTACCCAATACTGTGAAACAACCGTGTACAGCCAATCGCAAAAGCTCGAATGCATGCACCTGCTGAATCCAGGTGTTTTATCTAAAAAATGCTGGATTATTAAATTCGACAGAATCTATAAATTGCTATTACAAACTATCGAGGTGCTTGGGAATGAATCAAGGATGAAATCACGAGTTCGTATAGTATTTTGGGTGAAAAGCAAGAAGCCGATTATCCATAGAATGAAATGCCGTTAGTGTACAATAAGATTTTATTGTACCGCAACATTACCGAGCTCGCGAAATTCGTTCACGAAGTTTGTCGGGCTCGATCAAGTGCGGTGATAGTTTGTCAGTTGTTGCCTCGTCTCGAACAATACAATACACATAATTCCCAGTTAGCTGGTGAATACGTTGGCCACAGAACGTTGGTCGATGAAGGGTCGAACCGAAAGCGGATACACGTAATCGTTCTTTGCTCGTCGTCAGCAGCTGTCACTGTTTGTTGGTTTGCGTCGGGGATTACTTGAAAATAGATCGCGGGGAGACCAGCCTGAAATCCAACACCAAACGTTATCCGTATTAATGATGACCCTCGATGCGTTCTGGATACGAGGAACGCGGATGAAAAAATATTTACCGAAATCCAGCGGAGACTTCAACGAGGAGAAATACCGAAATACCTGTCCCGGCTGATCGATTAACCTGTTCACCTACGATCTACAACATCGTAAACCTTCCAAAATTATTCTCGATTCCTGAACATCGCAGATCCGCGCAACAATCGGCAAAAATAGGATTCCAGTTATTCCCCCGAGCCGGACAATTACGTCAGTTAATCCTTATCCCCGCGACAGTTCCGTCGTAACCTTTCAGAAAAGCCTCCGACGGTAGCCGAAAGGAGTTTTTCCCGGAGGATTGTTGCGGTTGCACGGCAATCCTTTTGATCCTGGAACGTGGAAGGAGCGCGTTTCACGGGTTTTTGACTCGTTCGTTTTTTCACGTTCGTTAAATCGCTTTAGCTGTTGAACGTCGAGGATCAGCTGTGGCTCGGTGCTACCGCAGAGAAAGAAGGAGCATCCTTTGACGGTGCACCGAGAAACCACCTGGCCGGTGTTCGGCTTTAACGCGCAATAAGATCGCCCCCTAAGATTACTGTGACTATTATCTCGTTAATCGGAAAAGAGTTTGACGAGGAAACCGGCTTCGAGCCGGAACTGCGTTCTGCGACGACGATATGACTGGCTGGAATCTGGCCTCAGCCCGCAGACCCGTTTAAAACAACATGGTTTCGAGAAACGTGCATATTATGTATATATTCCGTGTACCAAAGTTCAGCTTTCAATATCTTCTGGAAACACACGACACATAGAAAGCTGATATCTGAAATGTTTGCATGCCGAAAATCCTACAGGATTAAGTGGTAAAAAAATATTAGTGGCACTAATACAATAAGTAATAAGAAGAATATAGGTGAAATAAAAATTCTTAAAATTCGCTAGTCTTGTCAAGAATAAAATCCACGGCGACGGAACTAAAAAGGTAGCTAGGATACAAGCTGCGTGAGAGGGTGCACGTCCGGGAACAGATGCCGAGAAGACACGTTCGTGTAGAGTCTACGCACGGGGAGGGAAAAAATAGTAACAGGAAACGACGTGGGCCTCGGCGAGTGGCTAATCTTACTAGCAAATATTTGGATTGTCGCATCGATGGCATTGATACATCGAGTGCCGTGTAGGTAGCCACGGTCACGCTCCGGAGAGGGAAGCCAAGGGAAACCTGAAAGGCCCCGTATACACGCAGCCCCACGAACCTTCTGCCCCATGGACGCAGAGAGAGAGAAAGAGAAACGACGCGGTGCACCCGCTAACGCGTGTTTACACGGCAAACCATTCAATGCGGATCCGAGAATTCCGGTATTAAGATGTTCAGATAGAGTTGTGCGGATCGCGACGGCTACCGGAGATAAGCTCCTTTCGAAATACCGATGATCAGCTAATATGCCTGTGCTGCACCCTCCCCTGCCCCCGTTGCACCCCGTTCCACCGGCAGATGCAATTCCCGATGGGGAACTGGATCTGCGTGCTCGAATTTAACCCGTTCGCTCGACAAACTGGTGTTCGATCATCCTTTGTTGTAAATAAGACTTCTTACGTATATTACAAGCAACAAATACGTGTATGCATTGGTTCGTAATTATGATAATATTAAGATTAGGATCCAGGACCAGTCTATCGCAAGAAAACTGCAAAACGATTCCTACCAACGCATTCCTCGAGCGAATCCTTCCTGAGCGACTTAGCACCCTTTTTTCTCCTCTCCGAGTCTTCTTGGTCCTAGCACGAGCATTCCTCTTCGCCTAATCGTTCGCATTCTCCCTGTCCACGAAGATTACCGAACGTATCGGCTGAATGAACCTGGCGCGAGGCTGAATCACAAGTTAAATATCGTCGGCCTCTTATGAAAACTGTCTAAGTGCATGTTTTATGAAAATTGGAAATTCAATTTGTACGGTTTGAGGGTAATAGTTCAGCGATAAGTTGTTAGGTAGCGCTACAATATCAGAATTTGAAATTTTTCGCCTCCTGTAAAAAAGTTACTTTTTCGGACTTGGGCAATTTCCATACGAGGCCGACGATATCCTGATGTAACTTTGTCTTTGAAGTCTATCGATTTCAATGACGAATTTGATCTGTAGTTCACTTGTGGCGAATCCATAAAATCCTATACCAATCAGAGCTGTGGAACGCGAGTGGATTGCGAGGGAAAGTGGTGCGTGCGTTCGTGGATGATCGAGATCGAGCATCGGTAACAGGAAGTGTGTTCGATGACCGGTGGTTTGATGATCGAGGTTCCGTGACAAGGTTCCTTTACCTCCGGCGGCCGAGCTGGCTCTGAGAAAAACTGTCTGCCGATGTTACGGTTTCGTGACAATCGTGGCATCGGTCGTTCGTCTCCGGGATGAATCATTGATGAATTGGCGATGGGGTCGTGGGACTGCCGCAGCTGCGATCGGCGACTCTTCTATTGCAAGGTGCTCCTCAGGATTGCCCCACCTTCATCCTCCCTACCACAAAACTTCCCTTTTCCCTACGTGTAGCCGCCTCTCTCTCTCTCTCTTTCTCTCCTCTGATCGTCTATGCAAAACATCGGGAAATTACAGCCCATTACAACAGAGAGTGTGCCGATATCCAATATTGTGCTTACGTGATGCATAGTCAGAAATCGTTTGCGATACCCACCACCACCACCACCACCACCATCGCCACCACCACTAGCCCACTATCACCGGCAAAGCAAGGAGTCCGTGCTCTCCCGTGTGCCACGAGTTAATCGATACCTAACTATGGAACAATGAAACGTTGACACTGCGCCCGACCCGCTGTCGACGACAGGATAAATGTTTAATCGATCCGACTCCGTGGAAATATATTTATTCCCGCGGGAAAATGCTTTGGCTCGCGGAACAGACGGCTTCATCTAATTGTCTGGCAATCTTATTAGTTTACCTGCATTTTAAGGGGGTAGACTCGTCTCCAGGATTCTCATTTCTCGATCACGCAAAGATGGGGGTTTTCAGTTGCGAAAAACGCTAGATAGAGGATCAATCTAGGCCGCAGTCGCCCTCAAAAGTATCCTAGCAATTTAGTTCGTTTTCTTACAAAACAAGCGAATTTGAGGAATTTTTATTTTTATAGGCAAAGAAGAAAGTGGAATCAATTAAAATTCCATTTTTAATGAAAACAGCCTTTGTAGGTGCAAAACAAATAAAAATTGTACATTCTGTCGAATTTGACATTCTATCCATGTTTGAAGATTTTCGTAAACCATAAATGCATAAAGATCCGCAGTGTATTTATTGGTTAATATGATCGTTTCTCGAAACAAACGAAGTTAAGCTACGAATGGGATTTCAAGAAGATACGTAAAACTGGACGCTTCCTCTGGCTATAAGAATCGCAGACTCGATTTTTCTGCACCCCGTGCTCCCACAGGAGGTGCACGCGTACTTTGGCGACGACAGACACCGAGAAAGTGTCCTGACCGAGGAACGGAGACACGAAATTAGTCGGTGACATAACCAATGAACCATTCGACCGGTTGATTCAATAAATCCGTGCTACGGAGCAGAGTTGCGCGTCGCGACCACGCTTACGATTAATTCGACTGAATTAATGTGAACCGCTGACACCATGCCGGGAGGTTAAGTCGTTTGGTTAAAACCCTGCGGCTTAGATCAACCGAGGCTCCTCTTCCACGACCGTGTCGCCTCCCTATCAATTTCTACATCGTTCTGCCCGAAAATTCCATTCGGCAACGGATTACACTAACGTCGAGCGTGAAACGTTTTTCGAACCGGGTGTGATCCGATCGCTTTTTTCCTCGGGTATGTCAGAAATGCCATAAACTCGTGACGATTGGCGTAGGCCGCGAGGTCACTTGATCGCTTATTGACCATTGTTGACTCGTGTTGACACCACAGACCTTAGGTAGATAAATACACCGTTAAGACGCGGGTCAAGTGGATATCTGCGCCGCGGTCGCCCACATCGGGTTCAAACTGACGCAGGACTACATGCCCTTCGGAGATTAGGCTTGTAATGCGGTTAGGATAGCTTCCGAAAATTTATTAACGCTTCTGATTACGCTGCGCTCGGATAGAGAGACTGGGAGTTGATCGCACCAAGTTCAAGTGGATTAAGTGGACGAGATCAATTGGATTGACAAATTGGAAAACGCATAAGTCGGTTTTTTGGAGATCGGACACACGATAAAGAAAATAAACGGTATCTCCAATGATTCAAGAGAGACACTGCCGTAAATTGTGTGCAGTCCAGTCTTCGATTAACAAACAAACATTCATTCTTGTTTGGCGATGGTTCGAAGGAGGCAGGATCGTCGTCCGAGTGGAAGAAAGAGCGAGCGAGCAGAAAAGCATCAATTTATTTGGATGCTTAGCAAAGAAGCAGCAGCAATTATGATATTTGTCCCCATTAGGTGAATTGGGGTGGCGACTTGCGTGACCCCAACTGATCGCGGCGGTTTGTTAACTCGCGCAATGGGCCCGGGGTCAAATAAGAGCGCTTCTCTCCTCTTCATTCACTTGATATTTTTCCCTCTTCGGCAAACCCCACCGTCTTCTTCCTCTCCCCAGCCACGACCTCGGAAATCTTCGCGTTTTCCCGTGTCACACAAGCCCATTCGTCACGCCATAATCGCGAGATTATCGTCTCCCTTCGGCGTCCACCGGGGAACCGTTTTATAGCGATTTTTCACTCTTGAAACGTTCGGAATTTTTAATAGGTTTACAAAATTATTATCAAAGAAATTGGAAAGACAGTATTTCGAACTCTTGCACGAATCGAAGTAAATGAATCGAATAGAAGAAGAGTGATACGAGTAAATACGTCGCAATGAGGGTTAAATGAATAACAGTAGGAGCAAACCTGTTGGAACCGTTTCCCGACACCTATACCGTGTCGAATTCATGCACAAGACACCCGTGGCGCTGCATAGCCCATTGATAAATTGGGTCAAACGAATTAACGAGTCGGTTAAGTGTGACGAAAGCAATCATTTAGACAGACAATCTTCAAAACACGTGGGATGTCATTAAACGTGGACATAGTTGGCAACAATTACTATTACACTTCTCGCGCCTGCTATTCTCGCGGACACTGTCAAGAAGTTCATACACTTTCGTATCGATTCACGGTTGTTATCGGACTTTCTCCGCGATGCATTTATACAAAGAGAACGAGACGTGTACGTAGACGAGCACGGCATACCATCACAAAAACTTTTATAGTATCTATGATAGCCTATTTATTGCCTGCACTTTTAACTTTCTTAACCGTCATCTGCCCCCGGTGTGTCGATTTGCTATAAATGTGAAATGGCAGTATGTCATGCACGCTGGTGGTTTATTCACCGACGATCACTGCGATCTTATGCCTGAACGCGGTTTTCAGATTGTAGTCCTCGGGGAGGCAGATTGCGTGTAATTGTGCGAGCAGTGGTGACAGTCCGATTCTACGAATTTCTAGTAAATAAAAGTCTACCTCTGAACGTAGTAGTTTTACCTTTAACACTCCAGCAAATCTTAGGGAAGCGCTACATAGTGAAAATCACACGCAATTTAATGTAACATGATGTAACGCGGTCGCTGATAACCCGAGATGTTGATGGGTAAATGAACCCAACAAAAACATCCTGTAAACAGGAGCCAAATTCCTGTGGCTGTAAAAAGTTGTAAGATCAAACAAAATATGGCCAAGTTCGTTATCAATACTGAAGAAAGCGTTTGTAAAAATTAGTTTAAAAGAACGCTATTTAATTTTTAAAGAGTTGCATGTAAGGCTAAATTATTCACACTCGGCCGTGACTTTTTAAACCAATGGCCATGAAAGGTGTTAGGTAGCGGCCATTTTTAGCGGTAATGTTTTTTTTCTCAATACAACCCCTTTAAGGTGTAAAATTTCAAACTTTGATAATTATTCCTTTGAGTGTTCGTTATAGTGGACCTATGTACCAAATTTCAAGCTTGTAGGTCAATGGGAAGTACCCAAAAGGTTTTGATGATCTGTCAGTCAGTCAATCAGTGGCAAATTTAACGATTTTTGAGATCCTATATCTCGGAACCTACTAATGTTGGAAGGTTAATGTTTTGTCCATATTGAGACGTGATAGCACATATAACAAGTGTACGAAATTACATCTCTCCATCTGCCACCAGTGGCGAGTTATAAGCCTCTAAACAACGGCTAAGTTGTATCGTGTGAAAGGAGGTAGTGCGAGAACTTGGCTGGTGCAGTACTGTGCACCTAGATGAGAGGGTAAATAATTCTGTGAATTACTTAATTTTGAGATAGAAATTTTCTTTTACATTGCAGTCTTAAATGAAACTATTAGATGATGTTATTAAGGGTGACTTGTTCGTTCATAATAAAAATTGCTGTTGCTATTGAAGGCTCCATTAAAAAGTGTTTAGCCATGTACCATAGATTCTTCAAAATTATGCAATAATCACCGGTCGGTAATGTGTTAAATGACAATTACACAAGCAAGCTTGATTTTTCCGATAAATCCATAAAATCCGCAGTCCGTGAGGAACGTGGACTTTTGCGGGAGACTGTACGTGGTCTGTGAGGTGTTTCGCAAAGTGCTGAGACCCGCGAACCGATAGCAACGCGCTATAGTTCGCCTGCGGGCTGCGTTTTCAAGATCGAGGAGGGAGCCGGCGCGAAAGACGCAGAGCAGGACTATAGTCGGAAGAGGAGATTGCCAAGGAGAGAGCCTGAAGAGAGGGAGAGAGGTTTAAATCGAGAGAGAGAGAGAGAGAGAGAGAGAACGGAAAAGAGAGAGAAACCGAGAGAAAGAGAGACCGGAAGAAAAGAAGAGAAGGGTGGAAAGTGGTCCCGCCCGATTTGTGCACCTCGCCAGGGAGATACGCGTCTGATTCGTCGGTCGGAATTGACGGAGGCGGTGCAGACAGGTACCATATCCGGTATGGGTTGGGTTACCGTTGCTCTCCTGCTCACCCTCATCCTCTTCATTGTCTTCTTAACTCGGATAGAACCGCGCACGCATACACACGGGAACGTTTATGCGCTGCCCCCAGGTATTTCTCGGACGCCTCGCTCCAATTCCAATCTCATTCGATCGAAGACTCCGAATTTTAATTGTATGTCTGAACAGCTCGTTTTTTCAACATTTGTTTATACATCGCAAAAAAGCTGCAAATTGCAAGCTGAGGATAAAGACTCAACTCGAATAGTAACTCTGGAGGCGTCACTAAAAATTGCTGTACCATTAATCAAAATATTGTTTACGTTATTAAATATATCGGCATCTAATTATAAAAATTTTGAGAAATGCTGGAGTATTAAATTCAACAGAATTTAGTACGATTTTCATCTTTTTTATCTACAAATGCTGTTGCTAATGAAAATAGACTTTCATTTCATACCGCTTCCTTAAAAATTTGTCTACAGAAATTGAAAATTGCATGAATATCCGCAGTCTACTAATCGATTACTAAACGTTTAGGTATTGTACGAGGTATTATACCAATTTCATATCGAAGAAATATTTAATTTTCGAGTTAAAATACTTAGCTCCGAGTGCTGGGGGTTCAGCCGTATCGCCGACGAGGTTCGAGTGACTGCCAGTCCGTATTTGCGGTGTTTACGTGGATAATCCCTTTAATGAGAAGAGATGGCGTGGTTATGCGAAGGGCGAAGGGACCACAGTGAACCATACCGTTCGCCTCGGCGTCCATTGAATAAGAATCAGGGCGGAGCAGCATTGTGGTTGCATACATTAGCGCCTGCGCGTACAACACTCATTAGCGGATTTATTACCCGTTTTCTCGTTAAAACCCCATTGACCGTGCGGCAGTAAACCACGCCTTTCCCCGTCACCTGGGAAAATCTCTTTAACCATCGTGACCGGACAAGTTTTCCTCGAGGATCTTCCTCAGGAACCACTAAATAAACCGAACTATCCTTGATTCGTTCCATACCCGCTATTTCCGCATTCTCCTCCTCCCTTAAAGGCTTAACAACTTTACACAACAGCGACCACATTGTTTGGATACATTCCCTCGACGAATACACCCTCTACAAAATAGCCAAACAACAAACTTTCCAGTTGATTCCTCTTACTTGATCGTACAATTTGCTTTCTTACAAATATACTTCGATTTGACATTGCCTGCATTAATTGAGAACGAAACGAACTTTTGCTCCAGAATTTCCTGTTCCCAACAATGACGTTCTTTCAAAATAGCCAAACGACGAACTTTCCAGTTGATCTCTCTTGATCGTAAAATGTGCTTCCTCACAAAAATATTACACAATTTTTTATTCAAGCAATGATCTTTAATGAATACAATATTTTCCCTATTGTTCGATGATCTTTTGCCGAAAAGAGCAAATAAGAAAATATTTTATTGATGTAAGTTCATCGCTTGAATACAGAAATTCGGTTCTATTTCACCTTAAAATACCGAAATTACTTTCTTGCCAACCCAATGCTTTGATTTGGCATTGTGTGCATTAATTGATAACGAAACGAACTTTTGCCCCAGAATCTCCTGTTCTCAACAATGATGTTCACTCCGGCACAGTCAGGGACTGCATCGGCGCGACGTGGCTCGATCGATGGTTCACCTTAAAGGTTGTCGGGAAAGGAACCGTTATGGGGGTGAAGCGCTGTCAACGAAGGCAATAAATCTGCTTGCGGTTTGGAACGTCACACTTGTTTGCAAGAACGATGAAACCCTGTATCGGCGAGACTGCAGGAGTCTGGAGGTCCTCTTAATCCGTCTAATTGGCAAACTCGCCGTATCTTTCGCCGCCGCTAGTCGTTGTTAACGTTTACAGCCATCTCTTTCTCACTCCTTTCGTTCGACTGCCAATCCAAGCTGTCCATTGTTCGCCGAGCCGTGTATAATTGTGTATAGCTGTAATTTACGAGTGCGGTTTCCAGCGAAAGGATCTCGTTCAGTCTCTGTGGGACTTCCGGTCAAATCATAATTCCGATCCTTACGCCCACTAACCAGTTCTTCGTTTTGTTTGGAACTGTGCGGATCAGGCACGGTACGAGTGCTCAACGTGCAAAATATTTTGGTTAGAAACGTTTTATACATTTTTAAGACCGCATAAGAATAAATATTTCGTTATATACCAAGTATGTCCGTAATGTACGGAACCTCTTGAAGAATGAAAGGAAGAAATGTTTCATCCCTCGTTGAACCCATGAAAAATTCGTGTCCCGTCAAAAATTAAACGTCCGTCTCCTCGATCCCTTCCGAGCGTGTTTTCAAAGTAAAGATGTCATATCCGTGATTGTACAGTTGTCATTCCGAGGCAACGTAAATGACGAAGAAACCGATCGAAGGGATGGGTTCTCAGAACTGAAATCCAGGGCGGCGTTTTCTTCTATAATATTTCCACCCTTCGTATTCTCTACGCTATATTATTCGCCCCTGGTTCGGCACTATCAAATGCCGCTATTATGCTCGGAACGCTTCGCGTCCTTTTGCATTAGTCGTCGAAACAGTTCTTTGTTAATACTGCACGAACTCTTCTGCAACTTCCTCTACTACTTTTTATAAATTCTACAAGTTATTCTAGAAATTATTCTACAAATTATTCAATTCCTATCAAAATCGCGATGGCAAAATTGCAGTTGAGAATGTTGTTAACAATTTTGGAAGGGCGCAATTAATGGGACACCAGCAAGTAATCCCCTCGGGTGCGTGTAATTCCATTAGAGCGATCTTGAGCAGCCAAGAGAGCGTGCGGTCCTCGGGGGAAACGTTTCCTCGGCTGAAAAGAGAGATCCGCGAGATTTGCTACCTGCGAACCCGAAAAGTCCCACGATCACGGCACTGCAGAAGCCAGGGCCCGTGAAGAATCGTTTCAGGTAACTAGCCCTGCGAGACTTGAAAACGCACGGCGAGCCATCAAGGTGTTAACACGGGGATAATTGATTAATTTGAATTCACCGCTGCGCGAGACGAAATTACGCCCGATTGAACGCGCCGCTTGTCAACGCCACGGAAGAACGTCCCCCGATTAAACTGTGAATTCGAACTCCTGTCTTGAATCGCAATCTTACTGGAAACGCGTGAGCACCACTTGCGTATTCTTCTGTGAATCGAGTGCCCATGATAATTCCCTATTGTCCTCGTGCTCGGTAGAATTGCGGTAGAAAAATTGAAGGAGCAGGAATCACTGATAAAAATGTTCAAATAGCAAATCGAGGACACTTTCTAGCGATGCTCGCATCGGAGAAAAAAAGCAGGAGGCTCTATTATATCTGCAAGGTGGCAGAAAATCTAGAGTTTCTCCGAAAAATCTGATCTCCCGAAAGTCTGAGTCAATTCAATGAGATTACATTGGTTAAACCTATTCTCCGCGTGATCCTTTCACAAGGTTCCCAAGCACAATGCTTGGTAAAAAAAAGCAAATCTATTATAGGAAAGAAAATGGCTGAAGCTAGTAAGGCGTGGAATTATATTTCTATGCGTTCCGTGCAACGTGTGTCTATAACCCTTCAGGAAATCCGATTTACCAAAAATAAATACCATACACGTTTCATGTTACCAGGCTCGAAGTGTAAATCTCTTGTTGAAAAGCGGCGAAGAAGCCTCCGTCGAAGATCATAGTTAAAATTAAACCTTGGACGAACAGTATTTGCAGAAACGATAGTTTCGTTGTTGTTAAAATGAAGGACTGTTATGGTTTGACAGTGCATATGTTGCATAGAAACTTCACACGGAAACTTCTGCGCGAGGCAATCATGAAATCGATATGGAAGCACGACATCCGGGTGTGGAAAGTGTTTGCACAATCATATATTCGCAGTAGACCACAGAAATTTTTGTATTTATAGCGTATTCGGCTTTGCGAGGTGCTAGAAATTATTCATGGAAACAGTCGATTAGAGTTGCGAGGCAAATTTTGTTTCGTTTCATGTTCTTTTCTAGCAGTGGAAAGCGACTGCACAGTCAAGTATTCGCAGTAGACTGCGAAAGTTTTTGTATTTATAGCGTATTCCACTTCGTAAGATACTATTAATACATTGGGTTGGCAAGAAAGTAATTTCGGTATTTTACGGTGAAATAGAAAACCCAATTTCTTTTATTCAAGCAGTGACCTTTGATATACATTCGATATTCGCGCTCATAAAACTTTCTGGTCCTAATCGGTAAAAAACTGGTCCAAGTGCGACCTCAGATCACCACAGCATTTCACCTTAAAATACCGAAATTACTTTCTCGTCAGCCCAATAGATCTGTTGAAATTATTCGTAAAAATTTCGTTTAGTTTTACGTTCTTTTCGAGCAGTGGAATATTTATGCATTCGGAGCGGTAACGCAGGGGTTGCAACAATTTCCGAATGAATATCTAATTTAATTACAGAGAAAGTCTCGGTCTCCTCGCTCTCCGAGAGCAACCGAAGAGCGAGAGGGACGGACGTATAAGTATAATAAAGCAACAGCAGCTGCTCCCTCGGTGGCTCGCGTGTTGATAGCGTATAGCGTGAACCAGTCGGTGGTATAGCACCGCGGTATCATAACACCGAGCGTCTATTTGTTACACGATAAATATGTAACTGTAACACAATGTCCCTCGCCCCCGGTTCGAAGCTGACGGGCCCCCCTCTTGCCCCTGCGGCCAGTCGGGGGGTTGCTCGCGAAGTGTTGGCCCCGACTACAATGATGACTGGGGGGCGCGGCGCGTAACATTAAATCATACACGCTTTTCGATGGCTGGTACACGTTTTCCACCGTGGCACATCGACGATCCTCGTACTATACAGGGTGTCTCGCCTAACTTCGGCGACCCGAATGCAGCAACTTCCATTAATATTTGTACAGTGTTTAATCCGAATGTCAATAACGAACATGTTCCACAATGATGCGCAGACTGCAGATCTTTGAGCATTTATGAAGAAATTAGTTGGGCGAAATATAAAACAGTAATAGATTCGAAAAATTCAGTAATATCGTAATGTTGTTCTGAACGTAACAAAGTCATTAAGGTATGAAACCAATTTTTATTTTATCCCTGCTTCCCACAATCAATGCAGGATATTTCTAATTGCATGAAGATCCGCAGTCTAACGATGTGTAAAAAATATAAGAAAAAATGGATCAACTATTTTTAGATTAGTCCCCATGAATCGAACATTTTCTGCCGCTTAATTTAGGTGGGACACCCTGTACATGTCTTTTAGATCAGAGCTGAGGGACCCACGGGGACGGGCAAGTGGGGACAGATGGCCTCCGCGGAGTCAAAAGCTCCGAAATAAGGGCCCAACTACGAAAACAGACGGGGATGCTGGAAATTGGCGAGCGATTGTTCTCAAGACGCTTCCGTTTCGCCCCTCTTCTGGATTAGAATCCTTTTGTTTGATTCCTTTTTGCGTTATCCTATCCGCCACTTCAGGGCGACCCTAATTTCGTAAATGATCGAGGGGTGGCTTCGCAAAAGTGTTTTCTTTGCTGATGGAGAAAGGGAACTGTTCGCGACCCTCCAGGATAGGTACCCAAAATTTAATTAAACAGTTACGTAAATATTCTTGAATAAGGCGAACGGAATGTTTGATCGTGCTGCAGCATTTATCAATTCCTTCGGACAGTGGCGGTTTGCGTCTACATACAATATAATGCATCTACTTGGACGCTATTGTTCTTATAGCTATTCTTACATCGCCCGTGAACTTTTTATTCACACCGTCGTATCGATCGATCGAAAACTTGGCGTGCTAGCTATAGAAGCTAAAGTGTCCGTACATAAAGAGATTTATGTACACGTATTGATTGTATAACAATTCGACAACAAAGGGAAGAGCAAAGCAGATACTTTGTACTTTGTCATTACCGTGCTTTCGAATACTGAACAGTACCATACCTTCCTGTCGAACGCATTCTTATCCGTGCAGAAAAACGACGCCGAACTATTTTATAATTTCCCGTGCGTCGAGCACGAATTTTATTCTACCAAGAACCCATCCATCGCGTGCTCGGTAACTCGCAGAAATAAATAGCAGCAACTTGTCCAGGCCCGAAAAACACCGATTGCAAGTTGCAATTTGCAAGCGGCGCGGCGGGTGCCGACAAGACCACCGAAATGACAGTAATCCGACGCCGAAACAGTGAAAACAAACTTCCGTCGCTGCACGCCAGCTATGAAAACGCGCCCAGAAAGAAATCAGCACGCCGATTTCTTTTTTCATCGCATATGGCGCACGGTGGTTTCCACGATGGATTCGTGACACAGGCTGTTGCAGCTGTGAGAGCCGTATTTACAAAAGCGTCCGGTCGTTGTTTATTCGCGATCGATGATGGAAGAAGAACTAAAGTTGAAGAAGCATACCGTACATCAACGACACTGTTTCCGGTCTGTTATTTGATCGGCAATTGGCAAGAATGCACCACGGTTTCGTGCAACATGGAGGCGGTGATCCCCGGTGTTCTGGCTGTGGGAAACACCCACCTGCATTCGCAACTGAATCGTTCAGGTAATAACGACTTATCTTTAAACGCAACGTTACCGCGTTACTCAGCCGGCTCGCATGATGCCACACCGGAGTGTATGTAAATATCTAATACGATAATAGATCAACTACCCGCCGGTCACACCCTTCCGCGTCGCGGCCGAGGGTGCACACCCTTAATTAACTCCCGCCTGTCGACGTTTTTAAGCACTTTGTATTTAGCGGCTTCACGCGAAAATAATCGCGGTTCTTCACACCTCAACCCTTTGCGCTCGAATGACGACTCAGGGGCGCCAGTGGAAGTTGCCGTGCCATTATTCATATCGTAAATTTAATTTATAAATCGTAAAAAGCTCAACTGTTGTATGAGAAAACAGATTCGATTTGACGTGCACAATGTAAAAAAGATTGCATAGAATAAAAATCCAAAGAGTTAGCTTTGGACAGAACTTTCCCTCCAACCTAAATTTTTCCACCCCGACTCGCATACTTTCGCCGCGACTCCTGATTGCTCCTGAGCGCATCGAAGAACGCTGAAATATTGCGCGACAAACCGCTAAAACTATTCGCGCGTGTTTCGCGGGGGCAAGGTAACGATGCGTATTCTTCGGCCAATGGGGACACCGGATAAAGACATCAATTACGAATTAATGGCCGAAAAGGGAAGGAGACAACGGACATTCTTCCCCCGGCCGCTTCATAAATCCAAGTTCGGGATTCGGCACGGTTCACGATCCCGGTCAGCCTCTCCGAGTTAATAACATCTCTATCAGACGGGACCGCTAGAGCCCGGCGGTACCTTTGCATCATTTAATATTTAAAAACAAGCCATAAATATGTCGCCTCCGCGTGCTGGTCGTTTAAAACGCGACCGCTGGATTATAGGTGCGAACGGAAAGCAAGACGAATGCTATGTTGAAACCGGCGAGGTGTTAATGACATCGTTGTGTCCCCGAGGAGCCTGCACACAGATTTTTCTCCTCCGCTCGAAGTGCCAGAAAATTATGCAACCCCTGGTTTCTTCAATTTTTAATTATATTGGGTTGGCAACTAAATAATTGCGGATTTTGTCGATAGATGGTTTTAGCACATTGTTTTGTTTTGTCAAGGTGTTCAAAGCATCTAATCTATATTTTTTTCTTGTTGTTTGGAGTTCCACCTTTAATTAGGAAGAAGATTGAAAAATGGAAGAACCAAACGCGCATTTCAGACATATTTGATTGTATTATTTCCGAAAAGGCAAGAACGAATCGCAAGCATACAAAAAGTTATGTGCCGTATATGGGAATGAAGCCTTGAAAAAAAGCAGTTCTGGTGATTTTTCACTCAAAAATGCACAACAATCTGGCCTTCCAGTTGAAGTTGATGAGAGCCATATCAAGGCCATTATCGATTCGTATCGGCATAGCACAACACGTGAGATTGCAGAGAAGCTCAATGTATCGCATACATGCATTCAATAAAAAATTAATACAGCTTGGCTATGTTAAGAAACTCGATTTATGGGTCCCTCATCAGCTTAAGGAAATTCATTTGACGCAACGCATTAGCATCTGCGATTCACTTCCGAAACGCAACGAAATTGATCCATTGTTGAAACGACTGATTACTGGCAACGAAAAGTGGATAGTTTATAACAACGTTAATCAAAAAAGATCGTGGGTGAAGCAGGATGAACCAACCCAAACAACATCAAAAGCTGAGATTCATCAAAAAAAGATTATGCTGTCAGTTTGGTGTGATTCCAACGGAATTCTTCACTTTGAACTTTTTCCAAGAATCCAAACGGTTAATTCGACGTCTACGTTCAACAACTCACCAAACTGAGCGATGCAGTTCAAGAAAAGCTGCCAGAATTGGCAAATCGTAATGGTGTTGCTTTTCAACACGATATTGCAAAACTCCACACATCTTTGGTCAATCGCCAAAAATTATTAGAGCAAGGTTGGGATGTGTTGTCACATCCACTATATAGCCCTGACCTTGCGTCTTCAGATTTTCATTTATTTCGTTCCATGCGGAATTCCTTAAATGGTAAAATTATTAATGACGCTGATGAGATGTCTAATCTCATTTAGTTCAGTTTTTTGCTGGCAAAAATCAGAAATTTTATGAACATGGAATTATGGCACTGCCTGAAAGATGGCAGAAGGTCGTCGACAAAAACGGACAATACATAATTTAATAAAGTTGTATTTTCAAGACAAAATTTTGAATTTTCCTTCTTATTTAAAATCCGCGATCACTTAGTTGCCAACCCAATATTTAGCCCTACCTTAAATTTAACCCTTCGACCATGTAAGACCATTCCATTTTTATGTTGTAAATTATGTTCCAGACTTTCCAGTTGTTTTTAGAGATTGGTACCTTCTGCGCAAGCTTGGCAGCCGATCGAGCTTCTATCTCGCCGAAAGAAGACATCAATTTGTTGTCAGTGGAGGGGGGTCAGCGAAAAAGTAGGGTTCCTACGACGCGCACCCCGCTCTACAAATGGTGGAATTATTTAGTGTTGGAAAACCGTGTATGGACTGTACCCACCGTGAAACCGCCCCGCCTAAACAGTGCGTTAACCGATGATTTACGAGGCGCTAGTTCCTGGCCGTGGCCCTGTTTCTCTGGCACCCTTAAACCCTAGAACCCGACGAAAAACCCTTTCTCGTTTCGCTCCATATACTAACGCGCCCATTGTTGCGATCGCCCCTGCTATCGTTCCACAGATGCCCTGTATTTATTAAAAGTCGACCTAGGCCAAGATTTCCCTGCAAATGATCGTAAATCGTCGTCGACTTCAACAGTGGGTCTATCATGCCGTACCTGCTGTTACCGTTGGCCTAACTGCAATTCAAGAGCTGGGAAGTTTTCGCGATGTAACCATTTTTTGAAAATACCTGCAGTAACACATCCCCTAACTTTTACGTTGCTGGTGGTTTTCCTAATAATCCAGAAAAAGAGGAAATTGGAAAATTGAATTTCACAGTACAAAATAAGAGAAGGGATGACAATTTCTTTGAAACTTACCGTGGTAACTCATCTCCTAACTTTTAAGTTGCTGGTGGTTTTCCTAATAATCTAGAAAAAGAGGAAATTGGGAAACTGAATTTCACAGTAAGAAATAAGAGAAGGGATGACAATTTCTTTGAAACTTACTGTGGTAACTACTCATCCCCTAACTTTTACGATACTGGTGGTTTTCCTAATAACCCAGAAAAAGAGGAAATTGCAAAACTGAATTTCACAGTAAAAAATAAGAGAAGGGATGACAATTTCTTTGAAGCTTACTGTGGTAACTCATCCCTTAATTTTCACGATAATGATGGTTTTCCTAATAATCCAAAAAAGAGGAAATTGCAAAACTGAATTTCACAGTAAAAAATAAGAGAAGGGGTGACAATTTCTTCGAAACTTACTGTGATAACTCATCCCCTAATTTTCACGTTAGTGGTACGCAAAATGTACCAGGAAATTGTTGCCGAGTTTGACAGTGAAAATTAAGTATGATCGGTTAAGAGAGATCCTAATAGAGGGGGCATGGGGAAGAATCAGAGGAGGGGTGGGAAAGGGGAAGGTTCGCGAGGGGGATGTGGCTCGGCACGACAATAAAAAGAAGGGCGGTAATAATATATTGTCATTGGGCAACGTCTTGATGCTGCGAGGCGAGGACGTATATATTATAGCAACCCGTAGATACATGCGCCCCTATACTTGCATCTTATATGCAATTCTACGCTGCACATATCATCCGGTCTCCTCTGCTTTCTCGTTCTTCTCGCGCTTCGTTCTTCGTAAAGCTCTCTTATGGCCGATAATGCCACTCATAAGTCATAATGATGTATTTTTGTACGCGCCTCCGCGTGTAACGTTCTTTTATGGGGCCCCATGCGAGTCCGCATCACACCTGCACGGGCCTCCTCTTCTTTTACGCTACGATTCATAATTTTCTATCTAATCTCTTTTTCGCCTGTTTTCGTTTTCTCTCACCTCCGATAAACTGGTCGTTAGACTGCGGATCTTTATGCAAAATAAAAATTGTCTTCATCGAGCTGCAAGTACACAGAAGCCGTATAAAACTTTCAACAATTTTAATAAATCGAGAATAACATATGGGCGTTCTTAAATTGTCTTTTGCTGTTTTAAATTACAACCACCGATTTTTGTCAGTTTTGAAGAAATAAAAACACTGTGCCAAATGTTTCAGAAGTCACACACCGACTACACCGAACGCCCTGACTTCCCCGTACGAAATGTCTCTCATTAAACGACGCTCATATTATTTTATGAATGCATCAATTAATAATTCATTCGAAGCAGACACGAGATCAACAGCTGTTCACCGTTCCATCATTGCGTATTCGCAAGCACGAGACAGGCCTCGGTGGATTTCACAAAGGCACGAGATTATGGTACCTGTATTCGCGTAGCGTACACTTACGCAATAATAGAATAGATAGTGATCTAGATATCGGCAGGAAGTAAAGAAAAGAAACGGACAGAAGAGGGGAAAAGAATAAAAGTGCGACCGTGAAAAGAGCAACGTTGTATCATTCGAGAACCAGGGTCTGATGGTCTAATCGGTTATTGTTACCATTATGCCGGCATTATAGTGCGCCGCGCATTATACCTGCAATTTTCAACCCCTTATCTGAGGATCCGATCGCCTTAACTTGGAACTCGAGTCCTGTGAGAGGCGAAGAACTTGCCATGACCACTATTATAAATACATAATGACCATTCCCGGTGGACAGTTTTCCAAACTAGACTCACGGACAAGTATAGTCCTCTGCTCGAAGTAGTTGAAGAACAAATTAGAAGATATCCCATTAATTCGTAACTTTCTTGCCAGACAGTCACGCACGTCTTCAATGTATTAATATGCCATTAGCTGTCATGCTATTAGTCTCCCCTGTTTAATACAATTTGCAGTATCGAAATTGGACAGCAGATCTTTATGCGAAATAAAGATTTTCCGATATTTTCACCGTTTCAAATTACACCTACTCATTGCGTGAAGTACGCTGTCTAATCAAAATATTACAAAATTCTATTACAACAAGCTGTTCATCTTCCAGCTCTTCCCCAAACTTCCAAATAAATTATAACTCCAACAACAGCAGCAGGGTTAACATAATGAAACTGTTTTACCGAAGAAGACTCAAAAGATCAGGACAGGGTTAGTCCCATAAAGAACAATTTCAAAAGAACACTTTCCCGAACGTCTGCCAAACTGTCTTCGCAGCAGTTAGGGTGTTTGGATGCCGTGTTTGCCTGGCTAGAATTATGTATCGGCAGACGCACACGCGGCGGCCGAAGGGAAAACAAAACGAAAAACTGTCTGGTATTTGTTACAGGATCTCGTAAAGCATCCCGGTATCAATGGACAGTTTGTTTTGCCGCGCGAGGAAAGCATAAAGTGCATATTTGTCGGCGCGTTCTGGAATCGACACGTTCGGGATCTTCGGGGGACTTTTCAGGATCGCTACCTTGGAAAAAGATACACTTTACGACACGGGGAACGGGAGAGCTATGTCGCATTATCCGGCACATTGCTCGCATTGTGCCAGTTTGCTTTACGAGACAGCTAGGAGCCGTGGAGAACTCGGCCTCGATTACTTCCAGCTCCTTGGCCGCATTTAACGTTTGTTTCTGCTCGCGGTCTGACCTTACCTTTCGGGCGAACGTCATTTTTTAGGGGATGCCGGCACAGGGGTGTCGGTCGCTGGGAGAAAGGCGAGGCTCTGCCAGAGTTGGACAAAACGAAATCCGGTTGATGATTGAACATTACGACTAATATACAATAATTAGACAGCGGCCTTTAAGCATTTATGGCAAAAATGAGTAGGTGTAAAAACATTAGAAGAATTTAAAAGTACTGTTACATCATTGTCGACGAATTAAACATATTAAGAAAGAAAACAAATTTCTATTTCACTCCAGATTGTTGTAATTCACTAGGTGCACGGTACTGCACCAGTCAAGTTCTCGCACTATGTACCTCCTTTTACACGAAACAACTTAGCCGTTATTTAGAGGCTTATAACTCGACACTGGAGGCAGATGGAGAGATGTAATTTTGTACACTTGTTAAATGCTGTCATGTCTCAATATTGACAAAACATTAACCTTCCAACATTAGTAGGTTCCAAGATATAGGACCTCAAAAATCGCTAAATTTGTCACTGACTAACTGACAGATCATCAAAACCTCTTGGGTACTTCCCATTGACGTACAAGCTTGAAATTTGGTACATAGGTCCGCCATAACAAACACTCAATGGAATAATTATCAAAGTTTGAAATTTTACACCTTGGGGTTGTATTGAAAAAAAAAAACATTACGAAATAGTTATAAATAGGTAGTAAAACGAACATGCATTTATTAATTTACTTAATGTCCACCTTAAAGATAATAAATAATGTTCAGGATTTAATGAATCAGGGATAAGAGTAATACCTACTTGATAATTGATGAAATTTCAACAAAAATTGATGAAATCTCAACAAAAACATCCTGTAAACAGAAGCCAAGTTCCTATGGTCGTAAAAAGTTGTGAGATCAAAGAAAATACGGCCAAGTTCGTTAGCTTAGAAATACCTGTTGCAATACTGAAAAAAGCGTTTGTAAAAATTAGTTTAAAAGAACGCTATTTAATTTTTAAAGAATTACATGGAGGGCTAAATTGTTCAATCATGGCCGTTATTTTTTAAACCAATGGCCATAAAAGGTGTTAGGTAGCGGCCAAGTTTGAACAATTTAGCCCTCCATGCAACTCTTTAAAAATTAAATAGCGTTCTTTTAAACTAATTTTTACAAACGCTTTTTTCAGTATTGCAAGAGGTATTTCTAAGCTAACGAACTTGGCCGTATTTTCTTTGATCTCACAACTTTTTACGGCCATAGGAACTTGGCTCCTGTTTACAGGATGTTTTGATTGGGTTAATAATACATGGCATTCGTAAATTCTTGTAATCCTTTCACTGTTTGAATTACATCCATTCATTTTTACGATAAATAATCGACTACAAACAAATTCATTGCTGCCCAACTGTGGGTTGTGCGTTTCCGGTAGACAGTGCTCGTTCACCGATAAGACGAAGAAAGACAAAGAAGACGTTGAAAGACGCTAATTGAATTCTTTATCTAAATTGACGACGAACGTTGGCTCACAGACAGCGAGGCCAAGATGTAAAAAATAATGCATCGTCTGCGGTGGGTAGATAAAGCACAAGTTCTACGATGCGAGGGTACAAGTATCGACGAAGGGAAAGACATGTGTTCGACGTACGAGCACTCAATGGCGGGATGCGTTTGCACGCGCAGCGAATGTAATCGAAAACGAGGTGTGTGCTCTATCTGTGTTTCATCTTTCCGCTTAGGAACCTTCAGAGGGAATACATAAACGTTTACGTCATGTAGATCATCTCTCAGATTAATTCGCATTGCGGCAACCGTAGAAAACAGAACTCTGTCAGTTAGCAACTTTGTCGAAAGTGGAATAAGATCGCGTAGCAAGGAGCCTAACATCTCGAGAGAATTCGTCGAGTTCGTAGCATAATCTCCCCGGGGATGAGCAAGCTTTCGCGAAGATAGGCGGCCCAGGATTCAGAGGAGACCAGCCTCCGGATCCACAGTCCGCCATTGTGGCGAATTGTTCCGTATAAACGGCGCGGACATGACAAAAAGGACCGAGCTTGGCAATGATCGAGAGTGATGTATGGATCCTCGTCCGTGCCACGCGTTCGGCTTCGAAACTCCGCGCACACCTCCTACTCCTCCCTTTTTTTCGGTTTCGACGATATTCGAAATTTATAAGTTCGATCTGGAATAGAAGCATCGATCCCAAGGGGCGCATCGATCGAGACGACGTTCGAGGATCCGAATACAGCTAGAGATTAACTGGAAAATTCACTGGAAACGAAGGGTTGAAAAAATTTGTTGAACAGTGGCCTTAATTCTTCTTACAGGTCTGAAGGTACTGTCAACGAAATAAGAAGATGGCTGACCAGCGTCCTCGATTTTCCCCGCAGGACTAAAAGTATTGCTCGACCGAACGAGAAGATGTTTGCACAACTCGTGCCCGTAACGACCCCTCCTTCGGCCATTTAATTAAGCAGCATTTCTCGTTCGGTTGAGTACTGTTCACAGTACAAGCGGCTCGGTTGTCAGAAGTGTGACACGGGAAACAAAAAGTGATGCTTCGAACGGATACGCGTGTCAGGATAATGAGACTCGGGCGGTTTCAATGTAGCCTACCGGTTAATACGTATGCGAGGAACTGGTCAGCATGGCCGCGTTTCCTGTACACCTCTATTCAATTTCTAAGCAGCAAAATGCCGGGTACACTAGATCGAAGCGTAATCATTGCCTGACGGAGAACGGGGACGAGTTAATTCTAGCCTGTCTTTCTGTCTGTCTCGAATTAAAAAAGGTAACACCTCCCTCCCACGACCACGCTTTCGCTCCTCGCTAAAACACGGGAAGCCATCCGCTAGCCACCATTCTTTCAGCACAATGAAAATAGGCAAGGCGATGGTAAACATGATGGGCGAGCATTCGTTTCGTCAGCATCATGTAGATATGGGAATTCAATTCTTAGAATTCATTAATTCGTTAAACAATGTCGTACTAGTACTGCTATTTCTTTTCCAACTGGCTACGGCGGCGGAGTGGCCGCAGATCCATCGATCATCAACGAGTTATTTCGATGGACAATGCTGTCAAGGTTGTTTTGGCAGTGGCACCGTAGGCGGGTTCCACGAATGAATAGACACCCGCAAGACGGAGGTGTAACCAATCTTGTCTAGCAGGATAACCCATTATGTTCGTCTAAGTATGCATACACCAATCCCGCAGCTTCGCCAACCCCTCCGTTCGGAGATACTGGACACTTGATGGATCAGCGATCTGATTCTGTGGAACACGGATCTACGTGATCCGTGAGGAGCTCGGCTGAAAAGAGCAAGAATAGACAATCCGTCTTTGCAATTTCTACCTATTGATCGTTTCGGAATTTGTACAACAAATTTTTCCTTGCTCGCCTTCCCAGGCTTCTGTAGCAATAATGTTCAGCAGAAGAATCTAATTTGAAACTGGATCCTTCAAAATAATAGCAGTTCAGAGATGACTTCTCGAGAATTCTGAAGAGAGCCAGCTCGGTCAGCGAAGACAACGAGAGAGAATAAAAGGACGTCTGGCCTGTCACTACGGGTGTCAAGACCTGGCCACGATGCGACGGAACTTTCATTTATGTTTGACAAGGCCTGAGATATTATCCGTAGGTATAATCCTGCAGGATGACAATATTTTTAATTCCGGGCAGGATGTAACAGGATCAGCGAAAGCCGGGGTAATGTTATATCGAACTTACCGCTAATCTACTTTGAGTCTCTCTCGGCGACGGCGAACGGGACATGGTTAACTTTTAATCTCCTTAAGTTTTAGGCATGAGAAGATGAACCATTTTGTCTTCTCCTCGAATTCGCGGGTAATACGTAATCCTCTTAGAGACGTCAGGTATCAAGTAATACCTACAGCCCAGGTACGTTTCCTGGATTCTTTCGCAGCCGGCGGATATAATCCACCCTGCACTTCGTTTTACAATATTTTTCACGAATTTGTCGTAAACAAAATTCCGACAGTCCAGACTTACAGATGAAATTAAAACAGAATTACATAATTTAACTCCACACCTTATTCTTTTTGTATATGTATAATTCATAATTGTACTTTGCGATTGTTTCTCAATTGCGAAAACGAATTACATTGTAATTGAATTGAATGAGAAACTAATTACGAAATAATTGAGTACGATGTAATTGACTTACTTTCGCAATTCAACACAAACTCTGACACAGACGAATCTCTCGAAATGAAAAATTCTTTGGAGGGTGTCGCACAAATCCTAAACGTGTGACGAACGCTATAGACGAATGAAAAATCACGGAATCGGTTCCCGGCTGTTCTGTGTCCCCGTGTTTAGCGGAGTCGGTGAGTTTCATATTGGATCAGCTGAAATATGAGAATCTTTAGTCGAAGACTTAATCGTTGTCCGCGGCAAATAGATTCGACCGATGCCGGTGCAAACAAAAACCGAGAAAATAAAGAGACGAAGAGAGGAGAAGAGGATAGAGAGGGTGTTGGAGGTATGCAGGATAATCGATCGTCATTAGCGCCCTACGAACATACACGAATATACACACAAGGGAGCCGACTAAAAAACCACGGTTTCTTTCGTCGGGCTAAAGGAACCTACACTTTCGGCTTTCCCGTGTCAGGGTAGCATTAATCCAGGACAAACCGCTGACAAAATGGTCCGGGACCTGTCCGACCACCCGCACGATACAAATGTGGGAGTCGACGCCGAGGACTTTTGATGCTGAGGATTTTCTCGATGGATCGCTGCTCTTCATCATTCTCTGGCTTCCATGGTGTCCCAGATCCCTACAAAGGTCTACTTTATATTAATGTAATTCTAGACCACCAGTTGTGTTTAACCGCCATTACCATTTTCAATGTAGAGTTAAAGGGGTTGAGAAACTAGTTTGTAGTTCCCTACAAAATTCTACTTAAAAAAATTAATATAATTCTAGTGAAACAATTGCCATACCATTATTAAAAACAGTTTTAATATCATTAAATTCGTCTGTATTCTACAAATTGTGAATATCTCAACTGTTCAATTCCATGTGCACAATGTAAAAAAGATTACGCAGAATCAAAATTATCTGGGTTGAAAAAAATGTGTGGATTTTGGAATTAAAGCAGCATCAAGGGGTTGAAAAGTTTTTCCCAGAAAAAATCCGTTTCCGAGGAATAGGTCAGGTAGCCGAGTGTAAGGGGTGGAAACTGCCTTTCGAAAATTTATTATCGGAAAACGGTTCGACCTTCGACATCAATGGGTTGCCAAATCGATCATAAATGCGTTTCAGGTTCGCCGGGGAGGGAGATGCCCGTAATTTCGAATAATTCGATTGCACAGCTGCGTCAGGTAAACCGTATATCGGAATTACGTATTGTGCCCTAGAAAAAGATCGGAACTGCGGGGCCAGTCAGCCGTTTGATTACACTTAATGATCGACATTTGATTCCGGTGGATCTCGCCAGGTAACCCTAGGACCACGACCTGTTTTTTTCAGTTTTTTCACTGACGTAATTTCTCCTGACATTTTTTCCCCTACCAATTCTGACCTTTCGAAAGTTTGGAGAACCGTCGCTGGTAACGATAAACTGTCGCGAACTATTTTTTAATTGGAGAATACGCGACTCTGTTGCAAATGCCATTAACAGACGGTGGACAACGAAACAGGAAAATAAATGCAACAATTTTGATTAATAGACAACGGATCTTTATGCGAAATCACAATTTTCTGAATTGCAACAAGCTCGAGTGAAATGGAAATTGATTGTCTTTCTTAATCTGTTCAATAGGTTGAAACTAATATAATAGTATTTTTAAATTCGTCATTTTTGTTATAAATGCATGAAATCCGCTCTCAAATAAAATGTGCTACTTGTGGGAAAGAAGATGGCGTCGGAGGGTGCCGAAGTGATTTAAGAAGTCGTTTCGGGGAACGGGAGCCGGTCTAGTTGACATTTTTCGAGAATCCACCGTATTCGGTAGCGCCCTAAGATTTTAAAGAACAATGGCGGCTCTGATGATGACAAACGTCTTGTAACACGATACAGGAACATATGTCGTCGGAAACTACCCTCCCAGTATTAATCGCGGGCGAACCCAATCTCTCTCTCTCTCTCTCTTTCTCTCTGTATGTGTACACTACACACAGACGTACAGGCGAAGCTTGTGGAACCTTGCGGCCAATAACGAAACGAAACAACATGATCGAGCAACAAAAGAGGCCGTGGCCTGAAACCCTACAGCTCGATACAAATGTGCAGATATGCAGGGTTATAGAGTTACACAACGGGACCGAAGCCCTCGAGGGATGGAAGGGGCACGGCTTCTTGCGCACTGAAGTTTTCCTAATCTCTATTCAGATTTGTCGCATCGTAATTCAATTTCTGATAGGGCCCGAACATCATTCTAACTGTTGACCGCTGTTCGCACACTCCTGAAAAGAAACAAACTCAACGGGGTGCACCACCCCTTGACCATCTAAAAAAACTTAAACCGACTTCGAAAAAACGCACTAAAAAATACACCAAAAAGTATGAAATAATTTCCATTTACAACCAGCATTAAAAATTGTCCAGATAACAGATGTTGCTGATTATGATTTCATTGGAATATGATGGACTTGGAAATCAGTAGGTGGGAAGAGAAGATACATTAATATGTGAAAGCATATGTAGAAGAATTTCAGGATTTTCGTAATTTCCAGTGTCGAAAATTTTCAATTTTGCGCCGCCTCCGAAAAGATTGTATTGTATTTAAGTTCGTGTGTAGTCACATCAATTAAATGGAAATTATTTCATACTTTTTAGTGCGTTCTTTCGAAGTCGGTTTAATTTTTTTAATAAAATTCTTTTATTTCACACTTTTTAGTGGAACATTGGATGGTTTTTCGGCCTTATCGGTTATTTGCAATAAAAACCGCAAAGAATGAAAAAATGCGAAATTTGTTTTCAAGGGACCAATCGGGATACCCTACAAAATGAAGGTTTCGTCCTGATTGGTCTATCTATCTCGGAGTAATCGGTGAAATAATTCATTTTTTGCAAATAAAATCGTAAGGAATAAAAAAATGCAACATTTTTTTCGCGGGACCATCCCGGGGATAAACTCTACAAGACGCAAAAGGTTTCGTTCCGATTGGTGGTCCATCCATCTGGGCGTAATCGGTGAACATACATAGAAAAAAAGCGAAAAAATCCACATACAGATCGAATTGAGTGGCCTCCTCATTTTCGAAGTCGGTTAAAAATTAATAAGTTATATGAACAGAAAAGATTTGTGCAGAAAATCGCCGACAAGGTGGACAAACTTTAGCGACACGCAAATCTAACCCAGAAAAGTTTACTCAGAATTAAAGTTTTATATAAATACTTAATGGGCTGCTCTCGTTTCCTAGATTATGTTTCAAAGTAGCTTGTCGACACAAGTTTCCACGCACACATTGTCCATTATAGTCATTGATTTCCTGTAGACTGCGCGGTTAAGTATAGATTAAGCAAAGCTTGTATAAACCACAATAAACTTTCCCTTCTGTCGGCGCACTCGCTGCGTTTGTTGAACGCTTCAATTGCAATTTATTCAAGTGATTCGTAGTATCAAGAATTTTTCGTATCGAATTTATACGTTTCCTGTCGAAACGTGCGTGCTGTTAAAAACGTAATTACGTCACGAGCGTAGAACATGAGCGATTAATTTACCATAACGAAAGGGGGACAGATGGGAAACGCAGTTGCTTAATCAGTATAAGGCTACGCGGTGAATTAACAAGGAGAGATGAAACTCGCCGGTTCGTCCTCGTCCGTACTGATCAAGTTTTGACAGGTAAGGTAAGTGTGCTCGAGTAAAAATACAATTTATTAATTACTGCGTCTGTCTGTCCGTCCGCTGTCAGGGTACAAGTCCTTAACGATCCGATAATTACAGATTTCATGCGATCGAGCCGCCACAGCTGTTCAACGTTGAGCTGACAAGCTCGTTCCAAGGAATCTTCCTTCGGACAGCTTTATACTCGGCTTTGTGTGCTACCACTGCACGCGTCATCCTCTGCCATTTGTATTATTAGGAGTGCACTATGGCAATGGCTGCCTGCCTCCCCGTTCGCACAATCTTCGCTAAATATTCGCCGGTTGCTGCGGTAATCGTTCTCCTACTCTTTTGTCGAATGAATTTGTTGTTTGAACGAGTGCGTCGTCTGTAGCGAAACATTACACTCGATTCAATTAGTGTGGGTTCGCTTAACACAGTTCTTTGTGCCGAGACCTAAAATAACACGCGCAGCCTGTCGTATCTTGTTATTCGCTCGTCCGAAACTGTTCGAACGAGCGGAATCGCATCATCACCGTTCTTAATAAAATACGCATTGTGATGAACAAAGCGATCCGGAAATTAGTAGTCTTTTGCCTTTCGAGAGACTTCGCTGCGCCCGCTCTTGAACCTTTTCTGTCTAGTGTTAGTTCAAACAATTCTGAATCTTCTCTGTCTCACATTGTACGTTTTATTTTTAGTTTCCTCAAATGTATTATTTCAAATCATTCATGTTCTTGCTCACTTAGAAACCAGAAGAAAACATGCTTATCGACACGCATTTCCGTGAAAATGGGAACGCAGCTAGACGAGCACGGCACACCATCGAGAATGATGCTTGATTTATGGAGGAATTATAGACGAACGCGGCGCGAGGCTCGCAAACAAATGCATCTGTTTCTCAACACTCGTTTATCCGCTGAAATACGATAGAAACGTATTCATCGGGAGAATCTACGAGTCGCACATAAATTTCCTGATAAGCGCGCAGCAAGAGCAACAGGACACGCGCGGACTTAGCTTAGATAGTGAGCTCGTTGCACCGTGGTGCAAGCCTCGCGTTGCAAGGATACCCCGTGTCGCCATATTGAATCGAGCAGCTCGGAAATCTTTGCCGATTGCGTTAATAACGACGTCCGGCGGATTCGTCGAGCTACAGCGCGTCTTAGGACATGCATAACGTCGGATCACCGTGACTAAAACGGCTAATCATGACAAATGCAACCGTTACTGCCTCCTCAGAGGTCCGAGAAGACTTGAGAACCGCCTTCTCCGATGCGCGAGCAACTTCGTTCCCAGGATCGGTCGCTTTCGAAGCTCCTTGGCGTCGATTTTGTACAGTAACGCCTCGATGTAGAATCATTCTATCATCTATAACGAAAACGTAACCTTGACATCTCTAACAAAAATGGAAACAGCAAAAATTTGTCCTGAAGGCACTTAATGTATCTTTGAAAAAAAAACAAAGATATCCTAGGTGACTTCTTTTCTACCATGTTGAGCCGTGGACCAGACTCGCTCCGGAGGGTCTCCATTGTTTCCCTGAAATTTCGTGTGTCCTTCGGACCAGCAGGAGCAACAGATGACGACTCTGCCATCGGGCTATTTATTTGGCCGTCCTTCGGAGGAGGTGCATCTGTGCTCGGAAATTCGATCCCCGCACGCTTCTGAAATTATGTCGGTAATTATTTATTAGACTGCGTAGGTTGAACGTTGTGCATTTCCATGAATCCGCTAATCGAATTCTGGATCCGTCATCAGCGAGGAAAAGTGAGCATCACTTTGGACGGGGGGATTCGCAGAGCACTCGAGAGAAGAATGAAAGAAAGTTCGTTGCTACTGTCGAGACCGGTTGTTTGCGAGAAACTGCCCTTATTGATTTGTTTTGTATTCCGTATTCATCGAAACAACCGGGAAACACGACACCTAGCCGCTTTGTGACGGGCCGTCCGCTCTTTCCGATTCTGAAAAGGCCAAGTCGCCTATTGTAACGTTTTCGAGCCACGGACAAAAATCGATCGCGAGCAAAAAGGAACTGTAGAGTAAAAAATAGGAAGAGGGAACAACGTTGGGTCTTCATTATGAAATTACGCAACTGTAAATTGAGCAAATACAAACGGCCGTGTGCCCCTGCGCTCTCTCGTTCGGGTCTGCGCCTTTTTCTCTTCGTCTCTTCGGCTACCCTAATCTAGGTATCGAGTTACCAGCAACCAAAGTAACTGCTATCTGACGAGACATCTATCAGAGCGAGAAGATTCGAATGGCCACTTTTTCTTCCTCTCTCGACAAAGGAACATCTTCCATCGCGCTAAATCAATCGGCCAATCCGAACCAAAATTGTAGTCGTATGAAACAAATATTTCGCTCGCAGTCAATCTTAACATCGTGCAGAAAATATTCGCAGAAATCGATGAATTCTGGAAGCTGTAAATTTTGCTCGAACGCATTGTTTGCCGCGTGTAATTTATCCATCTAGGTAAGCACTTGAAAAGGCGGCCAAGGACACGCCAAAGCAGTGCGTTTACACTTGAAATTCGCATCGTGCCGCGCCATTGAAGTCAGATTATCCTGATCCAGGATTACAGAGGCCCTGCCCTCGAAGGTGAAGGACATTGTTGGACCGCTATCTAATTCTGCAAATCCACAATATCATCGACGCCCATGAAGAACCGTACAATGCTCCATTTAAAGCTAGCAATACCCTCGATGCAGATAATCTTCCGGCCTTTCTCCGATTCTCTGCACAATTAATTCCGACGGTGAGTGCACTTTCGCTGCAACTCGAGCGAACAATCAGGGAATCCCTCGATCTCACGCAGCGGCTTCCATTTAATTATTTATTGCGTTATTCTGAAAATCATCTCAATTGCACGCATTATAATTGAATTGCATCATTTAATTATATTATACATTTTATAATGTGCAATTGCATTAAATGCTTCGAACCTGAATTACTTTGTAATTGTAAAATTGTAAAGCGTGAACCAGAGCTGGGGAAAATAGTACTTTAAATAGTAAATAGTACATAATCCTATTTATTTTAAGGTATGTGTATGGCAACTTTGAAAATAAAATATTTTATTTAATGCAGTGATTTTTGAAAATAAAAAATTGTATATCTTATTTAAAATACTATTTTCTTCAAGCAAAATAAAATCTAAAATATTAAATAGTATTTGAAATATTTGTTTCGCCAAATAATGCCCACCTCTGGCGTGAACACTGATCAACGAAATGTGTAAAAATACTTGCGACCCAGTTAAAGAATCGTCCGCAGCGCGGCGAGTTTAAAAATAATTGCAGATCGATGTATAAATAAGAAACTAGTAGGTTGCTAATAATGTAGCTGTCGCACAAAGGATGAATATACAATAACAAAGAACGGAAACCTAGGACGGGAGGTCGGGTGGAGTTTCGTATGACAGCGTTTCTTTCGCCATTGTCCTCGTAACTAGGAATGACATGCGACCGCGTCCCCCAAGACTCGTCGCTGGACCCTGAGCGACTAATTTACCGAACGGCAGTGTAGGATAGCCTTATTGTTGGATACAATTGTCCTTGGTATTGTATCGGCACTGTGACGGGTGACAATTGGGCCGCGTCCCTTTGTTTGCTTGTTTGCGGCTTGTTCAGAGATCCAAGATCCAAACGTTCGCGCAATCTGTGAATGAAACGGGCAACAGGATACGTGTCGCGGTTGTTAAAGTCACTTGTTCCATACTAACATTCCTAATCCCGCTATTTCAATTCCGAGCGAGATTGTGGAACGCTCCGATTCAAAACGAGATCTCACCTTTCGTCGGAATCATGGGAATTATCGCGCGGAGAGCTTCCTTCGATCCCCTAAATTGCGGTTTGGTAAATCACTTGATCGTGCGAACGAAAACTATTAGGTCGTTGGGTTTAGAAGCAGTTTCGTGACATTTTCTTTGTTTTAAAGCTACATGATTATCTTATATCACTCTTATGAGAACATAAAAATAGAATTAATTAAGAAGCAATCTCATCTTTACACGAAAGACGAAATTATTCTTCGAACGAGCCAGCAATTTTTGGAGTGGTGAACGAAACAGATCAGCGAGAGAAATTTTCTGATTTTCACAGAATCGCCGAAGAAAAATAAAAAAAATCCTGTCGACACGGTAGCAGCATAAATTTCCTTAATGCGACAGGATATCGTCGTTAATAGAGAGGTATAAAAACGTGGGTTTACCGTCAGAAAATTGATTGTCAAAGCAGAGAGCGAACAGGGCTGGATTAATTGATTCAGCGGCGCGATGCATCTTATTATCGACGCGGCTACCAGAAGAATGCGAAAAGCAATAAAAAAAAGAAAGAAGCGTAGCTGACGGTGTTGAATGGAGAAGGTGAACACCTCCGTGAACATGTTCGCTGGCATGGGCCGCCTCTAACTCAGGATTGCTGTGAATGCCTCATTAATCACACGGTGGGTACCCGAGTCTCTGCCACGTCAAAGATGAAAGAGGGCAGAAATAAAGGCGGAAAGAGATCGTGGCGAGCGGCGTGGCGCGGCGCGGCGGCAGCTAAAAGACGAGTTTCCATACCAACGGCCACCATAATAGAGATGTAACCGTGAGCGAGCTCTCCCGACTAATGGCAATAATGTTAGAAGCTGTGTTGTAAACCGCACGACACGTCTCTGGACTGGCAGAAAGGAGCCGCGTGTACTATCAACAGGACTCGAAGCTAGACAAGTGTGGGCGATTTCGTAGATTATTCCATCGGCCGACTGTCGATCTTTCGGGAACGAGGAAAATCTCGCAGCACGTGCTTAAAAATTTACATTTGCGCGTACAACAACAACTGCAAAAGAGGATTCCTGGGTGTGAGAACCTTTTGGGGCGAGAGATAAAAATGAATTCGCCACGCCCGGATGATGGGGAGAAGCACGAGGAAGAAGATCGAGAACGGTGTCGATGGATCGAGACGTCCTGAAGGAGAAATAATTCGGATTTATCGAACGATAGGCAACGTGCGGTTGACGGAAGAGGACGGCTGCCAGGTGTGAAGCCGGCCAGCCTCGACCTAATGGAGCCACAAATCAATGACACGATGGGCCATCATTACATTCGCTAACAGAACGTGTTTACCACACAGAAAACCGATGCCAGCCCGACAGACACTGATCCACCACTCATCCCCTCACGCTCAATCGCTCGTATTGTGCCGCCCCATGTAACGCCGAACAAAAATCATTTGGCGCTTTCTGTTTGCTCCTTCATGCTAATCGAACGAGACTAAAGCTGACCCCTGCTTTCTCCTATAGACACGTCTGCGCGCGGTATCCACGAGAGCGCAATAATAACGCTCGCAGCAACGTCGAACAGCCAAAGGAGCATTTCACCTTTCACATTTTCATGCAAATCTAAGATATCGATCGTGTACGCCAAATGACTCGAGAACCCTCGTCGTCAACATCTAAATTTTTTTTGTTTTTTATTGAGAGCTTAATTAGTACTCCCCCCATAGGAGGTTATAAAGCTATACATTAATAGTATACGTCTTACAGTTAAACATTAGTAATTAGTAGGTACAGCAGAACACATTAAGTACATAACTTTAAATCTTTAAATTACATTGCTTGAAAAAGTTGAAAAGAAGATAACATGCCTGAACATTTGGTTCATAAAGTAACGATCTGATATTTAAGGGTGGGAACAAATTGAGCTTCCTTAATTTTTCTTACTTAATTGGAATCATTTATTATATGTAGTCGTGTGTTCGACACAATCGTTCGTCCATCCTCGGAAATGAATTTTCACGATAATACAGAGGAAGATGTAATTATCGCACTGATTGAGACTCATTGTAGTCAGGGTTCTCAGGGTGTTCAGAAAAGACCCGAACGCTCCGGCATAACGTTACACGACACAATGTCGTTAAAAGGAGAAGAAGGAGAGAAGGGGCACCAGATGCAGCTAATTTCAATGATTCACCGTGACATCCTGGAAAGCAACCTTCTGGGCATTTTTCCTAGAGTTCTTCGGACACGCCATTGAGCCTGCCGTCAGGAGTCGGTCACACTTGTTACGCGGTTACGTGGTGTTTCCAAAGAAAGCTTCGTGCAAGTTGTACAACAGAAATGTTCATTATAAAATGAATTCCTTGAACACTTCAGTTTGTTCGTCGTAAACTAAACTTACGAATTTTGCAAGCATTATTCATTCTTTGATTCGCAGATAGAAAGGCTGCACTTTTAGCATCGAGGCTCAACCGAACGCTACCAAAGTTTAGCTGGGACAACTGAACTAACAGATCAACGCTGGATACAATGCGATCCTCTTTGCTCAATGAAAACAAGCCCTTTGGACGGACTAACTTGGGATGACACGTGGTATTCAGACATTTGACTACAAAAGAGCAAATACGTACTCGGCCGAATACTTTGAATATTTATAATTTCATTCGATGCGTTACTTGGAGTTTATGGAATTTGTTCAGTCTGCTAGGTCGACACTGAATATGTTAAACGATTTTCTTTGAGAAATCATTTGAACAATTCAGTGTTAAACTATTTTTTGATCACGTTATACAGGAGTCTACAGCACATCTACGAATGGAGAAATCGATTGGACAATTCGGACACATCGAGTTTCAGAATTCGCATCGAGACGCGAATAAACATGTCAAGGGGGGTCCGCTAAATGGCCACGGTGGGCCCCGGTGTCTTTTTTTCGGTCCCCGTGTCTCCGCAGACACCCCATAATCCGAAAATGGCCTCTACCTGCGCGTACAGGCTCCTGGCGGCAGCTGTTCTCTAATTGAATTATCTAGTTTCCAATTCGACGCGGAGATTCCGGAGCCGAAAGGCCCCGACGAAAAGTCATGATGACTAAATATTGAAAAACATGCCAGAGTATTGTCGGCGTTCGGCCCCCGGCTCCTTTCTTCACGGGGGCGGGGCTGTCGATTTGTGAGCGCTTTTGTTTGTGGTGGTCTCGGACCCTTTATCCCGGATCCAGATGCTCCCTCTCGGAAAACCGGCGATTTCGATGACGGCGGCAGAGATGATGACGGCGCGGCGAATATTCGCGTCAGAGTCCGCTCGACGCTTTTCAGAAAACGCACCGTGGAGAACAGGATTTCAATGGCCCGGCTTTTCGCTCGGCAGACTTCTTATTTAGGCTCGGATTGAAACGTTCTTGCGTGGAACGACTTCTGCGCTGGGCGATTTGCTCCGAATCATGGCAATGCTTCTTCAACCCTTTGCTGTATTTTAACGGGTCAGGCTCGTGATGAAAATTTCCACAAAATAACAAATATGAATGTTACGCCTTTCTTTCTAGATGAAATATATTTTCTTTTCTACAACATTTTTCTGTCTGACACTCTGTAACTGTAAAGAAAATGTCAAGGGGTTAATACTCGACCGTACGACTTTTTGAGGAGTTGAACAATTAGGACGCGAAAAAAACGTTTGAAAAGATCACAGAGAAAATGCTAGAAATTCGGAGCGATCTCCGAAGGAGATGTTGCAAGGATGCAACAAGGTCTCGCAAAGTGGATAGAGAACCGGAGACACACGGGGCTCGGCGTCCGGAAAAGTCGGAAAAAGTCGACGGGTGGTCAAAGACTGGGGTTGTAAATTACTGATGTTCATTGCGTCACGGTTAAACGTCCCGGATCTATGGAGACTCGCTCTGGAAATGGAAGACTACCGGCTGTCGGGGGTGGGGGAGGCGAGACGCAGAGTTTCCTGGCCCTTTGGAATATCCCGGGGAACAATGGCGGACTAGATCAATAGCGATCTCTCTTCTAAACGACAAAGTCGCATTTTTTTCTTCTCTCTCCGGGAGAAGAGACGTCGCATGGCTGGCGAACACCATGGAATCGTCGCACATTGCCCTGGCACAGACGGAAATGGATTTTGAGTGACGACCGTGACGATACGGATAATGAAATGTCGTAAAACACTAATATCCTATCATGACGTGACTTTCTGCTCTCGGGACCTCCGTCCTCGGGAATTCCCATTGTCGGACGCAGCTACGGATCCCGTGTCTAATTTAACGATCCGTTACAATTACACGTACAGGACGAAAATCTGTACCGGCGATGCCGGGTCGCTTCCTTTCGGGCGTCTGTCCTGCTTCCGCTACGCAGATTTTCATTTTTCCGATTCGAACGGTACCCATCCGATTCGTACAATTTAATCAAAATTCTTTCTGCTCCATCTTCTGACTCTATCGATGTGTTGCGTGTTCCCTTTTCCGATAATACAGACATTTCACTGAATCAACGCTGATCAGGACTTATTTAAGAGCGGAACTTTCCTCGGCCACTTTTTTCTTTCTAAACGAATCTCTTGATTTGCCAATAATAACTTGGAAAGTCTTAAGAGCGAGTTTGTTGCTACTGTTAATCGTGTCTTGCAACTTGGCCGCCTCATTGTTCCGTGTAGACATTGTTGGTCATACTAACTGCAATTGCGTCTATGAACTGGAGGATCTAGACCATCTGACGATCAGGGCCGATATGTTTTGCGCATCTAGGTGCACCAGCCAAGTTCTCGTACTACTGAAATTTCGCAAACTAAATTATTCAAACAATTGGCCGTTACTTTTTAAACGAATGGGTATAAAAGGTGTTAGGTAGCGGCCAAGTTTGAATAATTTAGCCCTCCATGTAACTCTTCAAAAATTAAATAGCGTTCTTCCAAACTAATTTTTACAAACGCCTTTTTCAGTATTGCAAGAGGTATTTCTAAGCTAACGAACTTGGCCGTATTTTCTTTGATCTCAAAACTTTTTTGGCCATAGGAACTTGGCTCCTGTTTATAGGATGTTTTTCTTGGGTTTTTACTATCGCAAAAGAATGCAACCTGCGTACATCACCAGACAAGCTGAATGATAATGTCATTCAAACTGTACTCTGTCGCACAATGTAAATTACGTTCAGCTGTATGGACCCCACTCAGAGGTCTGAGTAAGCTTAAATAATATTTTTGAAAAAACCAGCGTTGAAGAACAGATCCGCCAGCGTCTGAGGGAGCCTCTCAAGATACACCGAGCGATTAGCTATGCCACCGCCGTCGTTTCCTCGTTTGTTTAACGTTCAAGTGGTGATAATAACCAGAAGCACCGAGAGCCGTGGAAGTGTTCTGTTTCCCAACAGAGGGAAATTTGGATAGAAAATATTTGAGGACTCTAGGTTCTCCTTGGTGTGTTCTAGAAAAGAGAGAAAGGGGGGGATACGTTCCCCGAAAGAGATCGGTGTCGGCGAAAAAGGAAGAGAGAGGAGTTTTGGTGGTCTGGGTGAGGGCACGTCGGCGTTCTCTGTAGTTCGATCGTGGGCGGAGCGTCGCGGCGCGCGGCGTCGTGTGTGAAGCAGAAATTGTCAATGGACGGTATTGTTAGCGGGCCGGTGCGTGGCGGGAAATAATAAATGGCCGGGCTGCCATGTTCCGGGGGCCCGCCGTTAAAAACGCACGACATTGGGCGGCACCCTACCTTTTTTTCCCCCGTCGATACTGTTAATGGGCAAAATCTTTGCACCGGCGCGAGCCTCTCCCTTCTTTCCTGTCGACCAACCTACCGACACCTCCGCATGCTCGATCAAAATGGAATCTATTCAACGGATTAGCCTCGGGAAAACCGATCTCGATCATCCCGCGCGTCCTTTCAACCCGTCCGACACCCTTTCTCGTTCCTTTAGCCTCGATCACGGATCATTCGCCGCTGTTCGATAGTTAAGTGCACTTACAGTGGATTCTTACTTACCTCCCAACTTTTTCAGAATTGCAAAATCTCAACGGCTTCAGTTTCTTTCAGACGTTAGATGGATTACTAGCTGATCAGTTGATTAGATGAAGGGGGTAGATTCGTTTCCAGGATTGGATGCTGGATGCGCCTTCTCATTTCTCGATAGGATAAAAGTTCTATTATTACTTAGTTTTCGAAGCGTAATTTACATTACCCGGAAGCAGGCAGCCTGTCGCAGGCAGCCTGTCCAAAAAGGAAAAGTAGGATATCCGAGGGCGATCGCGGCCTTGATTGATCTTTTATCTAGTGCTTTTCACTAGTGAAGAACCCCATCTTCGCAGAAACGTGAGTCTACCCCTTTAACTAGATTTTTCAATTGTTTGTCCGCGCCAATAATGGCGAAAATTCGAAGGCTAGGACGCAAGTACAGTGCCAGAGGCAAGACCTCGGCCGGAGGAGACTGTCACCTTGCCACGGAGATCGGCGCAGCCTCGGGAAATAAGCGCTCGTCGTAAATCACGAGCACGGCCCCGGTACTTTCACGGTATTCTCTTACTCGATCTCCGAGTCGCCTTCATGTATTGTGATCGTTTACGACTTGTTTGATGATAGACTCATTGTCGAACCCAGTTAATGTATTTATTACTTTACGACCAGGCTGACGTAACGAGGACACCACGCGACACTCTTCACAGAAAATACAACCTCGATGTTTTCACACCGTCAACAAACCGATCTCTCTCTCTCTCTCTTTCTCTCTTCCTCTCTGACTTGAAAATCACTTGGGCAGTAAAGCCAAAGGTCGACTCCTCTTTCAACCTGCTACTTTGTCCGTTCTGTTGTCGTAATGTCGTGCAAGTGTTTACGGTTATTTCAGAAATCAATGGCTCCTTGAAACTTGAAACTCTACGAATGACTATGTCCCTCCGTCAGTCAAGGTTCAATATTGACGCGACACTTTGCTCGTTGACGACTTGTCAATGAGCATAGAGGCTTCGTGAATTATAGACACGGATTTACAGCAGCTGTTTTTTACTCTAGATTCGTGAATCGCCTTTCAGCATTTAAGAAAAGTGCGAGTTCATCGAGGAAGATTGTAGAACGCGGATTTTGTTTCGTGAAATATTAGAAGAATAAGGGTGTTGAAGGTGGATGGGTCTGAAAAGAGGGCGGATTTTCAGCGATGTTTTATTTTATACTACTTAAACAACGATGTGCAGCGGTGTTGGCGGATGAAAGGTTTCGCGGAACACACGAAGAACCCTTGCACCTCGCTCGTGCTAAGGACAATGGCGCCATATTGTGAAAATATTGATTACGATTCGCCAACAATGGAGACAATGCCGTCGACTTCGCTGCCGTGGCGACACTTGAAAAAAGAGCTTCTCGAGTACGTCTTGTATACCTCACGGCGCGGCGTCGTGTTTCGCTGAAGTCGAATCGCCTCTACACTGAACATGTATATGTATAACAAACTATGTACAAGTTTAGTACAGCTGGCGAAAATACTTCAAATAATGTTCACTTCTCCCCTTGGAAACTTTCAACCAACTCCGTCGCGATGAAAGTGTAAAAAAATCAGGTAAATCAAGAATATTGCACAAATTTAAACAGTCGAGTTCTGAATCGGAAATTCATTGAAATCCCACATCATCTTTCGATCGTACAATTGTCAAGAACAAGATTGAAGCTGTAAATTGGCGATTAATTGAAATTGCGCTTGTTTCGTGAACGGTTGAAAAAATTGAAAGTGTTGGACGTGTGACGAATAAATAAAGCACCGGAGATTTCGGTGCAAGGAGTGTCGAAAAACGCGTCGAATATAAAGGAGCAGCGACAGCATTTAAATATTTTTCACTCTCGAGCGATCAAATAGATAGGTGGGCGGTTCGCTTCGTGCCCGCCAATAAGCCGTTGAGGTGCTTGAAGAATTGTTCACGTGGTTGTACGTGTCCAACTTAAAATTGCTGACGTGCCCGCGGGCATCCTTGAACGTTTAGAAAACGAGCAGCGGGATGCTGCGAAATTCCTCCTCACAATCAGTCAAACGGACAACAAAGTGAAAACGTTTAGACATCGTTCACGAACTGCACCACTTTTACATTAGACGGTTGAAATTAATTATCTACTTATTCTAGTTCCAACTTGAAAGACACGAATGCATTTAGACATCATTCGATTGCAAACCACGACTTGCACAATTTTTACACTGAAGGGCTGAAATGAATGATCTGCTGTCTTAAAAATTATAAAATAAGGAATTAGTTTGGCCAGCCATGAGAATGCAGGGCGAAGGATGATGTCCGCATGTTGTACGTCCGTGTACGAAAAGTCTGACGAACGCTAACCACCGGAAAATAAAGGCCTGGCGAATAATGGGTGACGAATGATGCATGTACGATTTTTTTACGTCGATTCTCTCGAATGAACGAGCCATTACGAAAACGGTCGGCCTCCTCTCCTCCCCATTGCCGACAACAAAACGCCTCTCCTGGGCTGGCGAAATGCTTCTGAATCGAGCGAATTTCGAGCGATCCGTGCTCGTGTATTCGCAAACCAGTACACGAGCTGGAACCGAGGCGAATGTTATATGCGCTCGCTCGAGAGACTAAATTGATCGAGGCCCCGGTTTTGTTTGTGGTCACTCTTAAAAACTCGAGTGACAAAGAGAATCATGCGCCCCTCGCGCCGATATGTTCGTTTTCGAGGCTTTCGATTTTTCTCTCGGCCCGCTGCGCTCCCCACCCTTTTGTTAGCTTGCCTACAACTCTTCCGCGCATTTCGAAAACCGGCCACCATTGTTTCACGATCCTTCTAGCCGCCGAACCTTCTCTCTCCTTCAACGAGGCTCCGTGGGTTGCACATTAAACGTTTATTAATGTTTGGTCCTTGAAGATGTTAAGTGAGTTAAGTAAGGAGTAATCTTATTTTAACATTACTAGGACCAATCTACCTTTAACATTCCTGTAATGATTTTCAATAAATTCTGCCAGAAAGTAATTGGTTATTATCCATTCCCTGACACTATGCAACCAGTCGCGTGAAATACTAAAAAGTAATTCAAGAGCAAAAAATTGGATGCAAACGTGATATTCTACCAATCGTCCAGTCAACGAAAAGTTGTAGAGGGAAATGGTAGGAACACAATTTTTAACTTTGGGTCTTTGTTTGGGCTAGTTAGGAGGTAAACATACTAAAAGTAGAAGGTCCTCTTTTTCGGTTTTCCGCTCATATCTCGGAAACTATGCGTCCTAGCAATAAGACCATTCTATACAGAATTAAAGCTGTCAAAATGTGCCACAAGATTGATTCGATTCAGTTTTT
>CM052296.1:4580528-4656674 GCA_028455765.1 Lasioglossum oenotherae
GCACGAATCATTTGCTGCTGTAATGAATATCCAATATTTTTCATTTTGCATGAATAAATTATCTTTATTATATAATACAAACACAGAGGATTCTCCAGTATACTCCCACCAATTTTTTCAGTCGTTAAATAACAATTTCATTGAATATTTAACCAGCCACGGTCACCTGTCAATAACGCGCGTCAGCTCGGTGTGCTTCACGACAAAATGTATTCATCTGATTTTGACAGTTGACGTAATGTGATGCACGTGCGTTAGAACATTCTTGGAGGTTGCATAAATATCTGTAAATAATTTCCAATCGTAAGAAGGGGGCGTGTATGTAATTACCACACCTGGGATGGCAGAAAAACCTGATTGTTCAGTGAAACAGACCTCTGACATAACCAGCGAGGTTACAAAAGAGTCCGATATCAGTCGTTATTTCGAGAATGGGTCGAGAACGATCTTCGACGAGATCGTTCCTTCGAAAAAGAATGATTTTCCCGAGCTACAGGTAGGCGTTTCTCGAATCCCGGAATTCGAGCTAATGGGTGATCGTGCGAACGAGTTCTTAAAAACCAGCACATTGTTCGACAATGAATTGCTCGATCACAGTACAACAAATGATACTCACAGGGACATTTGGATCCCTTCCGAGAAGACTAGGAAAGTCTTACGTAGTATCGCCACATCGACCACTGGTAATTCTCTCGAAAGAGAGAACCTAACGATGCCAGGCTTGGCGATACAAGGAGACATGCAAGATTTAATAAAAACCGCTGCGATTCGCTTCCTAGGAGAAGACGAGAATATTCACAGAAACGTACGTACAGCTTCGGATGTAACGCAAGATGAACGTGGCTTGAGAAGCTTGATACAAGCCGGTTGTTACAAAGCGGCGATAAACTTGTCGGGGAAACTTCTAGCAGTGTACGCGCAAGGGTATGGCAAGATAAACCAGCCTAGCAAACATACTCCGCATTCTTTGCAATTATGGTACACCAGACTAGCTTTATTGGCCAAACTCAGGCAGATCGATGTTCTCGAGAATGAATCAAAGCCGTTTGGTAATCTGGACAAACCAGATATGTACTTCACGTTTTATCCTGATTTGTACGGTACCAGACCAGGCTCCATGGCCTCGTTTTCCTTTCGATTACTTTTAGCGGAGACACCTTTGTACTGTGGCAGACCCAAAGAGGCACTGGATAATCTGTACAAAGTACTAGCCACTGTGAATCAGATAATAGGAAATTTTAATGCCGGTTACAGCGGAGATGGATCTCGTGTTACTGTGAACCCTGTGGAACAGGAGGATGCTATGCGCTTATGGAAAGGAAGACGGTCTAGAGTCTTAATATCCATTACCAACTGCGCAGTTAGTATGAAGAATTATGTACTAGCTATAGACATTTTAGAAAAATTATGCGACTCCCCAGATTGGACTCCCGAACAGTTAGAAGCATTAAAGGCCAGCATAGGAAGGTTACATCTGTTCTTGGGAGATGTTGCGACCGCGGAGAAGTTACTTATCAAAGAGCACAAACAGAACGATAGTCTGACTGTTAGGGAATGGATGGATAGGGGTCTAATGGCTGTAGCGAACAATTCCTTTCAGGAAGCATACAAATGCTTCCAAGAGGCAGCTATGTTGGATCCTTCCAACGTCGCGTTAATTAATAATATGGCTGTTTGTCTTTTGTACACAGGCCAGTTGAAGGAGGCCGTGCATTTATACGAAAGTGCGATTACCAAGAATCCTGCAAAAAGCTTGCAGGAATCTATACTGTTAAATATATGCAGCGCTTACGAACTGCATATGCACTGCGAACAACCGAAATTGCAACTTTTGAGTCAACTAAATAGGTATAAAGGGGACGCTGTGGATATACAGTGTCTGAAGCTTGCTCTGTAACATGAATGCTAATATTATTCGTCCATGTGTAATATGTGATAAGAGACTGGAGAGATTAAAACTTGTTATTTAATTGCAATAACGATTGCATCGAGCAGCATGTAAAGTTTATCGAATAAAAGCTAATTTCAATCAAGTTAAACAAACATAGCATTACTTCATTTCCTATTTGTTTTCATCCCGAACGTGAAATTATACTAACAAGCAGAAAATGTTTATCTCTAGAGACATATATATTTATTTCGAGATTTATCTTGTAACTTTGTATAACAGTTAAAATATATATATATATACATTAAAAATTTTTAGTCGGACAGGCAATGCGGTTCTGAAATAAATTAAATGTGATACGATCGCTACAGAATCAATCTGTTATTGCACTGTGTAGACTGTTGAATAATATTTACGCACTCTGGTGGCTAACAGAAGATTACTTCTCAAGGAACAATTATTTCTCGATGAATGAACAATGCTATTTAAAAAATGTATATTCACTTAGGCTGTCGAAACCTAAAATATTTAATAGCAAATAAAATCTGAATTAATAACAGTAACGTTAAATCTTGCACACGTGTCAACCGCTCAACAATTTCAGATACCTAACGCAACACCAACGATATAGTAAAAAACTGCTTAAAATATCGACTAAAAATAGAATACGAATAACATAAAAGTTGTTAGCCGTTCTGACTGCATCGGGCAAAAATTACGTTAAAAATAGATTCTTAAAATAGTGGCAATTATGTTTCCTAATCTATTACAAGTTCATTCTATAGTGACATGGAATCAGCTTCTTCTTTCGCTTCTCCCTCGCATGTTTTACATGTATAATTGTGTGAGAATGATGGTTGATTGGAAATGAGATCGGTTTTAATATTGTTCAACGAACAATGCTTTCTTGTGGCATGGTAACGACCAGAAATTCTGATCATTTCCAAACTCTTCACCTTGCTCGATGGTCTGAGGAAGTTCTTGGCCGAGGGTTTCCGGCAGGAAGAGAACAGACATGGCGCCCATGAAGGCCACCGTACAGATTATGAACATTGGAAAGCCTTCCCATACTTTAGCCTGTTAAACGAACAATTAAGCAAGTTATTTCTCATTAATATAATACAAAAATAACTTCTGTGTTAATGTCTTGAAAACTGTATTGAAAAATTCGCTGACCGTGTCGATGATGTAAGGGGCCAAAGTATGCGCAACAATTCCGACAGTATGAATTAGCGACACACCTTGCGATCGAACAGGTGTCGGCAGTAATTCGACGGCGTATTGGAGGCCAATGTTGGCAGCCATATTCAGACAAAACCGCGCCATCACGGACATTGTTAATTTGGCGATCGCTGCAGAAGAAACTATAAAATAGGAAATTTTCGTAGAAACGCTTCGGGGTAACTTTATAATACATACTGGAAGGTAGCATTAATTCAGCGATGCTTAAAAGACAGGTCACCGACAAACTGAGGAATCCGCAAAGTCTGCGACCCCATCGATCCAAGAGAAGTGTCAATAGCAACCCGGCCGGAAGTTCCGTGGCACATGCAAAGGAAAATGACACGAATACCGAGCTCTGGAGAAGTTTCAATGAATAAACGTGACCGTCGAATGCGATCAGGGTAAAACACCTGCAAGACAATCTTGATCAGTCGTTTAACTCTTAATTTTTCTTTAATGATGAGATACTTGCCAAAACAGAACTAGAAGAATGGTGTTCCTCGCTAATCTGGGAGATCTGAAGAGATCGAACACAGTTGCTGTTTCACGTTCTTTCATTACGTCGTCGTTCGCCTAAAATAATCATCAAATTTACACGGATTGGACCAGTAAAAAGGAATTTTTTTAACATTAAATAATATATATATACTTACGGCTTTAAAGGCTTCGTACACATGCGGATCTGGCTTCTTACGATTTATCCGGGCTATCCTCTGCAGTTTCTCGATAACTTTGTCTATTCGCCCGTTTGAAACGTACCATCTTAAAGAAGAAATTACGTGCTTGTATTTATTGATGCAGAAAATGCGTTAACATTAATATAAACAATTTACCGAGCGCTTTCGGGAAGAATCCACGGCGTGATGAACACAGACAACAACGGCACCGCGCTCATGTAAGCGAAAATCCTCCAGTTTGCAATATAGTAAGCCATCCATGGCAAAATGGTACTGGCTGCGGCGAAATATATACCGAAGGCTACATTGACGACTATAGTGCGTTTCGATACCGCCATGTACTCGAGAACTGTGAAATAACAAGCATTCGATTATTTATAACCAAAACCAACCCATATTATTTATTATGAAGAATTACTTGGACATTTGAATAAGTTTGCAAGAACTATGTAAATAACGATTACCGGATGTGCGCATTGAACTCGATTTAATTTTAACCATTATCTCTTACGTAACAGGGTGATCAATCGTCTGTTGAACTTATCTGAGAGACTGTTCGCTCCTTTCACGGATAATTTCATTCAAGCTCACCGATTATAAGCGGAATATCGATGCAATTGTCGAAGGCCCATCCGGTGAAGAATCTACTCATTGCAAACGTCCAGAAACTGTTGGCGTTTGCAGTTGCGATCGATCCGAAAAGAGCTAGGGTGTTGCACACCATCAACGCAGGTATTCTTCCCTTGTGATCCGCAATCCATCCGATCACAAAACCGCCGCAGATCGATCCGCAGAAGAAAATCGCCTGGGCTGTTGACACGAGGTATTCTTGCTCGCACACCCAATCTAGCTAATTACGAAGCGCGAGAAGTCATTGACGGAGAGAAGCACTGTAAAATTATTGTGTATGGGTTCTTCGAACTCTATTTGCCTCTCTACTTTTTTCAGTCTTTCGATCCAACGATAGCTGGATCGGCGTGAAAGATCTATAAGCTATAGCTATATGATCTGCTTCTCGGGCTCAATTTCGCGAGGAAGCTCGAACTTTCAATTTTCAGAATTTTCTCGAAAAAAATTCTGGAAGCTGAAAGTTTGATCTTTTTACGAAAATTATTATTATACAAATAAGTAAGGATATGTAAAAGGTACTTCACCTCAGTACCGATGCTAGGATATGGAATCTGTGTGTAATTGTATTCCCAGCTGGAACATCCAACAGTTCGATTGTTCCATAATTGATAGGACCGCGGATCATCGCCGGATTGCAATATTTTCGTGAAGTTTAGGTCCTTTCGATTACAACGATCGTAATAAGGGTACTCGTTCGACGATGGAATTGCTATTTGTATCCTAAACATTCCATATTGTATATTAAAAGAAAATATGTAATTCAATATTGAGCAGTATCTTAGAAATATAATATAAATAAATAAACAAGCTGATCTAATCTGAAACCAGCCTAATCTGATAAACTTTGTGCCTTTCGTTTTCCCTATCTGATAAACGGTTAGTGTGTAACGTTCGAATGGTAAATGACGCGAAAAACAAAATGAATAAACATTATATCAATTTTATAGTAAATTCGATTAGGAGGGAATTTATACCTGTCTTCCTGAGTGAAATTCGCGGTAACCAACTCGTCTACCTTGCACCAGTGCTCCGCGGGAATGATGCTTATGAAAAATTGCGAGAAATACAGAAAAGCGTAGATAACACCATAAGGCAACAACGCGAGCAAAAGCAGCCACTGGTATCTGCCATAATCGCCGACGTATGGCAAAACATCGTCGAACGTTTTCAATGCCGGCCTGAGTGCTGTCGTCTCTGTTGGTCCTATGGAATTTGAATTCCTCGAATTCTTCATTTTCCTGAAAGATTAACAAGTATTACTTGGTACTGAATGGTACGCAAGTTTAAATAATAAGTTCCTCCTGTTTGGAGAATTAGAATGATTTGATTATTCAGTGCAAAAAGTTTCGACATAAAAATGAAATAGCATTACTGAATATTAATTCTGCAAACGATAACCAATTAACGATATTTCGCTGCAACAATTATACATTGCTGCACAATGTGGAACAGTCGGCTCAAATCTGGATCGGTTTATTGAACCAATAAAATATGTAGATTATTACGCTTGTACAGTGTTCGTGCAACAATGTAGACTTCGAGATAACAGAAAGTACAATGAGAAGACACAATCGAATTACTTCGAATTTATTCGTATGCGTTTCTTTTCTTTTATTAATCTCCTTGATACGTATATTTATTTTCGATTATACTATTCCAGGAAAAAATAACTGACTACGCGCGGGAAACGAATAAAACAGTACATATGTATATATATTTAAAAATAAAGAAAAACATAAAATAATAGTCATGCTGAAGTTCACTCATGTGCGCTTTTCTCTCGACTGTCTCGTCTTCGTTAAAAGAAAACGCGTCAAGTTCGCACTTACCTCAAAACTAAACAGTAGAATGCTGTATCTTAATCTATAATAATTACAGCAATAATAATCAGCAGATCGTCTATGTTCACGTATACATATATTGAACGCATTCAGCTCGAGAATACGAAACGAAGTGGTTTGACGCGAACCAATTTGGTCAATTGTGCCTAACAGAAGATAAATGTTCATTTGGCGTGTGTCTAGATCACCAACACTGTTGTCAAGAAATCGCGAGTTTTAATGGAAAATTAAATTTGTACGCATCATTGCCAAGAATAGGAAGTTACGCAGAAATGTATAACAACAGCGAAACAAATAGACATCTTCGATAATTCTCGAAAAATTCTTTATATAACAAATCAAATATTCTTCAACATTTCATTCATGGTAATAAACATTTAAAAACAAACTACAAAAACCAGTGTTTACAGTCTACACGCTACAGAACCTCGTTCGATTACCTTCGCACCACAAAGACTCACGAACCCCAAACAATTCGACACAAGTTCGAATTAAACTATAACGATATAAACGAAGGAATACAAACAGAAGGAAGAACTATAACAGCTTCGATCGTTACCGTTCGCAAACCGGCACTGTTCGACTCTCTCCGAAACGACTGGCATTCGACGATCGGTAGACAAAGAACCTAATCACCCCGGCGCGGCGGAAATCGGAAACCGAGTGACGGACTAGTCGCGGTCGAAGTACAAGAGAGAACATTGAAAAGCTCGACAAACCTGACGACACTCGATCAGAAAAATCCACTGTTAACGATTAAGCTTCTTCGGGCGTCGATCCAAGCTCGATGAGCACTGGATTATGCAACGAACGGTGGGAAAACATTCACTATTCACGATCACGATCGTGCGCCGGCTTTCTTCGAAAGATGGCAGCCGATTGAGGAAGGCGTCCCTTTCAATCGGTGTCAATTAGATCAACGATAGGTCCTTCAACGATCAACGAGTGGAATATTTTTCGAGCCGTCTCTCTTTCGAGATTTGAATTTCTAATTGATCGATAGAGCCGGATGATACTTGCCTGTTAATAGAAAAAAATAATTCACAAGGCGACTGTTACGAGGCCTTGCACGGATATGAAAGGGAAAGCAGCTCGAGTATCGTTAATATACGAGCTTGCTTCGAAGACGGATACTCGATGACACGTGTTTGCAAATACAGAAGCCAACCGGGAAAGAAAAGACGATGACAAGAAATAGAGAATAAGAGACACAGCCAGAGAGAGTGTGTGTGTCTATATGTATTCTGGTTGGCCGACCGGCACGAGGAATTTCGCACGCTTCTCGTATCGCGATCCGCGAGGACACGTGTTCCCCAATGCCACCGTTATTTTCAATTTGACTTCTAGCGACCAATTAGGCATCGTTTTTTCTGCTCATTCTTTTCAATCCCTTTTCCTGATCCCTCAACAATGGAGCTAGTGGAATCCCGCAGGATCTGGCGTCATTTTCTGGTCTCGCATTTCGGAAATAAATAGTTGATGCGAAATCCCGCGAATTTTGCCGAACTATGCGCGAATTATTAATACTAACTATTCGACCTACAGGTGGAGAAGCTGAATGAACTTTCTCCAGGATATCTTTGCAATGACTTGTGGAGCAATCTGGAAGATACAAAATTAATAGTCTTTGCTCTTTAGGATTCTATTCTCAAAGTTCTATAAATTTTACCGCTTTCTTTTAAGAGAAATGGCCCTCATACCCGACAACGGCGCGGCGCCGTTGACTAAAACGAAAGAACGATATCCTCCGATTCAACTTTGATCCAAACGGTACTTCTTAGTAGCGATAAAAATGTAGTGGCCACTGACACTGATAACACAGGGACACAATTACAGAACCGCTGCCGAGTATTATTTCAGCAAGTTTGGCTCCGATACTTGTGACATTGACGAGTAACTCAGATATACGATCATATTGTTCCGTGTCTATAAATAATTTTGCAACTAGACAGACCCAGAGACGCGGCCGCCGTGCTATTTTCATCGACGTTCGCGCGTCCCACGCGCTATCGAATTGTCGAGATCGGAAGTTGTCAGTTCTTTTTGGCTCGTTGACCTTTTCCAACGCATACAGTTTCTTGTTGATAATGTTGCTAATGTTGTACAACCTTGTATACAGTTACCGATTTTTCTGTGCAGAAAAATAATTTGTAATCGGACGAGGGTTTGTCCGATTACAAAGAGGGATTGAGGGTTTGCGTAATGGGTGTCACCTGTACGTCCCCTATTATATATAGAAGAATGGCCCGACGTTTATGCAAATTTATCTATTCATCATTTACGAATACGACTTTCATACCGTAAGAGGATATCGATAATTAAGATATGCAAATACAACTTCTAGGGATAAACTTCCGACGGCTTTGATCGAATATTCATGTCGAAAAGCCAAAGGAAAATGAAGAACAACATTGAATTATTGTACAAAATAGCTACCAGTTTCTGTGCACTTCTGGTTCGAGACAGGTGTCAGACAGATCGTCAGCTGCTCGAATGATTTTCGTCGCTTTTATTACAAAAATAGCCGCGAATGGCTTACAGTAACATGAAAAATGTTCGCTACTTCACGTGGGCAGTTCGCGTACACTGAAACTTACTAACATAAACCTAACAATGCTCACATATACACCTGAAGGAAAGGAACGTCCCACATTTTCTGATTTCTGCCGAAGTTCTCGCCATCCTGCAACGTCTGAGGAAAATCCTTATCCAGCATTTCCGGTAGAAACAATGTCAGAATACTTAGAATAGTATTGGCTAAGGCCCTATATGTATACTTTCCGATATTTGGTGGAGGGAATTTTTCATCCCCACGAGGTTTTCTTATATTCATGCACCTTCAAAATAAGGTCAGTCGCAACTTATAAAATCAGTCAAGCAAGTCAATTTTACCATAGCTCCCTATCGTTGTATATACCGTCGTTCACTCTTTTTATTTCTTTCATTACCGTGAGTCTAATCGCAGTTGAGCACTGACAAGACACAACAATAATATTTTTCGAAAGATTTGCCTGGGACTATGAGGAATAGTTTTTTTATTATAAACTTTACATTGCGAAACTAGAAGTTAATGAAATGCTTGGGTACTATAAATATATCAATTTGAAAGAGTGCTGCGTTTACGCGCAAGTGCGCTTTATAGGAATCGAACTGTATCCGAATTCCGATTTCTGTGGTAGACTACAGTCCCACGTTCAAAACTACATGTATGTATATGCGTACGCGGTCACACGTTCAAAACTATAATCTAGCAGCATAGGGTTAAGATAAGAGCAACGAAGACGTTCCGGATTTCAACAAATAGAAATTGTAAGTTTTTAATACGATTCATTCTACACATTCAGATAATGAAGAAACTTAAAATAAATTAGAGTCTTGAAACCATCTTTAATTCGTATTTAATTTTGTCTTTAAAATATATGTAAATTACAAATTACAACACATATGTTTGATAAATGCATTACATTTAATGGAAACAGAAAATATTTATGTATAATAATAGTTTACAATTAAAATAAATCCATGTGAGCCTGGTTCTGCAATCAAAAAGCTTTTCAATCTATCACATATGAATAATTGGAATAATATTGCATCATAAAAGTATAATATTTCATAACAAACCACGGAAAATAAATTTATTATACGTTTAAAAGCCATATATACTACAGTCATTTTAAATATGTTACGGAATATTTTTATATTTGTTCCCTAAATATGTCTCAAAATTAATAATACCGTAAAATAATGATTTCATACATGTTCGTTGGTGAATAGAAATATCTCGTCGCAAAATTATTAAGTTCTCATGTTTTTGAATAGAAATCAAAAGCAAAAATGCAAAAAATATAGTAAAAGAGAACGCATAAAAGTGACATTTAATATTCTACATACTAAACCACAGAAATATTTCTCCCTTTTATTCACTTATGAAATACTGACAAACATATTTAATAACCATAGGAGTACCTAAAATTATATGACTTTTATCAAAAGTGTACCTTAGCTAAATTTGTATCACTCTTAAACTCATCATAAACAAAGTTGTAAACATTATGTCGACTCTACAAACAATTCTGTATAGTATGTTCCATTGTCTTTATGAAAGTTACATGTAAAAGTAAAATGCATACACTATATATTACATGATATTTAAAAATGTTCTCTGATGTATGTACATTTTCGTAATCACGCATGTTACGATTACGAGGATATCTTCAGCGTTTACACAGCATTTTACAAAATTAGTACGTTAAGAAAACATCGAATTTGTCACAATTTATTCTTCACACTTTTTTACCATGCGGAAGTGGTACTGTGCAGTCAAACTTTCCACCGAACTGTTATTATTTTTAATATCTTAATTATATAGTGCTATAACAGCAATTTTATATGAAGTTTGTTTAATAATTGATTTTACGTTTACATTGTACATCCTATATTTATTAACTTTTAATCGGTAGACAGTTTAGTTCGTTTACGATGATAATTTCTTGCCAACGCGTGAATAATTGTTACTAGGAAATAACATACCATCAACATTACAAATTTATCAAATAACCATGAAATTGTTGTTGCTCCATCCTGTAAATATAATATATCTTAATATACTTCCAGATATACAAGAAAACAATTAATTGAAAGTAATGAAACCATACCGCAGATGTTTTATCGTGCAACTTTTGTTTCTGTTGAATAAGATACTTTTTCAACGGCTCTTGGAACTTAGAACCCACATATGGCACAACTGCCAGTAACTTAATAAATTTATCTAGAAGTTCCTCGTTAAAAGCTATAATTACTGCAAGCTGTTGAATATGCATTTTTATAACAGCCTTTCCAATAAGTGTTGCACCAAAAAATGTCCAAAAAGGAATTAGATAGTGACCACACGTCAGTCCAGCAAGATCAAATAATGGATTGGGGATCTGCAAATAATTTAATCGTTTAATCGTTTATCCAGATTGTCAAACATAGTCCCTGTCCTTTTTTTAATAAATTAGAAACCTGAGTTTACTAGTCAGAATCGACTGAGCTCGTGATGGCAAACTGTTTATTCAAGTATTATTATTATTCATATCCTTCATAGTTGTAATGTTTATGAATGTTTCATTTCTATTTTACTTGATTTCAACTTTTGCATGACGATTAAACAAATATATGATATTTGTTCTAGAATAAATTTTTGCTCTTGGGGGAATTAATATTTGTTCTCACAAGCCAAACCTAATGTTCTTGCGATATATTTTCGCATTATTAAGAATAGAAAAATACAAAAACGTTTACTTACTGAAGCACAGGCAAGGATTCCCCAGAAGCCTGCTTTTTGTACAAAATGTTTCATTGTTAGTTTGATACGTATCAGGAACGATACATTTTCACCATTTTCTAAAGCTTCTAAAGCTTCTAGCTCTTTCAAGTCTTCTTGATCGAATTTGTCGCTTTTGTTGTTCTGTCGACTAGTTCGCGCAGCTCTAGCCATAAAATACGGCGGTAATTCACCAAGGGCAGTACCAGCACCCCAAAGCATGGCTTCTACACGTACTTTTCTCATGATATTTAATATTCCTGCTGTCCACATTGGATCAACTTTTGTGGGACATATTATTTGATCAGGATATGGTGGTTCAGGAAAATTAAGCGCACCGCACTCATATGCAGCCATTGTAACAGCTGCTATGTGTGGCCCTAAATAAAGTACGAAAGTATGTAAGCCGGTACCAAGACCTACACTAGAAAGGACACCTAAACCTATCCAATATAACCACCAAATCACTTTGATCTCCCATGCTTTTAAAATCTGAAAATATGAAAATATTTAATAATTTTAATCTCAACCATACGTCTTATATACTGAAACTATCAAAAATGTTCTTGGTAATAACAAAATCCGATCAATCACATGTTTTATTATCAGATTGCTTATTATCAGGAGTTATACTATCACACTTTGTTGTCATTTACTATACAAGTATACAGTAAATAATTAATTTATCTAAATAGCAACAGTGTGAGATACAGAAAATCATCTGATGGTATACCCAGCGCCATATCAAAAAGGCATTTTTGGAAATAAAACGTTGTATTTTAATATCAACGTGTGAAATAACAACAATTAAACAATAAAATGTAGATGTCTGCTACATTACCACTATCGTTTAAAGAATATTTAAATGCAAGCTGTTTATACGAACAGCAACGAGCTACAATATTGTAAACGTTTTGAAAACTACAATTTTTCTTGTAGTTTGATGATAGATGTTCTATCATCTATTCTTCACCATTTCATTTTTATAAGAATATGTGAACATTAAATGTCTAACAGATGCTCAAATGATTCTTTCAACAATCATATTCACGATTTTAATAGAATATTTTTTTCCAGAGATAGTTAGTATTTCTTTCAGATAAAAACTTCTCTGTTCCTGATAGTATAAAGCATAGTATTTAAGACATACATAGCTTGAAAAGTTTGACAAATACAAAGGTATCAAAATTTTAAGATTTAATATTTACCTGTTGATGCGGGCCAACAATTCTACTTAACACCAGAAACAATACAATTATTGAAACTACGCTCCATACTGTTCTCCTGTAAAGTAGCGTCTTATTTCCTAGGCTCAGTATATTACTAAAGAGTTCTCGAAAAAAATAATTAAGAGTAGTAATTGGATGTTGCCATAATGTCAGACATTCAGGATCTATATTACATTCGTCATCCGAATTCTTTCGATCTCTTGAGAATTGTGTAAATGATTTCTTTGCCTCTATGTTTTGTTGAGCACCATTAGCAGGAGTTGAGTCTTTCACACGTTGAATGGCAGTGGTATTTTCCAACATGGTATCGCCCAATTGATTATTCTGCAAATAAATAACAGATCATTAGAACAGACCGTTAAAAATCATATAACTAAAACATACTGTAATCATTTGTAATGATTGTTGTTTCATTTTATCAGTGTCGTATATAGTATAAGTACTATAAGTACTCCGAAAGTAATTATATAACTGTCAATATTATTTATTGACATTCATTTACCACATCATAATTATATAACTGTTAATATTTCATTGAACTTCCAAGCATTCTCATATATTACTAGCTCTGATATGGATTTTCGTTTATTTCTGCATTCTAGAAACCACTTGTACAGGTTACATTAGCAGGTTCAAATTAATTAATAAAATTATGTTTTAGCCTTTACATTATATAATAAAAATTCTAATCAATTACAATCTCAAATTGTATTAACAATTATATTCGTATTTATTCTCTAAATTAAATTTTACATATAAATGTTTGCTTAGAGCTTAGGGTTTACACTATTGACTATTCCTTAATTTATAAAATAAATTACAAATTGCACGTAAAACTTTGAACTATGGAAACATATTTGAGCATTAAAAACTGATATCATATCAATTTTACAAAAAAAAACAATTATATATGTAGTACCTATTTCAAGAAAATATATTTTCGAACTACAATAAGATAAACAATTCATTTTATCGAGTATTAGACACTGTATATGATAATATACCATAATAAAATACAAATGTGTTACCTTTTAACCTTAAAGTTCGAACGTGACGAAGCGTTGAATTAATGTAAGATTCTTTCCCAAATCATCATGCAATGCACATTTGAGTAAAAACGGAATTACTTTGGCATGTATTAAATAATTGATAGTTACCATGTGCACCGATGAAAGTTAACGTCTTTATTTAACTTAATTAATTAAACTGTCAACTCGACAGTAACGCGTGTATTACATTCATGTGTGCGAGTCATAGCACTTCCTATATATACTAAAGACTAACGTACGTTAGCTTACGTATACAAAAATGACTAATCACTAATTTCTTTCAATGGTGATGATATATATGCATCTTTCTATTCGCTTAGTATCACAAACTAAATTGTCGTATGTATGTTGCTGTAACCTTATCTTATCATATTGAACAATTATATACATACAAGGTATATGCTGTACTGTACATGGATAAGTTTCACAACACGATACAATATCATACCGAAATACTAAAAGAACTTACCAATCAACTTCTTACCGTTCATTTAAACAATATTTTTCAATAAACGATATTTCATTTAAATACATACATTGAGTATATTCTTTAAATCTCATCCGAACAAAATTTATTATCAGAATCTATATACATAAGAACTTTTTCAAGAGAAACTATAATAAATATATATACATCTAAAAATAATTATATTTACTAACGAAATTAATGATATTTGCGAATGTAAGAGAAAATTAAATGAAACAATAATTAAATATTAATTCTATATATAATATATATATATATATATATATAGATATTAAACAGTTTAAACAATGAACATAAATACCCAGATAACACAGCCTGACAGAGCCTACCATCGGACCCAGCCAGCAGAGCCCCTGACCTGCAGGTTACGGGCAAACACAGGCCGATTCAGCCGGGCCCCTGTGCGCGCAATGGCGCGAATATCAACTGCAGGGGGCTCGAGCCCAGGGCCTGCCGGCCGGGCCGGGATTCAGCCTGTTTTTGAAAGGGCAGCACGGTCACACTAATGTGGCCAATCAGTGCTTCGATTGAGCCCAACTTTTCTCGCGCATGCACGACACAGGGCGGGTCGCAAGTAAATTTCTACTGTGCAATAATTCTACTGTATAATAAGTTAATAAATAAGACCTTTGAGGGCGATTGCTCCCTAGATTGATCTTTTATCTGGCGTTTTTGACTACTGAAAAAACCCTTGTTTGTATTATCACGAAATGAGAACGCGAATCCCGCACCCTTGCAATCTTGCAAATTAGCCGAATACCGGCCCGGCCGGCAGGCCCTGGGCTCGAGCCGCCTGCAGGTAAAATCCGCGCCATTGCGCGCACAGGGGCCCGGCTAAAATCGAGCCGGTGTGCTATCTGGGTAATCTCGTTAGATGTAGCATGTGCAGTTTCGTCTTCGTGTCTTTGCTGCACTGACCATGCTGACCACAGACGATTATTTGGCAGTTGTTGAAGTTGAAAATGGTTGAAGACAAATTATATAATATTCATGGAGGATTCTATTTGTACTTCTTTATCTACCATCTATATATATATTTACGTTAGTGGGAATATGGGTTACGTTACGGGCAGTGTTGTGAACTGGTACGGGAAAACTCGCGCATGCGCGACGATTCTTGCGTCACTGAAGTACAAAATCGGGTACCTTGGTCGCCCCGCATAGCTTCGCAAAATCTTTTCTTGTACTGTAGAATGTAGAACACGCAGATACGTTCCTGGATTCGCCGCGCATGCGCGAGTTTTCCCGTACCAATTGGTTACGGGCACTTGCGGGTATGTAGAAAGTGAATCATAAATAGCGATAGTCTATGACTAAACTACTCTCGTGGTCCGTGGACGTTTTCTAACCCTTCTTGGTTAGCTTTTGTATCTTTACTACAGTACCGTGTAAGTTTACGAATTTTATTGATACAAATTTGACTGCACTGAATCACCATGTACGACGATTACAATGAGGTATTTAATAACAACTTGATATTTTTATCATTTTTTGTTTATACGAATTAACGCCTGAACAATTTTCAGTATGATACATATGATGATTATGGGCAGGTAGACGTTCATAGCGACCAGTATGACAGATTGAGTTTTCGCCAGGTACCCGAGGCTGTACGAAGTTTCCTAGTATTCTTGCGCAATTGTATAAATGAGGGAATGATATTCGAGATACAGAACCTTTACGAAGTATCGTTTCCGAAACTTTCAGAACAACTGTTCGATAAGTGTTCTTGGCCAGATGCTCAAGCGATTGCACCAATTGTCGACAATGATCCAGTATTCATGACTCTCTACAAAGAGCTTTACTATCGTCATATTTATGCTCGAATGCAAGGACCGACGCTAGAACAACGTCTCAATTCATTTTATAACTACTGTGATTTGTTTAATTACATATTGCATCCCGAGACACCGGTTCAGTTGGAATTACCCGATCAATGGTTATGGGAATTGATCGACGAATTTGTGTACCAATTTCAATCTTTCACACAGTACCGTGCTAATTTATCGAATAAAACACCAGAAGAGATTGAACATTTGAATGCGCACCACAAAATATGGGATGTTCTTTGTGTTTTAAATGTTTTGCATTATTTGGTTGACAAATCAAAAATTAAAAGCCAATTGGAGGTGTACGCAAGCGGAGGAGATCCCGATTCGGTTGCTGGAGTATTCGGAAGACATTCTTTGTATAAAATGCTTGGATACTTTTCTCTCGTCGGTCTGTTGCGTTTGCATTCTCTTTTGGGAGATTACTACCAAGCAATTAAAGTTTTGGAAAATGTGGAGCTTTATAAGAAAAGCGCATACTCCCATGTACCTGGTTGTCAAATATCGACAGCGTATTATGTTGGTTTCGCTTACATGATGATGCGAAGATATGCTGACGCAATCAGGACATTTTCTGGAATTTTATTATATATTCAAAGAACAAAACAATTGTTCGCGACAAGAAGTTATCAGAACGATCAGATTAATAAGCAAACAGAACAAATGTATCATTTGTTAGCGATCTGTCTTGTTCTTCATCCTCAATGCATCGACGAAGGACTGCAACAGGCACTACGCGATAAAAATTATCACGAGAAAATGTACAAGATGCAGTACGGAGATTTAGCAGAATTCGAATCGTGCTTTTTATTCGCGTGTCCAAAATTCTTATCTCTCACTCCACCGAATCCTGACAATCCGAACGAAGACTATGTTCGAGAAGCTATCAAGCACCAAACTCAAGTCTTCATGGACGAGGTTGTCCAACAGAAAATGCTACCGACAATTCGTTCATATTTAAAGCTGTATACTACTCTACCATTAAGTAAATTGGCAACGTTCATGTGTAGTAACACCAGACCCGACGAAAGTTGGGATTTAAATAAAGAAGTGAGCGCGTTAACCATTCACTTGCTCTGTTTCAAACATAAGATGAAGAATATTGTCTGGACAAAAGGTGCATCTGGATTACAGGGCAAATTCCAATCTGGCTCGGAGGTAATATGTCTATAATTTATTTAGTAGTTAGTATTTAATATTACCAGAGAATATACAAAAAGCATTAATTTTATAATGTATATTATTACAGTTGGACTTTTACATTGATCATGATATGATTCATATCGCGGACACAAAGGTAGCCCATCGTTACGGTGACTTCTTCATTCGAAAAATTCTCAAATTTGAAGAATTAAATCGCAAACTGCATCATATAAAGATTTAATCATTGTATGGAAACTACATTTACTTGAAAAGAATAAAACAAATTTATAATAAATATATGTTTATTATATTTTGTAGAGAACTTCGGGATTATTGTTGATCGTCATTTCCATAAACACTAAAAATACTATAATACAAATTTGTACAATACTTTCTTATATAGGAATCAGTTCTGAAAAAAACTATTCGTTACAAGGTATTAAATATATGAGTAAACTATGAACATGTGTATATGAACGTGCGAAATATCTTCCATATATTTGATAAAAGACATATATATTTAAACAATATTTTTACTATAAATTTCGTAGTTCTTAAATGCTACATGGTAGTAGTAAAAAAAAGATTAATTGTTAGCCTAAGTAATTGTTTCATTTGCATCATTGTCCGCTACGTCGCGCATTACGTTACATGCTGCTGATAAAATGTTTGGCTTCAGCGACATCGATGGTCCCTTTAAACTATGTAGATAGTGGAAAAATCGATTTCCTCTTTTATTATTCATACTAATCCTAGATTCTTCTGCTCTGCATATCGTTCTTAAACACGGAAGATAATCTGTAGATAGAATTTGACGATCATGCAACAAAGATGTGGCGTGCGACAATGCTGAATTTATACTGTTGTTCAGCTGTCTCTTTAACGCGATACTATTTTGATATGAAGTTCCATCACAACCATTTAATTGACCGTCGTATACGACTTTTTCACTAAGCCATTCGGCTATATCAAAGCATATACTGTTCGACGCCGAATATGAAGCAGTACTTTCAATCAAAGATAGACAAGGTTGCATTTTTATTTCGGACAAATTTAAAGCCGAGTCTCCTAAATCGATTAAAGAAGATAGTAAAACAATGTTATTCAGTTTATTTGCCACATCATTCAATACGTGTTTCCCGAAATTTGTTGCTTTACTGTCTGCAATCTTTTTCGCTTTCTGTTTCTTGCTTGCTTTGATCGCTGGTTTATACAAGTTATGTCCCATATTCTGCCAAAATAAATTCTTCAAAATGATAAATGGTTTCGCAACGTGCGTTGGATTAGATAGCATCAAGTATTGTAATTGGAGTATAGCTTTACGCAAATCTCCTATTTGTACCAGTTGCTGCAAACAGGAAAACATATGTTGTAATATAATATTATAGCTTAAGATTAATTTGTATATTAACAATACTCACCTTTACATAGTCGGTTGGAATACTGTAGCCAGTTTCTGCTAATGAAATCAATTGCAACAAAGCAACAACTCTGTTGCCACCCACTTGTTGAAAGTAAATTCGATTTTGTTGCGGTGCTATTTTAGCCAAGTGGGGACAAACGTCCCTACACGTCATTATAATCGGACGCTTTGTATTCGATGCTAATTGATAAGTAGCGGAAATAAAGCCTTCGTCTTCTTCGAACACGAGATCAATATCTTTTATAAGAACCAGAGAGTTTTGCGGTATTTTCTTTGGTAGAATTTCATCGGAAATTAAATTGAATAACGTAGACGCATTTGGATTTTTCTTAATTCGATGCGATTTAGTCGCTTCTTCCAGTTCTTTTAAAAGTATTTTGCCAGTTCTCCTAGACGATGCATTTACCTCTAACACGCTAAGCGAAACAAAGACAAAGTTAAAGGACATACATTTAATCAACTTTCAGATCATTAATATTCGATACTAACGTGTAACCAAATTCTTCTGCTACCGCATACACGCTGGCGGTTTTGCCGCTTCCATGTGGTCCTAACAGTACGGCTACTTGATTATTCTCTTGAATCCTCGAGGAAGTACTATCGGAGGAATAGAATTCATCCCCGCTACTGTTATCCTCGCTTCTAAATGACGCTTTCCATCCAATTAACCATTCTCTTAATTTTGTAGCGGCCTCTTCGTTGCCAACAACTTCCTCGACGGTTGTTGGCCTGTATTTGTACGGCCAACTGCGGTTCTCAAATTGATTTTCTGTATTCTTCTCTTCTATTATTTTCCCTTCTCCGAGAAGTTTGCTTCTCTTTGTTCGCGTTCTCGGCGATACTGTTTTATTAGGGCTTCTAGGTTGCCCTTTAGAAACTAGTGAAACAGCACTCCACATTTTTCTTGCGTCCGTATAGAACTTTTCGATTTCCGTTAATACATCTGGAATTTTTGCTTTTTTGTTTTTCGATGGTTTTAATTTTACTTCAGAAAAGTCCATTGTAGACTTATAGTCGCTTACATTCATGACAGGAATGTATTTGATACAAAGCTTTTCTGGAATATGAAAACCATTCGTTTCAGTGCAACTTACTTGCGAGTTACTCAATTGTGTAATATGACTCAGAACTGGAAACGGTATAGTACCGTTTACAGTTGTTACTTTTCGATCTATGCTTTTACTCGTATCCGATATATCTGGTTGTAAGAATAAGCGACGAGCCGCTAAGACATCTGGATCAGGTTTTCGTCGTTTTGTGAACAAAGGAGCCAATTTATCAGCTGTTTTTCTTTTCAATTTACCGTCATTAGTAATCACACAATCGTCTATTACAGATATCTCTTCTGAATCTATGCTTTTAATTACTTCAGATTTCTTAGAACTTCTTGTATTTAATTTAGTTCTTCTTTGTGTTGAGAATAATTCCTCGTCGCTACTTTCATCTGTTATAAAAACACATAAGAACATTAAATAATAATGCAATGTACATTTGAATAATGTTACGTATAAAAATATCATAGAAAAATCAGCGATCAAAGTGTGAAGGTTCATTGCCATCGACCACAATGTGGGAGACTCTATTATTTGGTATCTTCATGTACTGTGCAATAAATATGCTAGATAACAGATTTTAGCTGTTAGAAAATTTGGAATTACCTGGCGTACAGTTTTCATTTTCGGATTTGTGGAGCTTAATCCGTAGAGTCCACCTTTGCTTGTTTTGTCCGTATTGATCGTGTTTTCTATTCTTAGATGTTGCATTACGGTTCTCGGATTTTATAATATTGATATCGTCTATTTCGGAAAGCTTTGCATCCAATTTATTTTGTCTATTCAATTGTGAGCCACACTTTGAACTTGAACTGTATATATTATGTTGAATGGAATTTTCAGCCATATGTACGTCAGCCTTGACCACAATGGTAGACATGTTTGCTATATTCGAATGCGCTGAATTTGCTGGAACTTTGCTGTTATACAAAAAATAGAACAAAATGGATATTGAAATTAATATTACCTTTGAGTTTATCAATGTAGAGTAGGTGCAATTTAACGCAGCAAAAACATCAGAGGAATGTAAAGGTACCAAATAGAAAGTTTTTATTTTCCATAAAGATCCACAGTCTAGTAATAATATACATTACCTAAAATAATTTAATAAACTGCTTGAAGATTGAGTTGGAGTTTGTATAACAACATTTGTGTCTCCATTACTATCTTTCTTCCCATCTTTTGTAAAACATTTAATACGATTTTGAATAGTGCGTTCTATTTTTTCTCCATCTTCGATCTCTAATAGCTTTCTCTTAGAATATCCTTTCTTGTCGGCTAAAGCTGTCAACTTCTCTTTTGTCTGTTTCAGTTTAGTTTTATATTCTTCAGACTTTTTGATAGTCGCTTCATCGGATGGTGGAAGCTTTGACGGTGAAAGACTCTGACTCTGTTTCTTACGGTTCATAAGAATTTGAAAAGCATTGGACTCTTCACGGTTATTATCTTCTTTATCATCGATAGTTATTAAAGCTATATCACGATCTTTATTCTTCACTGAACTACAAGGACATGTATCACTGCTAGTACCCTTTTCATCCTTTAATCGTTTTTCAGATTTCTTTTTGTTTCTCGATGGACTATCAGAATAACATTTACCATTTTGCCTCTTATATTTATTGTCGCGGTAGGCACCATTGGAATCTAAAGATAAATAATCTAGACTTTTACTCTCTAATTTTTTCAGACTTTCAGGAGATCTTTTCGGCGTATCGAGCGAATTTTTGACTTTAGTATTTTGCCTGGTAAATGGGCTAGGCGTTTTATCTATCATATCGTTGTTACTTTCTATGATATCGCATACCCTCTCTTTCGTTTTTGATTGTGATATCTTAATTTTAACACGTTTGCGTTTCTCTTTCGAACCATTATTAGCCTCCTTTTGCTGTTTTCCGTCATTATTCGTTTCTCCACTAGATTTCACGGTGTCTACAAGATACTGTGTAATATTTTTCATCCTTCATTACTACATAAAATAATCTATAAACACCTAAGAAACACTATCCGAAAAAATAATATAAAGTCTTGCCTCTTCACAGTCATACGTAACGTAACATTTTGGCGCCATACTGTCTTGGCAGCGCATGCGCGAGCCACGGCCTGCTACAGCAGGTTCAATCACATCACTGCATCCATGTACACCATTTGTGATCAAATCGCAGCGAGTGGTGCATTATTTCCTGTAATCCCAAGTATTTTTCGTTTTGAGTCGTCAAAGGTGCCTTCCTTTTGCTGCATTTGTAATAAAAACGGGAAGCTGAACTCTTGCAGCTTATTTAGTATACCCAAGGAGCCACATGTGTATAAGTATAAACTTGAAAAGAAAAATCAAACAAATACAAAAAATTTTTGTAAATATGTATATGTATAAGTCTTTTTAAAATAAATATGTAACTGTACTTTTCAATTGTATTTTATATAACTCCTTCCTAGCTATATATATATGTAACATGTATATATATATATTAATCAATGTTTTAAAATTGTATAGTCAGAAAGAAATTTAGTCTTCGAGTACAATGTAGAGCGAACCGTAAAATGAGGTATTATATGTTGTGACTGTTTTCGGGGTGCGGAGCAAGGGGATAGACGAATAGTTCGGATCTGACACGCTGGGAGCGCTGCAAAACGAGCTATAGGTTTTAACATGGGGCTCTTATGGGAGTGTCTCCTCTATCTAATCCTCTTTGGGCTGATCTGTCTAAATCTCGTTGAATCTCGTTTAGACCGTATCTTTTGTGATCGTGCGTTTTTCCTTCCTTTATTTCAGCGCATTCCTATAAATAGAGTAGAACACGTACAGTCGAAGAACTTGGCAGTTTTCGGCATTTTCAAGCACCGTGAGGCGCATTATCATTTTCGCACGTTCGCGGTCGTTCTATCGCGATCAATTTAGTTTATGATCCATCTTGCCGTGCGTTTGGCACGTACATTCGTGAAACCGCGTAATTTTGCAAACTTTTATCAATCCGATAGGGAGCGAGTGTTATCGCGTTTGTCTACGGGCTTGATCGATCGTTGGTTCGTCTACCTGTGTGTCCTGTGGTCATTTCAGGCCGATCGTGAGCAACTGTGAAAAATGTCATAAATCTATGGTATCCGCGTTCCTGCAGAAACGTGGGAGGGGGAGAGGAAGAGAGATGTGTCGGTGGATGAATTACTACAATTTGCTTAATAGCTAATAGACTGCACTCGCGATTCGATTTTTTCCTGTTGTTCGCGTGCCTGGTGTTGATCTCTGTCTGAGACGGTCTGTGTTCGGTGAACACGGGCCCGTGAAAGGAAAGCAGGGACACGCGATGGTGCGGATCACGTAGGAAATAAGCCAGATGTGACGGCTAAACGAGGACCCCGGACCTTGCGCACCAAAGTCCGGCGCTCTAGCCATATCTCTCTGGCGAGCACTGTGCGCCTAGACTTTGAAAAATCATTCGTCTGGTATGCTTTTCACGAGCCGTTCACGATGCCCGCATATGCGACCATACTGCCATATCTCATCCTAGGATTGTTAGGTAATCGTATGCACCATTATCTCCTCTGTTGAACGCTCGCATCCGCGACGCAAATTATACGCTCCGACGCGAAATTCTCGCTGCGAACGCGTTATGCGAGCCGTCGTTCAATCTCGGTTGCACTCCGTTGTGGACCGATGCTCGAGTGCCTCGCTCTGTTTACAAACGACACGATCGAACTCCGATTTCACGTCGGAGATGACAGTTTGTTTTTAATTTTTAATTGTTTAGTTTTTAATTGTTTTTAATTAAACGAGATCCGTTGAGATCGAAATAGCGCGTCTTCATTCACCGAGCTCGAATAATAGTAATCCGTTGCTTTTCGCATTTATTTGTTTACTCTAGGAGAAGGTTGTACGTATACAATTGTTGGAAAAAAATTCTTTCACTGTATCCTTCTTCTCCTTTAACTCCTATGTAGTCAATCAGGTACCTGGGTACCCATTTACTGTATTTCTCTCAACAATTTGTTAATGTTCCTCTAAGAAATATTACAAAGTTTCTCTGAATGTCAATAATGAGAATTTGTGCAAACATGTTAAATACAAAAAGGTTTTGAATAATCTATACATTTTGGTAGACTGCATAAGGGTTAAAGAAAAATGAAATTTTACACGACCAAAACTATTTGCAACGCGTACTTTAATAAATATTTACATTTATATACAGGAATACATAGGTGTGTTATTTTTCTGTATGTATCATCAGAATTGATCATTTCTAGGACCTACTTTAGGGCACGACGTCAAAGGTTCTTCGGTATGCGAATTTTATAATGAAACACTATGCACTGAGTCCCAGCAGGAGTGTTCAGGAAGGGAAGAATGCGGTCCGCACGACCCAGGGAAAAGAAACCATTGTTACGTACTGTGGCAAATCGACAATGTCACTAAAAAGTCTATAATTAAATTGAAGGTAGAAGTAGAATGTTTACTTTGTTCTTAATCGCTTTGGAAATTGGAAGTAACACTATTACATGTTGCAGGGATGTTTCCTGGATAGTAATGACTGCTATGACAGGCCGCATTGCATTGAGAATAGTGCAGAGAGGAAAAAGGAGTTATTTTTCTGTTGTTGCGATGGCAACATGTGTAATCAGAATTTTACATGGGATCCCCACCCTACATCCTCCTCCAAACCTATCCAACCTTCTGTTTTTCATGGTATGCATCTGCTTCAATTATCATAGAACTCTATTTATTCAAGTTTGTCAAGGAACTAGGTGATGTTCTCATGCGAATAAGTTAAATCGATTGACTCTGTCCGCGTTGAAGTAATGAGTTGTTAGTAATAACTAGACTGCGGATGTTTATGCAATTTTTAATTTCTGTAGGCAAATTTCAAGAAAGTGGTAAGTATTAAATTCTGAGGAATTTTATATTTTAGCAATTTTTCTAAATGCATAAAGATCCACAGTCTAGCAATAAGATAAATAGAGTTCTTATGAAATATGAATTGTGCTGTTTATTCTTGATCGTTAAATATGATTATGTTTCAGACTCAGCACCCGTTCCAAACACAGAACAACAAATAATCACACTAGTTTTATCAGTATCCATACCCATGTTTCTCCTTGTTATTATTTTACCATTTTTGTATTGGTGCTACCGACGTAGGAAGTTGGGATATTTCAACGAGGTTTGGAAGACATATGTACATAATATCAAATTACTAAACGTTATTGTTTTGTTTTTGGTGTGGTACTACCAAACCCGGTTACCGTACAATACTAACACAAGATTTTTCTTTAACAGGTACCAACGTTGGAGCCTCTCCCACTGCCACAGCCATCTCCTAATTTAGGATTGCGGCCGATCCAGCTTCTGGAGATCAAAGCTCGGGGTCGTTTCGGAGCGGTCTGGAAGGCACAGCTGAAAAACGAGATTGTCGCTGTCAAAGTGTTCCCTGTACAGGACAAACAGTCTTGGCAGACTGAGCAAGAGATCTTCAAGCTTGCGCACATGGATCACGAGGATATATTACGTTTTATAGGCGTCGAGAAGAGGGGGGACAATTTGCAAGCGGAATTCTGGTTGATCACTGCCTATCACGAGAAAGGTTCACTATGCGATTATTTGAAGGCGAACGTCGTCACGTGGCCCGAAATGTGTAGAATAGCAGAATCTATGGCAAGGTATTGCTACATCGATTAAATTTCTCACTAGAAGTGGGCGGTTCCTGAGAATATTCGAGAACCCTGATGTTAATGTCTGTTGTTATCTCGAGCATTTTCTTTGTAACAGAGGTCTGATGCACTTACACGAGGAGATACCGGCCAACAAAGCAAACGGCTACAAACCTGCTGTGGCTCATAGGGATTTCAAGTCGAAGAATGTTCTGCTGAAAGCCAATATGAGTGCCTGCATAGCAGACTTTGGTCTGGCACTGATATTCCATCCTGGGAAGCCTTGTGGCGATACGCATGGACAGGTATGTGATTCCTAGACTGCGGATCTCTATGCATTTATAGCAAAATTGAGAAGATGAAATTCAAAATTGAAGATGTCAATATATGGTTTCTCTTCTATTGAAATCATTGAGAGAAGAAATAACATTCGATTCAGTTTCTATTTCTTGCAATTGATGCAGACAATTTTTATTTTGCGTAAAGATCTGCAGTTTAGCGATAACAGAAATCATCCTAGTGGCATCTTTAACAAGAATACCGAGTGTCCATCAGAATTCGTTTACATATTAGCATTCATTGTTGCCTACAGGTTGGAACAAGGAGATACATGGCACCGGAGGTATTGGAGGGTGCAATTAATTTCACGAGGGACTCGTTTTTACGGATCGACATGTACGCTTGCGGTCTTGTGCTCTGGGAATTAGCTTCTCGATGCACCGTACAAGATGTAACTTTTTATTTATTCATCTCCCTAACCCGCGCTCTGTGTTTCTATTGGTAATTGTTACGAATTATTTTGTTTGTTCGTTTGTTCAGGGACCAATAGGGGAGTACAGATTACCATTTGAGGATGAGGTGGGACTTCATCCGACGTTAGAGGATATGCAGGAGAGTGTTGTGCACAAGAAAGAAAGGCCACTTATTTTAGAAACGTGGCGCAAACATCCCGTGAGTACATTCCTTTCTATAATATTATATGATACGATATTGTTTGAAGGGTTGATTAATTGAAGTGTATATATACACAATCTTAGGGACTTCAATCGATATGTGATACAATGGAAGAGTGTTGGGATCACGATGCTGAAGCGCGGCTTTCAGCTTCTTGTGTAATGGAAAGAGTTGCTATATTGAGTAGGACGCTTGTTTTAAATTCATCGACGTTAATAAGAGTTGATAATACCAACGAGACTATCACCACTAAGGAATCTAGTATGTAGAGCTCTACGTGTATTATAGCTTTAGTTACATTGCACAACCATTTTCTGTATCATAAAATATTTTTACTATCACATCAATGAGGAATGTACGAATATTTGCATGTGACTTTATGATCATTCTTTTTTTGCGTTTCGATCGATTTCTCGATCTTTCACGGTTAGAACTTTCTATTTTAAAACTAAATTTAAGATGTTGCGGAATCATTACCATGTAGTTCGTTACTCTTATATCATTATTAATGGTCGTTCTCATTAACAAAGAAACGGATCATACTTGAATTATGAATTAACTGCGTGAAAGACAATTTGTTGCCAAAGTTTCCTAGCCCTTGTAATCTTTCCAGATGTGTATGTTTCGCACACATGAATCTTGTGCAACTATCAAACGTACAGTACAATTAATGCATGCATTAGTCCATGCTGTATTACTGTGACTGGCACAACCGTTGCGATTTTTCTTTTTCTTTGATCTTTATCCTTTAAAAAATCGAAAACAAGTTCCACGTGTCACGTCCGGTGGTTCAGCCACTATTAATAATTAATATAATCAATAACATATAACACGTAGCTTTGAACTTCTCAAACCAATAATGTTGTACGAGAAATCAATATTAAATATTATTGTTGGTAATCAATATCAAAACTATCGTATATTATAGCACACTGCTATAGCACACATTCATTATATGATTACTCATAGTGATTGTAGAGTTGCGCAGCAGCTTTATTTCGTCTGAATTTCTGAAAGTCATATTTTCTCCACTTTTGATTAAGTCATGTAGTTTATTCAGTTGTTCTTCTGTTGCTACACCATACAGCTTATTCTGTACATCACCAAGAAAATCAAACAGACCGCTCTTTGTCGGTAAAGTTATTTGATTACAAACCAAATACTTCAAGAAACATATACTCTCAGTTTTATCCTGTGTTATGATACAGTTTAAATATCTCATTCGGTTTTGATAAGAAATCTCGCAATGAGGGTGAAGTTGAGAAGGATTGATATTTTCTGCTGCCTGTAGGTTTAAGAACATCTGTCCTTCCTCTGTAACAGAAGGTGAGGACTTACTAGAAGACTCAGATTGTGGGGTATGTTGCGCATACGGTAAAATAAGACGTGTAGACCCTTTCATAGTATCAGCTTCTTTACCAGGACTTCCGTGGTTAAATATAAACGTATGACCAGAACCTTCTACATTTATAACATTATGTTTGTTTGACTCCAGGCCACTAGGGACTTGCCTTCTCCTACGAGCTAAGTGTTGCATTGCTTCTTCTTTGCCATCACTCACAATGTCAATGTCCTTACTCTTACTGTTACACCTGTTTTTCGATAATATCCCCCAGAGGCTAGTTGGTTCTCCCACAATGTCAAAGTATTTTCTTCGGACCTCTTTCAGATGACTTAAGAATATAAAGTGGGTCTGATTTAGTGAATGAAGTGGTCCTAATATTCTTTCTCGACTCTCCTTGTTTAATTTTTCAATGTCAATTTTTCGCGCCATGGTCATGATAGCGGTAGTTGAGTAGTTCATCTCATTAGTCATCACTATGATATTTGGTTTAATTATCTCATCAACGAATGGTATGTCCATAGCAATGCTGTGCAACCAGAACTGTTCTCGAATATATACAGGCGGAATGTTGACAGACATCAACCCGATATCACTTTTTAGCACTGGGTCCTTAGGAAGGAAGTCATCAGGTAGTAGATTATGTGGTAGGACCTGTGATATGAGCCCTAGGAATAGTATGTGACACATGGCGGCTAGAAGAATAGTTTTATGACAATGAGTAAATAACGCAGTTAAAACCTGTTTTTAAAAAAAAACCAGTTGATGAAACTTTAATGTAGACTGAACTTGTTGACTGTATGACTGAACTTTTGTAAATTAAGCCTGAGAGGCAAACTGGTAATTAATGCTTGAGAAACAAACTGGTAATTAATGCTTGGAAAACAAACTGGTTATTAATGAGCTCCTAATGAGGAGTCATTCCTTTTATAGATCGATCAATCCTTTGTTATAGGTGTTCGTCAGGTGATAGTCGCGTCACTTTCTTCCATAGATTTCCCCATCCTCCTTATATTATTCTGCGCATCTCCTAGATCACAGTGCGACCCAACCTTTTATCGCCGCAGAACGGTCCCATCGACCAGTACCTTTTGATCCACGGACCAGTATTTGGGGACCACTGTCCTAGATCAATTCTATGTAGGGTGATGAGCAATTTATTACTCATCGATTCCTGATGGACAGTCTTCAGCGGTAATTAGGTCGCGATTTATTTTTGGAAGTGAGTTGATCATTTAGTGAAATAGTTTCGTTACGCAGTTAATAAAGATTCAAATGTGTTTTTCTGATTCTGTCGCACGCAGTGTGCTATAATATACGATAGTTTTGATATTGATTACCAACAATAATATTTAATATTGATTTCTCGTACAACATTATTGGTTTGAGAAATTCAAAGCTACGTGTTATATGTTATTGATTATATTAATTATTAATAGTGGCTGAACCACCGGACGTGACACACGTTAGTACATATTGATTTCTAACGGGACGATCACATTCCTCATTGATGTAAGGCAACCATGCAATGATTGTTCAGAGATAACAAGATGGACAAAGGAAAAAAAAATGGAAACACTAGCCAAGTGAATTTCAGTAATTCTGTAGAGCGGTATCGTATGTGAATTGTTGTCTCAAAAAAAAAGAAAAAAATATCTTGACAACCTTATACAAAGTACCTGGTAGGAACAGACGAGTTAACTGATTGGAAGCCATGAGGAATTTATTAGAACTTTGCACGAAATAAATGATATTAACGAACTCTCAACGATATTAGCTAACTCTGATTATTTTGTATTTTTGTAATATATTATATTTAAGACGACTAGCTTACTTCACGAGACAAGATTTTCTCCATGAACTCTTCACTTCTATTTGCTATCCTGTTCAAACAATTTTCGATAACGGTACATCTTTATTGAATTGTGTTTGGTTGTTTTTTTACTTTTATCATCTTCAAGACACGTTCGAATGGTAATAGTCATTGCATCAGCCTGTACATACATACACTAGACACATTAAATAATCAAAATTAACGTCACTGTGTCACACGTTCATGGATTAAATTTGATCGAGCGAAGTAATAGTCTTCCTGTTAACGCTTTGCTTCGATTACGCTTGTTTATTTGTGAAAGTATACAATGTTCTCGATCATGATAACATTCTCTAGCTCAGGCCTGGGCGACACTGGTTCGCGGAACAGATGTTGCTGCTACTCACTTCGGGAGAGAGAGAACCAACTTCTTACCTTCTTACCTTCTCCGCAAGAGAAGGAGAGAAGTAGCCACATCTGTTCCGCGGGCCAGCGTCGCCCAGACCTGCTCTGGCTCATACGAGAAACGAGTCTTGCAATCCAGTGTACACGCAATGGATACGTAAAGCCTTGAATACGTAATTATTGTATACTATTTATGTATTAATATTTGACGAAGCGGAGCATCTTGTTTGAATCAACGTTCTACAGTTCACATAAACGTTACGGAACGATAGCCAAGCTCTTGATAAAAAGAAAAAAAAGAAACGCTCATTCACGTTCATTCGATCTGACACGCTTTCACTACTTCTATTTATTTATAGTATAAATCCCAGTAAATATTCACCGAAGAGTTGACGAATTTAATAGTTTTTATTCAGACAATACTCTTCTTTTGGAAATCCAGGATTTTATATTGTCTTTGCTTTCGATGCCCTTCCAACTCGTTTCCATTAAAGACTGCATAACCAGACTGGTAATAAGTTTATAAAGTATTTAATAATACTTCAATCGATTGTCAACCTGTGGTAATAATACTCGGAACTATGTGATAGAACAGAATTTCTTCGTGTTGAATACCTAACTATACGAGTAAATATGCTCACAGCGCACAGTTTCGATCAGAGAAAAGACAAAGCAAATTTGCAAAATTTAACCTCTACATTTCGATCCGGGTTTGGATCGTTCTCAAGAGTATGCGTCTGAAAATGTATATTGAATTAATATCATTGGTATTTAACACGGAAAAGAACACTGTTTATAAATGAACCCTTAAGACACCTACTTGCTATGTATAAAGAATTTTAGAAATTTGAATTAATGGAACTGAAATCCATGCTGGTCTATTTAAATTAATTACTTAACTATACGAAGGGAAAGCAATAGTCGTTCAAGGTGCACGTTTCAAATAACCCAGATTTATTTAAATTTTCGTTTTACCGAGTCAATTTGCGAGTGAAAAAGAAACACACGCGTCTTCTATTTGCTCCGAGTCGTCTCAATTAGGACTGCCATAGAGAATAGCAAAGGTCGGGCTAGGAAACTCTCCCTTTTTTCATAAGATAAACGTGGTCATGACTTCTAAATTAGTTTAACGTCATTCAGAACGGTGTAATTGCACTACAAGCTGTGATAATAATCGTGCGAATTAAGTGTTACAATAATGTAAACGGGGCCTAATTACATTTTTCACTCTCGAGCAAGTAGAAGACCAGTGATCGGTTTTGGCTTTGACATGATGGGCTTTGACAGTGCCAAAAGGGTATAACAAGTACATGCACACAATAGAGAGCTTCTTCGTCTTTGTATGTTCGTTTCTAGTTGCGTAAGACATGTTGGAGTCGGTAACGTGTAACTATTAATCTTAAAGGTACACAATGTTACGAATGGTTGATTAACCCATGGGTGATTGTATAGTATTACGTTTATTTTATAGAGGATGCAGATCTTTATGTATAATATTCAATCGTACGTTACACACGACGTAATTGTAATAATGTTAAGCGAGATCGGGATATCATAGAGCACAGAGTTTATTTAACACAGTTACCTTAAGGAGAGACAGTCGACCATACAAAATGATCCTGTACATTCGAATCGACCATGGGTTAACTACTTCTTCTATTACCTAGATTTAAAACAAATTTTTGGACTTTTACATATCGAAAGAAAAGGCAGACGATTCTGCATTCTTTAAAGAAAAAATTCCATTATAAATCTCTCTTCTTTTTTAATTTCCTAACTATATATAAATATGTATGATGTATATGTTGAGAATTTTATTTGTAAAAATCATGTGTAATAAGAATAGTCTGAAGTCTCTCATCATTGCTGAATTGTTGCAAGCGAAAGGGGGGGGGGGGAAGAAAGAAGTCTGTGTGTAAAAAGTGTGGGAAGCGATATACATTTGACGAAAATAAATAAACAGATCGATCAGTTGAGACGAAGACTGACGATACGAATAAAACGTTTGTTTACAATAAAACGAGGAAAAAGAAAGCAGCTTTTCAATTTTATGGTCTGTAGTGTATAGACGAATATAGGAAATTCACATAGAGTGCAATGGTGAGATATTCTGTATTTTAAAACTCCTTGTACATAGGTAGATATACGAATCATAGACAATGCGTACAACAAGTATCATGCCACATTGCTTGTCTCTTACTGGAATCAAATACCATCAGTATATGTATATGGAAGTTAGGTTTTAATATTGACAGTACCGTAATGGCATTCCAGTCACCTATAATATACTGTATATTAATGTAAATCAATATTGTAACTTGTGACTTTTAGCATAACGAAAATTCTTATCGGTATCGTCGGTGCAGACATCATTAAAGATTTTGATTAAAAATTAGAAACTAAAAAACGCTCTCCGCCATCTTCTGCCAATCTCGAATACAATCACATTCGTTCCTCGGCCGCAGTCAATCGCAAATATGTACTTTTGTTTACACGAGAGGGGGGCAAACAGCATTTGTTGAAGTCGTGTCTGTCAAAACAGCGAATGTCTTTTTGTAATTTAGCATTAAAATGACGAAATACTTCCAAGATTCTATGACCAGCTTTCTATCGATCATAACGCGTTAACGCATCGTTCGGCATCAGTGTGCACACTTTCTGACACTGTTGTTAATCTCAGCAATTCATTAGATGGTGATTGTTTTTACGAAACAATTTGTTCGACCATGTACCCTCTTTTAATTATACGATATTATATAATGCAGACTGATCAGACATATCTGTCTGACATCCAGTCTAATATGAATAAAAAGAGATTGTACATAAATTTTAGTAAGATGTAATTTAGCGAGTAAGAGTATAAAATGTAATGTAAGACAGAAAAAAAGCAGAAAATTTCTCGATTATCGTCTAATAGTGAAAATACGACTCATAGCAATAGAATGTTCCTACGCACATCGGATGTAACCGTTTTCAAAATTTTTGTAACGATGGCCTGACGAGTTCTTGCGGCACAGGCGTGCGGGATCGTTACTTTACGAAGCAATTGAATAAAAATGTGTTGATTTTAGCACGTAATTCTTTTTCTCATAGTTCGTATAGAGGGTGTGCCGAATAAAGAAAGGAAGGAAGAAAAAAGAAAGTTCCTCATAGTAGAAAATCATCAAAGGCGGCGTTCGTAGGCTTTTACGTAGTATAAAAGAGAGAAAAGAAAATAGCGGTGCTCGAGAAAACGTAATATAATCTTGAAACTTAAATGTTTAGATGAATTTCATGTACGATAACGGCATAATAGAGGAACTAATGAGCTTTTTCAAGAGGCAGGCAGGCCGGCAAAGAACCGAAAAATGGAAGGTAAAAGAAAGTCGATGGTTCAGGGCAAAGTACTAGTTGCAACGTGATTCATTTTCTACACTACGTGTATTCATAATACCGTTATATTCTAATGAAACAGGATGCCTTACAGGAAGTATACTATGACAGAAAGGAAGTATACAGAAAAAAAGGAGTTACAATTACAATTGTAGACTTTATTTGATTACACTGTGTGTATGCCCTTCCGCATACGAAAGAATACATGAAGCAAGTAAAAAAATGTGATTTTCAGCGAACCACAAGCGCGCGACCATAATAATTTATACACCAGATGAACTTAAAAAAAAAATGAGAGGCGCTCGTTAAACAACACAATGCGACGTATGGAATCGATACTCGACTAAAAATATAAGTCACAACGGTAGAAATAAAAAAGTTCGACGTGTTTTACACTCCGCACGGTCGCAGTTGATAAACCTTACTCGCCTATACACTATGATCACAGTTACATTCATAATAATCGTAAGTTATTACATGTCATTACCGTCTTTATCATCCGTAATTATTATCATATATTTTTACTGTATATATGTACATTTCTGGTTATAAATAGGTGTATGTTCAATCTCATTAAATATAATCTGGTTTGAAAGCCTATGACTAGCGATATCTATTCTCTTTTTCATACTCTTGATGATGGTTGTTCGTGAGTAATAATAATACTATTCGCAGTTTCCGATATAAAGTCGAAGCAATTCAAACAATTATGAGTAATAACTAGACTGCGGAAATTTATGCATCTGCAGCATCTGCTCTCAGATTGATCCGTTGAAAAAAATGCAATCGAACGAAAACCTCAAGCGAGTTCGTTTCACACTGTGCTTGTCACATTCGCATCAGATCACGCGCGCTACGTTTCTAGATTCTTCGAACTTGTGTTTAAAAACAAATTAATAAAACATTGTATGCAATAGATGTTTTATAAAAGTTAGACACAGTAAAAAATTAAAAACTTGTAGCGTTCTCTTTAAAATAAATAGTCAACTGTGACAGACATCAGCACCCGACGCGAATGTGTAAATAATAAGAATAGTTAAAACAGAGAACTGAATAAAATTCCTAGCGCAGGAAAATCAATCTTCGAACTGGTGCGTTCGTCTCGATAATAAAACGATACAAGGAAAAATATGAAAGAGCGGTGAGTTCGCATGAAAGTCCGCGGTCTAGTAATAACAATTACTATATGATATCTTTAGAAACAATTCTATGCCTTTCCTTTGATACACTGTACACGGCTTTCTTCGTCGCCTCGTCGAATATATATTATCCTCGCGGTTGTGCGATTCAAGTTTTCGAAACTTTCGTCGCACTAAACGTGTTCCCCCGACACAGACATTAGGTGTGGGGCTAAGTCTGAATATTGTACACACACCTCCGCGGAACCAAACCTTTCCGGTCGCCTCTCGCGCATAACAACCACTTGCTATCCACCTCTAGAATCACTCTGAGCTTCTCGCCTTCTCCGAACGCGAGCAGCATTTTGTTGTCCGACGGCATTCTCTGTGTGATAGTGCGCACCTCTCTAGAACCGAGATGCGCGAGCTGTTATTTAACTAATCTACAAGAACGAGAACAGAGAAAGAAACGAAACGATTAAAGAATATAGAAACCAATCTGGCAACTGAAAGGGGGGGGGTACGTCGGGATCGCAGCGACGCACGTCCGCAACTAAAATCATGAACAATATTCAGGCTTTTTCGTGAAACTGAAAATAGGTACAAAACCAAATAAAGAAAAACCTTGTTCACAATTTCAACTCATTCAAGTATTTCGATCTCTCGTGCTACTTACTTGAGAGGCTTTTTTGCTGGAGGATTTCTCGCAGCAGCAGCAGCGGCATGGCTGGTTGGTCTCGGCAAAGACGTGGACGCTGCCCGTCTTTGCGGGGACACCATGTTCTTCTCCTTAGACGTTAAACCATAAGATTTGTAGGGCAGAGAGCTGGGACGCGCCAAGTGAGTTCGCGCTGTTCCCACGTGCTCTTCGTCCACCCTGCTGGTACGCTTTGTTGTCTCTTTGTTCCTTAACTCTACAGGCTTTTTTGGTGCGGTTTTCGGTGTCGACAGCATCACCGGTTTCTTCAACGACGGAATTCCTGAGACAGGGGACCTCGTCGTCTTCACGGGCCCTGTATTATTCGATTGCTTTACCGGGGACGTGAGGAGCCTGGGAATCTTCGATTTCCCTAAACTGGTCGGTGTCCGTGTTGGCGACATCGGCGACGTTGTGACCGGCTGATTCTTCGCATCCTCCTTTCCGACCATCGACTCCCACTTCTCCTGAATTTTCCTGAATTTCGCCTCTCCGATCATGTTGTCCTCGTCGTCCGTCTTATTCTCTGGGCTGTGGGATTTCGTATGAGCTGCAGGATGATGATGATGGTGCTTGTTCGACGCCCTATTCAAAGGAGAGTGCTCCAAACTATCGGTATAGTCCTCGGAATCCTCGGAAGTTAGCTTGTCCAGAGCCCGGAACGCTTTCGAGCCTATGGGATTGCTTAAACGTTTCTTAACCGTCTCCATGTCAGACTTGTGCTGGCCAGATTTCTCGTCGTAGTTATTGTAGACGACACAGGACCTCGGGCGTACTTTCCTAGGACTAGAAACTACCGTGCAAGCGTCTGTCTTATCAAAATGATGGTCCTTCGAAGCGATATCCACGTTCCTAAAGTTTACGGCCTGCAAAATTTTGTTTAAACAAAGTATTAGCGGGAGGATACTAGAATCGGAAAAATGTTTGGCTGCAGTACTCACGCTTATATTATGATTATTTAAATTTCCAAAGCTATTGTGAAGCTGGCGATACTGGTACAGAAGGTCCAACTGAAACGGGCAGAAAGCTAGAGGGTTTAGAATGTGCAGGAGGGCGTCGACGACCTCGCGCGCGTTCGCGTTCGCCAACGCGCTCACGAATAAACTGTTGTTGTTGTAATGCTTCCTTAAGATCGATTCCCTTGTACACAGGTACGCGAACCACGCGTCTAGAGCTCTTAAACTGAAAATATAGAAAATAACGTCGTTGAATTTATCAATCTAATCGTGCAATACTAGTCGTCTTAGACTTACTTTAATAGACCAAATACAAATGCATGAAATTTCAACATCCCCTCGGTGATAACGTCCTCTCCATTAATCTTTTGTACTAGTTCGTTCAACGTCTTAGTAACTGGGCCTTGCTGAGAAGACGCCTCGACGACCTGCCAAACGCTATTCGTTATTGGTCCAAATGTAGAATTTAGGTGTGGCTTCAGTCCGTCCGACATGATGGCATACAAAGCAGGACACAGGTGACTAAGGCAGATTTGTGCGCACTCGCTCTTATCACCATAATTCTGTCTACTGTGGATAGACTCTCCGTTCCAATATTTCAACAATAAGTCCACCGCCTTATTCACCGATAATATCATCTCTGAAAAATTCTCTGCGTTAGTCGATGCTTCGCTGGCATCGTTACGGTAAAAGAAAATAGTAATTTTGCCGATGATGTACTTCTTTTGTCGTCTAAATCTAGCGGTCTGCTCTCAGGACTCGTGTCCCTCCTCTCCTCCGTAAGCGCACAATCTTTAGTCTGCTCGTTTGGAACAGCAGAATTTAAATTATTGGTCTGAAACGAATAGAAGAATAGTTTTATTTAGATTAACGCTAGGCTTACGGGAGGCATACTAAATTTCTAAGAAATGTTTTTCAAAAGTAATGTAAAACGGTCACTTCGATACACTACCTTATTGTCTAAGTATTTCTTTCTTTGGTTTACAGCGAAGCTGACAGTCTTTTTCTGAGATTCTAGCATATCGGTAGTTTTGGTAACGTCCTTGTTCATTCGAAGAGCCAAGAACTTTCTCACGTACGATCTTAATTTAACATCAGGGTCCTCGGTGTCCCCATCGCTGCTCTGCGAGCTGAATCCGCTGCGTTTCAGATACTCCTCGAGCTGTTTCACATCATCCTCGCTAGTCTCCGAAACTTCAGTCTCTATGTCTCCTGTGCTGTTTACATCGTTTATCCTCTCGTGGCACTTCTCCTCCATCTCGTCGACGTCCTTCTCGGAGTCGACAATTTTCCCACGATACAGCAACTGCAAGTCGTTGTTCATGTAATACGGTTCTTGCAAGGACATCCTCTTGTTCACCTCCGGAGCCTGATGATCCTCTATCTCTTCCACATCCCCCATCTCGAACATGCTGTACCTCTTGCTCGCAGGAGCGACCTTGTTTTTCCTTAAAATACTTCTAGGTAAAGGTGGCCTCGGCGGCACTTTTCCACTCGAGAGGTCACGATCGGTCTCACGATCTCCGTGCGGTAAGGAGATGGATCTCTTCGGGAGCGACGGGCAAACCGTCTTCGATTTACTGACTTGCTTGTACGCCTTCTTGTCGTTACTCACTAAACTGGCCTCGGAACTAATACTATCGTAACGGTAAAGATACAACGGGTTGGTCGCGTTGTTCGACGTCTGCTGGTTTGTCGAGGAGTCGGTCAGCATTGTGGAAGATCCTCGGTACCCGGAGGACGGTTGTGTCGCGGTGCTGCTCGTGGAGGATGTGTTGTTTGGCATGATCTCGCTGATCGGTCGAGACTTGTGGCGCATCGGCGGCGACAAACAAAACAGCGGCTTTTTCATCTCCTCGTTGATATTGATGTGCTTGGACACCTCGGGCACGTCGTGTAGGATCTTCTTGTACTCGATAGGCAGAAGGAATGTCAACGACTCCCAGTCTTTAACGTGCGAGAACCCACGCTGACGAAGAGCGTCTATGTCGTTGCACGAGAACGGTCTGCTGGATGATCTACCGGTGTTTTGTCTCCAGCTGACCCTGTTTCTCCCGTAGCACTGAGGCTTCAACGCTACGTTGTCCATCCTCGTGTCTTTGATATTGAGAAACGATAAATCAGGTAACGCGTAATTCGGGTAAACAACGTATACTGGTTTCTTATTAACAATTGTCTCCCTGACAGACGGATTCTCTTTCTCTTTCTCCGCCGGTGGTGGTTCTGGGAACAACAGCGACGTCTGAACGCCATTGTCCTCCGTCTCGGCTATCGCCTGAATGCCCGTAGTTTTGCAGACCGAGTACTTCTTCTCCAACGATCGGATCCACGCCGTTTTCTTCTGCTGGTCGAACCCGTTCGAAATCACGTCGAAACTGTTCTGGATGTTTTCGTTGTCGTGCGTTAAATCGGACTTGGACATACTTTCGGATAGTTCCTCCACGGATGCTGACGACATCATTTCATCTTTTTGCTCGATGATCATCGACGAATGTTTTGGAATGTCGTTAGAAAGGTCTCCCTGCTGCTTCTCCGTCTCTTGGTTGTTGCGGAGATCTCCTTTCACCCAATTGATGGAGAAGTCACTTTCCGGTAGCTGGCATTTCGTGCTGATATTGTTCAGATTTTTCCGTTGTATTTGCGTATTTGTATTCGTATTCGTATTAGTACCACTATCACTAGCGCTATTGCTTGTAGGCCATCCGTTATCGCTGACAGAATCCGACTGGTCGAAAGTCAGACTCATTCCGTCAGCGCTCATGCTCTTCTGCTTCATAAATAATTTTACAAGGCTCAAGTTCTGCAGCTTCTTCCCCGACGTTGATACATGTTCCCCGCTGTCAGAGCATTCTTCGTTAATTGAACGGCTCATTACGGATCCTGAGCTGTGCGACTGTTGCGCATGGTTATTCGATTCCGCGGAGTCGACCTGTTAACAAACAAATATTCCGATTTAAACAGTTGCATCTCGTTATGGAAATTTTTCGTTCGATTATTCGTTCCTTATTTTTCTTACAGAAAAATTGAGAGGTACGTTGTTGATGTGCTGTAGTTGAGTAGTAGCCTGAGTAAGGTCTGGCAGGCTCTGACTCCTCTTATTCACCCCGGGCATGATATTACCAACACCTTGTAAAAATTCGGGATTCGTGTTGTTGTTGCCCGAGGGATGGCGAGTCATGATTTTGTTCATAGAAGAGTGCTTCAGGTTGCTCCATGTGGTATAAATCTTCGAGTCGGAGCACGCCATCGATAAATCTAACACGTTTTTCAAGTCCGTCGTCCTATTGTAATATGTTTCCGGCGCCTCGTCATGTTTCTGCTTCTCTGTAAGAAGAACCGTGCAGCGATTAGATCGAGACTTTACTGCAACTGTGCGCGTCGGTGAATAGTTTACCTTGATTTTCAAAATCTTGAGAGCCATCCGAATACATTGTGATACTACCCTCAAAGGCGATGGTGTAGTTATCTTTGTTGTTCACTTGGCATGTCAACAACATATCCTCGCAGTCCAGAGAGTCGACGCTGTAGCTACCTCCTGGTGGTAGCACGGGTGTCTCTTTCAGAGGGGAAAATAACAACGACGATTTGCAAATGGAAATCGTGTCCGTCGTCGAACAGGCTGAATCTTCTCCCTTAAATTCAAGATACATTGTTATTACATTCCACATCTGTACCCGATGCGATGCATCATGCATTTTGCGGAACTAGCATAGCTGATTTCCATGCAACGTAATGTTAAATGGCGTAACTCGATTTATTAGTTCGACAATCTATCAACATCTTTCTCGTTCTTTTTTTATCATATTCGTGAATAAATCAGCTTAAACTCATTTCCTTCGGTGGCCATGCAGAGAAACTGCAACCAAACTTGCATCTCACTTTTGTAATAAGCATAAAACTCAAGTCAGTTTAAATCTGTGTTCTTTGTCGTCAACATAGGGCAAAAGAAACTGAACGTTTGCAGCCATTGTCATACCTGGCTGCTGGTATGAGGGCTGATAGATGAACCGATGTCAAGCTTTTCCATAACGGATCCAGATATACTGGCATATCGTTCCCTTTGATAGTTAAACTGCCACGAAATTGGAATACACAATATGTTTAGAACAAGCTAACTATAATTTACTTAACTATCATGAAAGATCTTTTCTATAGAAACAAGATATTTCATAGAAACAACCACCCGCCTCAAAATCTAAATAATACAGAACTTATTTCGCAACTTCATCCGCAACGTACCATTGAGAGAATGATGAATTATGCTACCCATACCATATGCAACCATCTTTGTTATATTTACCTCCGAATGCTGAACCGGATCGGTGCACATAACAGGCAGAGCTGTAAGCAAAGTATGAATGTCTGCGGTGCGAAAACTTTCCATATCGATTTCAGCCAAGTTAGCATCCAGATTGCGGGCCAGATCATCATAGTAACCCAGATCCTCTCGAGAATACGAAGCAGAGAGCGAGGACAATACACTAGGATGAATATGAAGGCCTCCATCTCTGTAGCTGAAACGTTACGCATAACTATAAGCTCTATCCGAAACAATTGATAAACACTATAAACATACCCGTAATCGACGACCCACTGATATTCTACATTATCCTGTACAAATTCCGAACTGATCAAGTCGTGTTGCATAGAATCTGTAGCAGGATTGGAATTGCAATCGGAGCCTGGTGTTTGTGGATCTTCCATCACTGCAGCCCCTTTGCCTACACCTACAACACGCAATGTTACACAGATTAGTATAAAAATAAGACCAAATATGTAATAGGAAAAGTTCCAAATCAAAAGAAAGCAACAGCGACAACAATGGAAATGCACGTACGTAGAACAGCAAAGTGTTTCAAGCGTGTTTGCCCTTTCCTGTACATTGTGAACGTCGTATTTTTTAAAGCCAGCACTGATGTCAACAATTATACAATTACACGAGACGTCGTATTCTCATTGTTTATGGTCTGTGACAGGTTTTGCAGTTAAACGTTCGGGTCGGTCGTGGTCCGTCCGTGATACGGGCCACGTGGGTAAACAAACAGCCGAATTTCACGGTGACATCGTTGCATTATCACGGGTAGGAGGTCACTCCACCTGATAACGATTCATTATCGATGTACCGCGCACAGAGTGAACAACGGGCTCGCGATAACCGACGAATGACATTTCTACGGCACTGGATTAGTGGAAATCGGTGGAGCTCTTAGTCTCGATAAAACCACTGACGACGCACTGATAAGGATGTAAGTATTTTCCTCATCCGCCGTGCACCCGTCGAACGTTCACGATAAAGTAGAATTGTCAGCCAATGACGTCAGGCTAAGGTTATGGCGGACGTATTCGAGCGAGCGCGTTCGTGCTCCGTATCGGGGATGATCAAGGCTGCGCGTCATTGTGGTGCTCTTAAGAGGGCGTGTTTTAAGGTTAGCTGTCACGTAATAAATAATTAATCGATCGACTGGAGCATGGTACTTTTAGATTAGGCAATCGGCAACGTCTTCGAGTGCGCGTGACACAAAGACGCTCTCGAAACCACTTCCTCTGAATGGCAACCTACATAATATGTACAAACCAAGTGGAGAAGCAAAACCTAGAATATTGTAAAGTCATGCGTTGTTTTGGATCATGCATAACGCGCGATAAGAGCCTTGACCACAGAATGATTCCGTTTTTCGTGGACATGTGCGATCGACTTGAATTGTTGATCGATCGATGGAATCAATCGAAAAAAAACGATCGCCCTGTGATGCATAGAGATTCGATTGTGTTGCTTCGTTGATCGCGATTAATTGTACGTTAGGTTAGGTCTTATCGGGATCATGGCTAAGAGGTGTAGGAATACATTTTTCTCGCCCACTGCACGCAGTCGTGAATTATTAAAAAATGTTTGTATTGTCGCGATGACCGTGTCGCAATAAGCGCGCGCGCTATCATACGTAGTTAGTAGTCGAGAGAGTTGTCAGACAGGATAGACAATATATAGGTTCTCGTATTTAGTATTTAGATGTATACATATATGTACTCGGAGGAGATTAGTTTGAACGTAAACCAGCAACCGTACCTCGAATGATTCGTTTCCACCGCATCGCCACGGTCGCTGGACTCTGGTTCTACGGAAAATATTTACGCCAGATAAATGTTAACCGAAAACACTAATGCCCACGACCATATGGCGACAACCCGCCCGTCGCTCATACTTAGAAATTCATTTTAACTGCGCCTACGGTGCACACCGTTTGCTCGCGCGGCGCATGAGCATTACCGATCCAGCGTAAAGGGTGGGCAAAAGGAAATCGGATACAACACGATTGAATTAAGGTTACGCTACGACTCATTGGAGAAATATCTGCCCGCTAAAATTCAAAGACAGCGTTCTACTCTTCCCATAAACAAACGAGAAACTCATCCAAACAATACGAAAAATTTGCTCAACAGTAAACCTACCATGACCGGTTCTAGATGTTTTACTTTACAATTATTGAAATTACGAAAATATCTTTATTAGAGCACGCATTGCAATAAGAACTGCGCAAAGTTGAAATAAATTAAAGTTTGTCATTTTTATAAGGCAACATGTACTCGTTATTGTACTTTTGCACGGTGCGGTCGATCGTGACCCATTTGTAATTTTGCCGCCATTCTTGTTCACACGAAAGCGCTCTTGTATTTTTACCGAGGCAACAATTCAATTAAACCGACAAAGGGACTTTTCCTGGAATAGAATAGATGTTTTCAACTGTAGACCGTGAAAAATACGACAACGGTAAGAATTGGCAACGTTTTTTCGACGTCTCGTTCGAATCTTCGGTTAACTTTATTTCCGAGTTCCAGCACAGTCCCGATGGCGAGGTAAGTCAACGTGACACGCATTACGAATGGCAATTCGACGATGGATGAAACTGTTGCACGTTTGATGGCCCTAACCTGTTAATCAATTGATTGGTTTCCGATGAACGTGCGTATATAACACTTTAATTCCAATGCAAATATGTACATATTTGATTATGGAAGCTTTAATTTGAATATTTGAATTTCAGTGTATTGAAATCTGCACGGCTGAATTTAGCTATTTAAATTCGAGCGACTGAATGTTAAGCGTTTGAATTTAAACATTTGAGTTTGAATGTATTTGAACTCGGACTTGAATATTCGAATGCTAAGTAGCAGTATCTAGTTAAATGGTAAATCAGCGGTTAGACGCAAGAAATTTCTTCTATAGAAGGAAGAAAATAAACGAGTAGAGCGGACGAGTTATCTCGACATTGCCGGTCAACAGGTTAGGACGCGGTTTTCCACCGCTGCAGAAAAATTATTCGCGTTAGTTTGTTCTCTGGGCAGTGTCGAGGGCACGAGTTAATTTTAGCGAGGCGTTGAACGAGCTAACGGAGGGTAGGAGGTGGGGGGATGAAATTGAAGAGCCGAAATTCGCAAGCCGACGAAAATTGTACGCGTGCGAAATATAATCCGGGAATACTTTTGCCAGAGGAACCGGTTCGTTTCGGTGAGACTCGTGTTTACGGTTCGCGATTTTCTGGCGAGGTGAGTTAAACGGTCAGCCTTTACTCGGAAACTTGGTCTGTGTTTGTTGTCTTCTTATATGTTAGTATGCCCGGAAAACAATTTTTCATTTGTCGGTGTTTTTCAGGTAACTTGGCCGAGCTTGCGTGTTTTGAAAGCGAGACATTTACGCTTTTGTACGGCGTGCACATGTGCATTGTGCTTTGCCAGACGGCAAACGCACGATTATTTAAAAGCCAGTAGGACAGAGAGAAAGAAGAAACGCGGCAAAAGCCTCTGGAAATGGTATAGAGCACTCCCACAGAGTTTGCTACTCGAAATAGTAGGACGCGACGCCATTTCTCACGCAAGACTGTGGGAGAGGAGTTTTTCAACTTGGGGAAACCGACTCTTTTAGTTCCTAAACGAGAAGGAAACGTCTGACACATTCCTAGGTAGTCGTAAATCACTTTCTACGCCTTTGAGGGATTATACAAGGGGCCTTCTACTGTATATACTTTGTCTCTAGGAAACCTGAAGTGTACCGCTTGAAATGAAACAAGATATGTCTTCCTTTGTCGATAATCTCGGTGACTAATTACCCTGTGACTAATTTCCCGAGAGCCCGCTTCGTTATGGAACTGTTCTCGATCTGGACACTTGATCGATGATCCCTTACTTTTGCTCGCCCGCGATACGCCAATGCTCGCTGGTAAATTAACACCACTGCATGAGGAATAGGTGTGATGTAATGCGAGCATCACGAACACGTATAAGTGACACGGCCGGGCTTAGATAGTTACAGGTATACTGCGCATTTTTACGCGTTGCAACATTCCAGCGACATCGAGAGCAGACCTGATAATCTTGTTCCGAATATTATTTCTATTTAGCTGAACTTGAACGTCGCCGATGCTGTCAGTGGCGATCGATGCGTAGGAGTGGTTGCACACACACAGACACACAGAGGTAACAACTCTGCTGTACAAGTTTCGCGCGACTATTCTGAGATTCTTGGACACGACGGTCCTTTAGCAAGAAATACAGCGCCAGCGATACCTGTGCTTCGGTTTTTAAACAATCCAGGATCTCGAGAACATGTCGGAGAATCCGAGACCCAGAAAACCTTTAAGAGAAGATCTGATAAAAGCCAGATTAATACGAGATGTGACTTGCATTTCTATCCTAAAGCGTTAACCTGAGGCAAACCTCGCGCGTTTCAAGTTAGAGATTAGTATCCCATGCTACGGTACGTCAAGTGGATCTTACGATTGTACAGGAAGCAGTTGCATCTCTGACCCGTCTTCTTCCGATACTTAGCTTCCTGGCCCTTCCGTTTTCGATACAAGATCGGTGGTCTTGGCGGCGCTTGCAATGGCGGGCTGACACGGCCCACAGAGAATTCGGCTATTTTCATGATGATGCACAGCAGGAGCACTATCATCATTTGTCAATGTTCAATGTTTTGTTATCCGGTGCTCGCGTTACAACATAGTAACGCTTTCACGGTTGGATAACGATCAAAAGTTGTTCACTGTTATCGCGTGTCCGATTCAACTATACAATATCACGGCACAGTTCTGTACAAACGTTAGAGCAGAACAAAGTACAACAACAGTACATTTACAAAAGACACGAGCAAGCCAGACTCGGCAAAGTTTACCAATCGTCCAGCCGCGAACACAACGAATCTCGCTCGTCCATCGTTTGAGACTGTTCACTTTTCATTATTACAGCCTCGGCGGTGTACATTTACCACTCGAAAAAGTTACATCACGAATCCGCAAGTGTTTCCCGCTGCACTCGACTCTTTCGTCGTCGTCGTCGTTGTCGCCGTCGCTGTCTCTACCGGCACGCTCTCCAACATGAAAGATGTTTGCACCTTTGACGAACGGAAACACACCACGGAACACACCGTCGATTTACTCCTCTGCAAGCCAGCCGATGACACCTTTCAAAAGATCCCTTTGTTTACCGGTCGCGCGGTGCTGCTCGCACGGTTTACGCCTCCGACAATGTAGGCACACCGTCGCGACTGCACCTATGTCGTTGCTTTTAACCGACCGGAGGACCGTCCGGTATCTCTTCGGTACACAAAACCTCGGATTTTTAACCCTTTAAACCCGATGACTCGCAAGTACTGAGTCTGTCGGACCCCCACTCAGCCCGAAATCCTTAACATTTTATTCATTAACAGTCGCTCGATAGTCTTTTAACGCTGCGACCACCGGAAGCCTGCTAATAGGCCTTTTTAATGACAGTGCTGCGTCTAAAAGAAGCTATTAGAGCGATTTATGAAGCGACTGCGCAGCGGTAGATAAAGTGTTCACTGGTAGCTAAAATATTAGCCCCTCGCGGACGAATGTGTAAGGTCTATTGCGACACATTAGGCTATCCTGTATTTAAATGGGTATTCTGAATGTTTTCGGAAAAATTATCGAGACCCTTGCATTGGGATTTTGCACATGTATTTATTGGTGTTTGAAGCACGCGTATGATTTTTTCCAAGTAAAAACAATCAAGATTATACGAGTTACATATTTTTTTAAGATAAACAACTAGAATACCCTCTTAAAACGATCGTATTTAAGGATTCGGGTTTACACGTTCTAATCTGATTTACAGGGAGGGGCCCTGTAAATTCAAGATTGCCGAACGACTCGGGTTTATCGAGAACGATTTGAAAATTATTCGGAAATCGCGAGACCGGAAGTGTCGGTTGGACACGACGAAATAGTTTTAAAGCGCGTTTTTTGGCGTCGACCTATGCGGCGAATAGTAATAATAGTCGTTACGTCAGCAGACGCGCTCAACCGCCTAAATTGCAACAAGTGGCGAGGCAATTGTTTCGAGTTAATCGAACGTTCAGATAACGGGGGAATATTCGACCGAGAGAGAAAGAGCGATTGATGTGTTCGAACACAGGCGGAGACGATAAAAACTGTCGGAATGTTGAGTCACACGGTCTATAATTGCGTTAATCGGGTCTGCGGATGAATTCAGAGAAATTCTATATTTATCGCGAACAAGAACATGCTGTCAAATATACTGCGAAATATTTGTTCTCCCGTGACGGTGATTAATAGACAGCAAATGTTTTCTGCATTCGCGAGAAAACCGAAGGTATTGCTGAAGAGAAAAGGATAGATAGATCCGCAGTCGAGCGATTGAAATGAAAAAGGGGTGCGACGATCAACAATATCGGTAAGACCGAGCGATTTATTTCGGCCGTGGGGCAGTAAACAATGAGCGCAGGGGCACTCATTAGCGTAAGTACGCGCGGCCGTCGGTGCAATAGAGGATGTGCGAGGCGTAACGACTCGTTGAATCGGAATTAATTTTCCCCCGGTCGGCAAATGAACGTCGACCTATGATCGGATTTGCTCTCGTGTATATCGAGTGGCATTCAAAAAACGGGACAAACATCACTTCCCCCTTCCTCGACGAATGTTGGCGAGCGTCGGGGACACACGCGATGCAATGGGATCGATCGCTGATGAAAGAGAGAGAGAGAGAGAGAGAGAGGTCGAACCTGTGCGTTAGTGTACGGTTCCGTCCACAAGTTCTCCTTACAAAGGAGAGAGCCTCGCGAGAGAGAACCTATACATACAGTGCACAGAGAGAACACAGAAAAAATCACTATACAACTAACTGGGCACAGGCCGAGCGGAACGCCAACGAAAATTGGCCACTGACGAATCGGTTCAACGAATATCCACATCCACTCGTTATCACGCCGATCCCATCGAGAAAGAGGGAGAGAGAGAGAGCCACTCGTACATGCACCGAGCTCGTTGACACTGGAGATCTCTCTGGAATCCACCGAGTGCTTTTCCCGAGAAATTAATCCGATGATCGCGAGGATCGCAAGCACACCGTGCTGCGCCAACGATGCAGAACACACGCGGCACATACACAACAACCGAAATTTTTCCCGAGCGTTTATTTTGGCGGAATCGGTTTCTGGACCGCAGTCTGACTCAGACTGCCCTAACAGCACGCGTCCCGCGCGGGCGAGCGTTTGCACACGGCACGACACGACGCGGAGTTTAATCTCTATTAATAAATACCCGCTCCGCCTCGGCCGGAATAGAGAGCAGCTCTATTCCGTTCGCTCATTCAACGCATATAACGCGCTCGTGTTTCCTATCGAGAGCCCTTTGCACCCTTCAACCCTTCCTCGAAATCGCAGGGTCGATTTCGACCCGGGATTTGCGGGGCTGCTACAGAAAGCGGTAGGGCTCGACGATATTTAACACACGGGGACTTTCGAACTCGTCGAAATCATTTCAGATTCTTTATTTCACATTTGGCATACATTTTACATATTTTTTAAAAATTGTCAAGATGCAGGAGCTGTGTGGACACCTGTTTCTTTTATGCATTTCGAAACAATGCGACGGTATTTCTAAATTTTTGAGATGCATGAAATTCGCTGTGGCTGGAATCCAGTCCGGAATTATTTTGCCAAAAGTTTTCTTAAAATAGAAAACGTACTATTTTTAATTTTATTGGTTCTTTTATTTAGTTATCAGCTATCATCTATGACAATTATGTGTGAAAGCCGGTATCCGTTAATGACCACCAAGACCACGTTTACAGACATCAATTCTTGAGAACGACGTGGAATTGATGTTGATGGGTCATTAGCAACACCTTCACGAACAGCAGCAATGTTTTCATTCGAACGAGCTGTTTTTGGTCTGCCAGACTTTGGTTTATCATGAACAGATCCAGTTTCAAAGTTTTTAACCAAATTTCGAATTGTTTGCCCTGATGGACAATTATGTAAACACGCTTTTCAATCGTATACGACTTCATTGTTAAAATTGTCTATCATTGTAGGTTAGAAATACAAGAAAGCGACAAGAAACAAACATGGCGTTTGAAGGATATTCTCATTCAACATCCTAAAGGTACTATTGGATAACCCATTAATAAAAAGAGGAACATAGAAGTGGTGGGGCGACTAACGTGTCGGGAAGAAGTACCTTAAAAGAAAAATTGATAACGGATCGATGACATCCAATGACATCGTCGACCGTGCGGCTCTCGGGAAGCAATGATTTTTTAAAGCTTCTTCACGGCCGAACGGCCGCATTGCGCTGCAGAATTTATGCATCGGGGCGAGACTTGGTCCTCTAGCGATCGCGCCGGGAATATTTAAAGCGGTCGGTCAATATTTATTCCGCTAATTAGCTCCTAATCATTCGAGTTCCCCGAGTGAAGTTTGGTAAGCTTCGACGAGGCGCAAACGAGGCGTGTGTCCCGTTCCGATTTCTCGGCATTGCGGCCAACGCATCGCCGTGAACCCTCGCGAAAGGTTACGGAATTTGCAAAGTTCTCGGCAGGGTGCTGGATCGTTTTAACGATTACGTAATTGCCGGCAAATCGGCAAAGCCAATGGGAAATCGATGAGGGATTGATTCGATTGATGGCCGGCTGTTCTACGAACCGATAGAAAGAAGAAGCGGGACGCGCCGAAATAATCCCGTTTGCCACAATCGCATTAGCGGGAGCTCCCTTTGCGCGCAGTGTTCTCGAAATGACTTCGGACAAAGGATATCCCGGGGAACCACAACGCGGTTCACTGGACAATGCGGAATGACACGTTGAAAAATCAACGATCCTCCGCAACGCCGATCGACCTCGACGGACTTGGCCTTTTGCACTCGAATGGGCCGAGGCGCCACTGAAAAATTACGCGTCTCTGATAAATAGCTGCAGATTTCGTTCAAATGGAATTTCCAGGCTCGTGTGCAAAGGGTTGAGCGTTCGACCTTTAATCCTAGCGAGGCGATCTTTCAGTCTATCTCGACTGCGCGTTTAAAAATCGTCGTGTTCGACGTACAAAAATTGCTCACCGGTTTTGTTTACTATATGCTCGGGCAACCGCAACGTGAAAACGCAAGCATCCGCAGTATCGACTATACTCGTGCGCAGGGTGAAAAACAGAATCGTGTGCCATTGAAACTGAATGCCACGGAAGGGTGAGAACGTGCTGGATGGAAAAAAAAGATAATCTAGCTTGAAAGCGCAACGAAAAATAGCTTGCTTCGACTTTGAGGATCGATTTGCATTGTAAATGGGTCGTGAGAAGTATAAATCACGAGAACGTATGCGCAACCGAACTCACCAACGTGGTCTCCGTTGCCGCAGACAATATCTGTCGCCAAGGCCTGAAAAACATTATCGGATATTATTAATTCGTCCCGTCCAAAAACTCGTCAACGTGTTTTCCGACTACAGTAATTCCTGATAGTAATTCCGATTGAAATTTCACAATTTTCTCGAGAACACCCTTAATTTTTCAAGCGACCAGGCCTGACTTTCTTTCGTTTCAATTTCAGATACTTGGAGAAGAAATCCACATTCTCGAGCTGTTTCGTGTTTCACGCGTTATAAAACGCGACGCTATTTTTAAACGTTCACAAGTGCAGCGAGGAGCTATACCCGAAGACTTGCTCTCCGGAGGAGCAAGATGGACATCGTTAAACGAAAAATGCTTCTCGTTCCAGCGTCGCACGGGGGAACAACAATTTTGGAATTCGATACGGGACGAACGCGAGGAATTACGGGAACCCAAGTCATCGAGCTGTGCGCGACCCGTCATTGCGATGATCTGGTAATTTTTCGGATTTCGCGCAGCTGATCGTATTTAAGCATCCGATCACGCGATGCGGCCAGCCTCGTGGTAAACGTTAGCTTCCCGTTAATTGCAGCGAGTCTCGCGAAGTTGTACTTTACCGCGGATTTTCGAAATCGCGTTGCAAACGCGCGCCCATTTGCATAAGAAATTGCAATCTCACCAACGGTTTGATCATTCTTCTGCTGGTCAAATCGTTTCGCATAGTATAGACTCTTCGTGACGCAGCAGTCTTTCAGCAACTTATTTCATGTAATTTTCGTATTGCACAACCGGTTGAGATTATTGTAGTTTTAATTCTATAAATGTTAATTATTGTGTTCTAGAGATATAATTTCTCGGAGATACACAGGACCGCATAGGGTTAAGGAATCGTCGCAGCAGTGATAATGCGTCTTCGGGTACGTGGGCTTCGCAATTCCGTAACACGTTTCTTTCCGCGGCCCACATGGCTTTGTTTCGTTCTCCACTCTCCCCCCCTCCCCTTTTCTCTTTCTCGTCCCGGTGCATAGAAAAATCCAAAAGGGAGAATAAAGGCATCGGAATCGTAATTAACTCGCGGAACAACAACCGGCAGCGATTCTCGACTAACAAAACCCGAAGAGTGCTTCGGGGAACAAGGTCACTCGATCCCGGCGAGAGATCACGTCTAAAAAAGACGAAGAGAGTAGGACGGACAGAGAACGAAAGAGAAACAAAGAGGGAGACAAGGATCGTTTCTTGGTACACTTATCTTCCGGTTGATGAGCTCCGAGGAATCGATCGGTCCATATTGTCTTGTTTAACCCTTCATAGGGCATAATCTCTGAGTGGATACTTTCCACCAAACAATTTTTATTACGAAATATTTAGATGGTAGTGTTTCGCGTTGCATCAAATAACCGCCCGGTAGATAAGGTGTTAATTATCAACCAGGGAAGATTGATCGGCCGATTGTTATCTTGACAATTTGTTGCAGAAGACGGAAGACCGGCGGTGCTAAAACCATGTTATTCCTGGGGAATCCCGAGGAATATGTTGCTCTGTCGAGACCAACGAGCGAGGAACGATTGTGTCGTATAAGGGGGAGCGAGAGAGAAAGAGAGAGAGGAGAGGTTCCTGGATTAGAGGTAACCTTCGCAATCGATTTTATCCACGACACACGGAGGTCAACGACGTACTGTGTCCCATGATTGCGAGACCATGGGGGCAATATACTAACGGCGATTCCCATTTTCTTTCTCGGGGTTTCCGGAGGAGAGAAGACTGTGGCTGTTCGGGACAAGAGGAACGCCCACGCGAGCTAGAGAACGAAACGAGTCGATAATCAGGAGGCAGCGGGTACTCACGTTCATGGTGAAGGGACAGCTGACAGTCGATCCACGTAACACACTCGACACATCCACAAATTATGACATCGCGGGATGAATATCGCAGCTGTGGTACACGGTACGGCGATCGGTCAACGGTATACGCATGTCGCACGGGTCAAAATCACTCTTTCGGGAAGAATAGTTTCAGGAATGCATATTCTGAGTCACTCCGCCGCAAGAGAAAGCCAGCCCCTCCCTGACTGCAACACACAACCCCTGTGTGCCCGCTAGTCGCGCATGCTCTTCAGCGGACTCGAGGCTCCTTAGACCGAAGGGGATGATTTTGCTCAGCCCTTGCCAGCCCTAGACACCGAGTTTCGTTGAGGCCCTTAGGGCGAGCGCGAACCTCGTCCACGAACACCCCCAACCAACGAAACTTTCAACCGGTATCCATGCGAAGGACGCGACGATAACGAACTGTCGGACGGTCAGCGAGCATCCCCTAGCGTTAGGCCGACCATGCGCATGTCCGTGTGCGTGTCCCGACACCCTCCGCGGGCCTCTATGATCGAACAACTGATCCACGATTCGTTGCCTTTCTCTTTCTCGGGGCTCCACGTTCGAAATTCGTCGCCCCGTTATCTTCTTCGTGGTCGGCTCTTCCTCCTTGTCACTCTGCCAATCGCAACACGGGACTATGAGTAACAGCCTAGCAAGCGATAACGATGGGATAACAATGAACGGATTCTTAGCCGGCGATATGATTCTCTTCCTCTCTGTCTTCCCTTCCTCGTCTACTCCTCAAGGAGAACGATCGGATCGCGCGGACGATTGCGAACCAACTTCGCCTTATATTGATTTTCTCCGAGCTTCGATGGGGCCCCCGCTTTGCAAAGGTTGTTACTTCTTCGCATGACCTGTACCTGCCCGCTAGCTGCTATGACTAACAGTGGAGACGGTAGCAACGAACGTTCCGTGTAAACACCCTCTCCCCTATTCGAGGAGTGCACACTGAAAATTGCATTGATACCGTGTCTGGTGAAACCAGGATTTCGTTGAGTAATAGGCGAAAATTTTCCCGGGTAGAATATGAACGATTTTTCTCTTGTTAGAAAGATTCGCTAGAGAACATATTTAATTAAATGTGAACGGCCTTGATTTGAAAAATTTACTACGCGCTTCTGTGTTTAAACAACGATTGGGAATAATATTCTCGCTAAGAAAGAAGTTTACACTAGTTTATAGTAAATTAACCCTTCGTCAATGATTAGAACTTCTTTGTCTTGGATAATTTCATAAGCAAAAAGAGAATACTTGTATTAATTTATTGTACGTTCATATTTAATATTGATGCGAACGAAAAAGAATTTTATTTCCACTCAAAGGAACTTTATATTGATGTTATATGGGGCGAAGGGTTAAACATTTAGGTTTTACGAAGCAAAAAATATATTAAGTAACTGAATAGTATATGTATAAAATAGAAAATAGAAAAGTAAATACCCATATAAATACCCACATAATGTATGATCCCATCGATCTGATCGTTTATTGTATTCGGTCATAAATGACGTCATTTATGAGGGTAGTCTGTTCGTCGCTTCAATGGGTCCGTTACACGTGTTGTCCATTTGTCGCGGTTGAAGTTGTCGGAGCGCGGTGGTTGTAAATAATCGTTTTTTGTCTGCTATAATAACCTTTTCAGGTATACCGCCAGTATATCGGTCTGTCGCCGAGGGTGCGATTTAAAAGTACCGCCGCCGCCATTGAACTATCTGGTCAATGATGTCATTCGTATGTCCGACCAATCACAGCGCAGCATTTTGAAAAAGGGTCCAATCAGGTCGCAGAAGTAAAATATGAGTTCAGTTCGTCACCACGCGTCGTTTGAATCGGGTCTGTGCTGTCAAAGTGAGATAGGGAAGTTAGATATTTGTTAATAAATTGTTTAAGTTCGTTAAATGAGTGACCGACTACTGTGTGAAGAAGATTACCAGGAAGCTCGGGATTGTTTGTGGCAAATGAAAACTATCTCACCGTGAAGATTCCAGAGAAATGGCTGGGGTATGTAACAAATGATACGATCTTTGAATAAACAATTGTGCATACGTGAAGTCAAGGTTATTTGTGTCAATCGACACTGTAACAATAGACAATTCTCTATATATTTGTACCGGAACAAGGTTTTATTTGCGCATCTCTCGTTAGGTACAAAATAAATATACTTTTATAAAAAATATAAATCTTCCATACAATCCGTTACAAATCACGTACACGTTACGTACGAGTGGTAGAAAAATGTTTTTTTTTGTTTGTGACAATTTTTGTGATGAAAGTTCCAATAAGTAAGTACGTTTCCGTCGTTTCCATTTCGCTCTATAGTTTGTTGGACGATTATGTACAAGTCGTAAGATAATCGACTCCTACGCTTACAAACGTGACGATTTTACTGGCATACAATTCTCTAAACGGATCTACAGAAAATAGAGGGCGGAAAACATTCGAAAATCTCGTTCAAATTCATTTTCCTTTTCCTACGGTTTGGCATACTTGTAGAGGAACATTGTTGTACTCGACATACACGATCAACTTTTATATTACAATTCGTAATCTATTTGTGCGCAATTAGGTATGATATAGAACAAAAACAATATAAATAGAATTTCCTTCCTGGAAACAGCATTAACCGCTTGCCTTGTAATAATATATTTCGATATTATCGCGATATCCCGGGAACAATTAAAACATGTCGATGGCGGCACGGCTGATCACGTGACGGAGCTCTGATTGGCCCGTTTCGCGCGGAACAACCCTTCCAAGCTCGACGCGGCAACAATTCAAAAATTCAAATTCTGAGAAGACCAAGGCAAGTGGCTATGCACGTATATCGTGGTTAGAATTAAATAAATTTGATTTCGTACGCAAATGATTAATACTTTCTCTTGTATCGAAGGTCTGAATTCACTTTCTTGGACATTCTTTGTTGCGCGTGTGCTGCTCGTTAGGCGAAACAACTGTGAATTGAGTGTGTAGCCTCCGTTTTCGTCTCGTAACGAGCAGCCTAAGGAATGTACGACGATGTCACGATACATTTATTGCGAATTGCTTATCAATGTCTTTCTCTGTCTGGATGACGATAAATTACTCGGGTAAAAAAGAAGAAGGGCTTACAATCTAAATGCAAAGAACAATAAATATATGCTTCCTCGATGGCCCGAATAGACAGACACACACACACACATTTGCTAAACGTATCTTCTATTCTTCGGCGTTTTGCGGCACCGTTGCCGGCTGAAGATTGCTACGACACAAATCACTATAGTCGCCAGGAGCACCGCTCCCACCGCCCACACCGCTTTACTAGTATTCATCTTTGGTTTCGTGTCTTCGTTGGGGTCTACACTATCGTCTAATGACTCGTCGAGGCTAACTTTACTTGTCGCCTCTGATCCCGATGTATTATGGTTCTGTGGCTTCTGCTCCGCCTCGTGTATGGACGATTTCGACCCTAAGCTCTTGTTGCTGTCGGCCAGGGCATTGCCGTCGCCCCTTAGGCTATTTTCTTTGCTGGAAGGCGTTGTGGTTACTATTTTTCTTCTCGTGGCCACCGTTCGTGGCGCGCTAGTGGTCGTTGTTGTGGGGGCGTTCATCTCTGCAACTATCTTCTTCTCTAAGTCGTGCAACTCGGACTCCTTCACAGTGACTGGTTTGTATTCGAAATCTTCGTCTAACTCGTCGATCAAATCTTCCAAAGGAGAGAAGAACGATAGCATCGCGTCAGCGGATATTTCATCTATCTCGAAGACGTTGTTGACTATTCGTGACCACTCGTCACTGCCTCCACTTTGAACCAACCTTCTGTTAACGGGAAAAATTAGTTGTTTAATTCCCGCTGTTACAATTAATTTTGTATAAATGAAATAGCACGGATTTTTGTTAGTACTCACAGCAACTCGGCTTTCGATTCTCTTCTCATTATAGATTCGTACCGGACTTCCGTGGAGTCCATGATGTATTGATACAATTGGAAGGCGAGAATCGTTCCCGTTAGCTTACTGCGAAATTAATACTTATGTTAATAACATATCATCATCGAAACGATCGTGAATGTATGTAATTGTTATTGCTACTTACGGAAGATACGGTTTATTGCTGGTGATATAATCGTCATTTAGGAACGTGGGTATTTCTGTTCCATTGTTGTCGAGACCTTCGTACTCTTGCCTTGAACAAACGTGTTCGCAATGAATATCTAGTGAAATTTGTTGTACGTCACGTGAATACTTAGAAAATTGATACCTGTGCTGCCACCAAGACGATGTTAGATCTTCAGGCTTCATGCCTGTCTCGTTGGCCTTGATCCTCCACATGTCCGCGGACATGTAATAAGCTAACCGAGGTAGTACGTCCAAGGCGGTTATCATTAAAGATACCATTAACAGTTGCTCTGTATCGGTAGACTTATCTACGATGCGAGAGTGGTTCAACCAGGCGGAACTAGCTGCCATGATGCCAAACAGTTCTCCTACGCTTTCTTCTAAAACTGTAAATTTACACGTCGCGTTGATCGCCACTATTCAAGTGAATATAGTATTTTTTATCGTAATTTTCTTTCTTACCGGAGTATCTATTAGCCGTAGTAAGTACTGGAATATTCTGCACAGTCATTTGATTGAATAGAACTTTCCCTATATTCTTATGAGCAGAAAGATAATTGCTTAACGTTGGCTCGTAGCAAGTGGATACCCTGAAGAATATTTTTACAGTTTAGACAGCGTTTTACTACAAAATATACAGGCTTGATTAGTAGACTGCGGATCTTTATGCAAAATAAAAAATGGTTGCATTGATTGCAAGACACAGCAGCCAAATAAAAATTTCATTCTTCTTTCGATGATCTTGTTAAGGTGAAACTAATACACTGGTGGTCTTAAATCTTTTTAATACCCCCACTGTTTTAAATTGAACATGCCCATTTTTGTCATAAATGCATAAAATCCGCAGTCTACTGATTAGTGTACACACCTAGCCGCACCATCCTTACAGAAATTAATTAGCTTAGATGGGCATTGCCCGTTGAAATTGCTATTCTCCCAAAAGTCGGATTGTGGAGTATTATCTAATAATTGCGTGCCCATATCGGAGGCAGTTTGGTACAACGATCTACCGAGAAGTTTCTAAAATGAAGTCAATCATTAATATTCACATTCATGTTCTACATTCATGTACAGTACATGAACAGCAGTATGTTACTGACTCTTTTCCAAAGATTCTTTTTTATGTCGTGCATTAGGTCTGGATGAGCAGTTACGTCCACTGCAACTGGAGTCCAGTCGCTTCCTTGTAGCGATCCTGTAAAGAAGAAAATAGTAAGAAAACAGTTTCTCATTTTCGATAAAATTGTCTCGTGACATTAACTTGCCAAGTAGATACGCCGGGATTGTCTGGTTCGCATCGACCTTGTACTTATGAGACAAATTATTCCGTACATGCTGTAGTATTTTCTTATGAAGATTAGCGATTTTGTTCCATTCGTACTTAATCTTCTCGTAACCGTCCTCGTATCCGCTTAACAGCTCCCAATATTGCGTAACATCTTTGGCACCTGAAATAATGTCCACCGCTGATGTGATATTGTTGCGCGTGCAAACATCAGATTTTATTATTTCTCTAAAAGCACTGACCATTTTCTTCGGCAGCTTCTTCAACAAGTGGAAGAACAGTCGAAACATTTCCCGCTAAGACATCTAACTCCCGGTGCCATGCTGCCCAGACGCGTTTCTTCTTCTCGGCGTTGTTGTTGAAATACAACACGCGTTCCGCATCTGGAAAAGTCGATATTTTTAGATTCATAGACACTAGGGGTGGGTGGGCCCTAATAGATACATTAATTCATTTAATATCTATACCTGTACGCGTGTAGTTACTCCAGGACTCTTGGAACACTGCAGACACTCTTTTGAACTCTGCCGTCCCAGCAAAGTGAACAAGCTGTAGAGTAAAGTCATTTCAAATTGTCTGCAATCGCACATACTGTGTATTCGAACAAAATGCAACCTACTGTCCTAAAATCGCTGCTGTTCAACAGAGCATCGCCCACAGTCACGGCAGCATCATATTTATACTGAGAGGACGAATCGCTGGAGCTATCGTCCCGTGATTTACCAACAACTTCAAGTTTTTGTATGTGCTTGAAATTAGCATAATCGACCTGACTCTCTTCCTGTAATTACAGTACGAAAGCAACTTGTTAGTCTTGCATATGCATATAAGTTTTTCTACGTAACTTTGTCGCGAGCTAAGTGAAACATTATGAAGATTATGCAAATGTTTACGACCGTTGATAAGCGGGTATGTACGTATAGTAAAATGTTTACCCATATGGATAGCGTTTTATTGGACGGGCGAGTAACGAACGTCCATTCAGCTTCGGCGGTAGAGAAACACGTATCCTCGTAGTCGAACTCGATCAGGTGTATGAAAGCCTTCCATGCCTCATGTTCTAAGTATGCGGAGACGCAGATCGCAAGACTCAAAATTACCCAAGCCCATTTCGATGGCATCCCTTTCAGCTGGAACAATAACAGAATCGTGAAAGTTCATTTCAGAGGTGGGCATTATTTGGCGAAATAAATATTTGAAATACTATTTAGTATTTTAGATTTTATTTTGCGAAAAGAAAATAGTATTTTATTTGAACAATCTGAACCTCGAAATAAAATATTTCTAATTGAACAATCTGGACCTAAAAATAAAATATTTCTATTTTAATCATCTGAAACACAAAATAGAATATTTTATTTTTTGCGTTGTTATACCTAATACTTCCAGAAATCGCATTACTTATTTAATATTTCTTATTTTAGCAATAATTTAAAGAAGAAATGCTACTTAATATAAGAAACTATATCATTTTCCACATTTTCATTTTATTTTTTTGTTTGACTGCTGCTATTCACATACAACAAGGTACAGCCTTCCAAATTGGAATCTGTTAGGGTGCTCCTTCGAGGACACAGAATCAGTCCAGCAAAGTTAAAAAGTCTCTCAACTGGGGCAGAGGATGGAATAGCTGTGTTGTATTTTAAAAATCATGTTTTCATGTATTTGTACTTTGCAATACTTTCAATTCGTGTATCACTATCGCTCAAATATTGAAATAATTCTAATTCTGCAATGTTTGTATGACTTTATTTTTAAAGTTGTACAGATACTATTTACTTCCCGAGAGATTCCGTCGAGCAAAACTGCGCGGAAGGGAACGCATGATCTGAAAACCCATCGACGAATAAGTATTCAATTCTCCCGTTATCGATGATTTCGAATCTGGAAATATCTTTGTTAGTCATCGTTGAGCATTGAGTCACTCGATCATTGTTGCTCCGCGCCCCGAGATGACTCAACGTTTGGTCTTTGTATTGTATTATTAATTTTGCACGGACTGTCGGTTCACCGGAGATCTACTTGTTACAGGAAAATCTCGGAGGTGGGATAAATCGGAACAGTTGAGCGCAGCGTGCTCGTAAAAAGACAATCGTGTTGTTGCCTGATTTTTCTCGATAACAGAAAAACGAAAATGTCGAAACTAATTTACTGTTTTTGTTTGTCGTTAGATATTCGAAGGCTGTGTCCCACGACCTTTAATTACGATCATCGAGCGTTACGTGTTGCTTGTTTTCGCGGGAGACACATCGGCCAACTGGCTACCAACACGGCAGCCTCGATTGTTGTGGAGACACAGAAGACAATGCTGACTCTCGAGGATTGGTAATCGAGGCTCGTAAATCATCTGGCAGCCCATTGGCCGCGGTCGCACCATCGCATCGGATTTAATTGTTACTAATTTGGCATATGCTTGCGTCCAAGCGAACGATCAGGGCCCGTCGACTGTCTCCCTATTGACACGTTAAATTGATCGCCGAACGTTATTATTACGACCTCTCTTACTCTCTCTTTTATGACGTAAAGAAATAGCTGCGCGAACGCGTGAGAACCTATTGTCTCTTTAGCGGCGGGAATCAGAGGACGTTAATCTAGCTTACGAAAAACTGACGTCGTTACTGACCGAACGCGTGACGGTTATTCATGAGAGTACCGACGTTTGTAGAAGTTGGAAATATTATCGCGGAATCCGGGGCATTGTTGAGCAAGCCGGCCGTTTACATAAAAGGCGACGCGTTTGAGTTCTAGTTTCCATGAAAATCGCAGGAGTTGTCACGAGCGCGGATGTTTACGCGTGCATAGACGATGTGCCAGGCGTCAGCGATGTCTGTAATTAAAGCTTCACGCCGGGCTATTTACGAAGTCGTTTATTGATGCCGTAAATCTCGTATTTAATTTCTGGTCTCTGTCACGCGAATTAAAAAGCAAACGTCCGCGGTGTCCGATTATGATTCCGATACGCGTTGCTACAGTTTATTGTCCATGCAATCGCGCTCTCTCGCGATTAAGTCACTCTGTACAGGCCGTTGGAATTGGTAATTCGAAAACGTTCGATGACGTTTCCCGCCGGCCGAGGCGAGTGAAATGAAAATGTTCACCGAAAAACATTGGCGAGCGACCGATATACCGATTACGTGGCCGTCGATAAAACGCAACGCGATCCGGGCTTCTGCGTATACAGATGTACAAGGGTCAAGCGAGAATTGATAATGTAACGTCGATGTATTATAGCACACGCGGGTCGAATTAACCAGCCTTCCTAGTTCCGATAGTGCTTCCAGCTGTTTCTGATAAATTTAGAAAGAAATCTGTACGCAGCAGTTCTCAAGCGAGGCTCGCACGAGTCATTTGACCGTTCCACGAAACGTTCGGATACTCGGAACCCTTTCAGTATCGCTCTACCGTGAACATGAAATAAGGTACTTTGTGCGGAAACCGGTCTTCCATTCATCGTTATGAATTCACAGTTTGTGTATCTGTCAATGGAGACGGATAAAGCGAAAAATGATGGTGTTGTTCGGCTCCGAACGATAACGACGTCTTTACGTCGAATTTTTACAAAGGCTGTACTGTTTCCAACGTATGTGATAATTAGGATAGGTTTTCAGTGAAGTAGATCGTTGTGGCGATTCAGATACTATCCATTGCAAACTATATTGGTTTTTGATAAGTTTGTGTGGTTTTGTTTATCGCCTATTTGTCAGAACAGATAACCGATCTAGTCGCCTCAGGCTAGAAACCTGATTTTCACACATCCGTCCACGGAACGGCGCTGGTACTTCCGGTCCCATGGAACCATTCGGTCCCGTATCGTCATTCAATGGCACTTAGTGTTTGCGAAACGGTTATAAGAATTCCTCGAACGAGACGTATGTTTTCTTCCCTGTGAACTGGGGATCGTCCCTCGAAAGAGTTTAAAAAATGTAAAATTGCAAATCTCAACAGAGAGATATAGAAGTTAAAGATTTCGGAGATTCGCGTTTAAATGATAAGGGGAGGAAATCAACCCCTGGGAAGATAATACAGAAGAATTCTCCGAAATCTCCGTTGAAAACAAAAATAGATTATCGAAAATGCTTTTCGAGTTACGCAATAAATAAATCGGGCTCGGAAGTTGCGAGGGTAGTTTCATCCCCAGCAAGGTCAGCAGAACGACAGAAAGAAATACTTTTGTAGGAACCGTGGCGTGCCGAAGATTCCACGGAAAATCGGCGTGCCACAGTGTCTCGAGGTTGTCCGTTCAAGGAACGCGAGATCAGTTCCCAGTTGGACCGGTGTCAAGAAAATGGCCCTGTCCGGTTTAGTTTAGTTTTCCCGAATCTCGCTCACCTTTGCTGGCCGAGCGTCGTTTCGCTCGACGTTCACGTTTTCACTTGTGCCGTCTCCGTGTGCGCCGTGCAACGGAGAGAAAAGAACACTGCGCGTCCCCGCGTGCGAGATTGACAGAGACAGAGACGGAGAGAACGTGAAACCGAGAGCGTCGTACTCTTCCCGACACGGGCAACTTTTTCGGGAAAACCTGACCCCGGTCTGTCGCGTGTCCCGATCCTCTTGGCCGACCTCGTGGAAAAACGCGCGATGACTTGAGCAGCGATGCGTCGTGTGATCCTCGCGATCGCGAATCAACTTATAGCGTCGTTATTGGATGGGAACGGCACGTACGCCGAATCGCGCGTCAACTCTACGACTATTTGTACAAAGTTCGCACGATCCAAATTCCTTCACATCATGCCACCTCGCTTCGACGGCGGTGCGTTACTGTGGCCAGCGTGACGTGACGTGACGCACCGCCATCGGGAGCACGATTGCACACTGATCGTGCACTTTCCCGACGATCCGGCCTCCGTTGATAACTTGCAGCGAGCTTACCGACCGTACCAGGCGCGCCACTTCGAATTTCCGAATTAACGATCTTTGGTAATTATTGTCTGACTAGGATTTAAAAAATTACAATCACGATTCTAATACGAAATGGAAATATCCGATTTCTTCGTGAAGGTCTTCGATTTCAGCTCTTCTATGCATCTGTTTCTTTTTTCTTGTCGGTCCGTTTGACGCGTGGTTAATCCGTTTAATTTCATGGAAGAGCGAAAAACGTTGACAAGTATCGATAGCACAGGAATTCCGAATAGTATTTTTTCCTTTTTTACGCAGATAAGATATATACACGTAGTTTGTTTAGCTTCCTGATTTGTTATCGCGGCTTCTTTACAACCGATAGTTTTTGTTTATTTTAAAATTTGTTATGTAACGCTTGCAAACGAGCGAAAGCGGATTACGAGCGCGTCAAAAGATGTGCCAGAAATTGATAATTTGGGCGAGCTTGTTACGGCGATAGTTGTTATCTAGCTGTGGTAGAGATGGCGCGGTAGTGTGGAAAATTTTTGGAACAGACGATGGTAAGCTAGGGAGCGTGATCGGATAGTTATCAGTGGAGTAGGACCAGCGAGATCTCGAACTATTTCACAGCCGGTATTTCTTCTGTGTAGTTTTATCGATTTTCAGCCCCCAAATTTCAATCGACAACCACCAGAAAATATTCCTTCAATTAGTACAAATTTTCTGTTCCGTCTACTTGTGAACGACAAAGGGATTCTGATCAATTACAAATGGATGGTAGCGCAAAAGGGTTAGAAACGATCGTCAACTTTCCAGGAATGATCGTTGGGTGTAATGGTCAATGAAAACTTTTTATTTCCGTATCACTATTTATCTCCTAAATACAAAACTATTGTACTATATCATAAGAAGCTATAATAGAGGAGAGAGTAGGAATATGAGATATCCATTTTATTTTCTTATATCAAAGAAATTTAAGGAATTTCGTATTTAATTTACTGCATATACATAAATACTGTGAATCTTACAGAGATTTTGATTTTTAAGTGAATCCGGCGTGGTGGAAAACTGTACTTTTCGGGGGAATAGAATTACAAAGCTGAGTTAACGCGTGAACAATCATGTCTAAATCATAACAAATCGTCAAAAGTAATAATACGACACAACCACAATTAGAAGGAAAATTTATTGTATTTCGTTTTATTTGGTTCTAGTCGGTATAATATCTGATGTACAACCATTCTTAGAAGTATCAGTATCGTGTATTGGTCAAAACCTTTGGTGTCTCATATTTCTACCCTCTCCTCTACACATACGGGAATGATGCGGCTTCTTAATATAAATACTATTCAATAAAAATGTACAATTGGTCTGGCTCGCGGGCGAGACTCCCTCGGGGAATGCAAAATCTCTCCGTCATTACGCGCGACGACTGCCATCGTCGCAAAGAATTTCGAAAAATCTTTCTCTCTTGTTCTGCGAGCGAGAATCGCTCGGTATTTTAATTCCGGATAGCAGGGAGATATTGTTGTTTCGAGATCGAGAAGATCGTGGCAGTCGAAGTGCGAAGAATATCGAGCGCGGGATGAAACTGTCCGTGAATTAGTTAGCAGCTAAGCGGGGAGATGTATGCGTTCGTAATACTGATACGCTCGAACAGATAATACCTCTGTTTCGTGTTTCGTGTCTATTGTCACAATTCGCTTAAGTACCGGAGACTGCTTGTACTAGAACTGGAAATAAAGGATAGCTTCGTCAGGTTTATCTCGGCGACAAACAAAAATAGTAAAGCCTCGGCCAATTTCACGGGCGATCGATTTCTTTCGACGCATTTCGAGTTTCGTTTTTCTTTTTTTTTTTAATCCTCGTAGTTATCCTTTATTTGACTTTAAAAAAAAAACCAAAGAATTCGTCCGCACGCAACTTAAGAACCGGCAAAAATGGTACGTCGAACCTGTTCCTCTCGCGATCGAGCACAAGAGCAGAGTTTCTGGGCGTGTGCGCTGTCTTCTCATTGACCCCTCCGTTTTTCCTCCGTTTTACACCCTCGTTCTCGATGAGCACCGTGTTCCCATCGATTACGATTCACTCGAGACGTTTAAGTTCCGCGAATATAATTAATTAACGATCGGCCTCGAACGCCGCGTTGGTCACGCCGTTCATCGTAGGAACATCGGCCTTCTTCTCGCTGGCGATCTGCCATTTCGTCTGCCTCGGATCGCCCTCCGTTTCCTGTGCTTCCGGTTTAATACTCGATCGCTTCTCCTGCTCCAGAAGCTGACGATCTCGCCGGTGCTCCGTGTACAGCCAGCTGTTTCGAAATCATTCGCTAGACTTTACCCGGGATCTTAAGAATTCGACGCGATCATTCAGGCCGGAGTTTTTTAAATTGTTTCTGAATGGAGAGATTGGGGGAGCGGAAGTAGCACGACTTACAAGAAGGCGAAGACTGCGGGCATGGTCATGCAGGCGCCGACAATGAAGAACGTCCCCGGGAAAGTCTTCATGGTTGCGCCGTAAATGGAGCTGTACATTGGCCCGTAAACGAGCGGCATCAGCGACTCGCAGACTCCGAACAAGGAGTTCACTTTGCCTGCGGAACCATTTGAAAATTATATGTACGTGTGTAGCTTGGACTGTTCGAAAACGGTCCGGAGGACAGGAACACCTCGTTAGACGACGGAGCCGTCGCAGCCAGTTAAGAGAAAAGTCCGTGGGAAATTGGCCCGAGGATAAGATCAAATAAAATTATTCTATTTACACGATTCCGCGGAAACGCCGTGGCGGACGAAGGTGAAACGGCAACACAGTCCGATTACCGCGAAGGTTACCGCCGCCATTTTCGAACGGGTACAATTCCCATAATTCGAGGCAAATTGCCACGCTACACCGGCACACAGTCATTTGTCAATGATGATCGTGTTTCCACGCCGGTTCCCAAAAACGCGATGAAAATCTACGGTCATTGCTGTGTTCGACATTTTTTCTACGAAACTTTGTTCCGCAATTTCGCGTAAGATGATCTAATAAATATCAATCAAGCACGGAGAAGTTAAAGTTACGGTTCATCGCGCTAATTCTTTAATAGTGATTTCGCACAAGGCAATCTAATGAGACTGTCTCCTGAGATCATCAATGAAAAGCGAGGCTGAGGTTTCAGTTTTCCTGGTTAATTCTTAAACGGCTCGCACCAGATGATCTAATTAAACTGTCTCTAGAGATTATCGTTGAAAATGAAAGCTTTAACTTATTTAATGTATTCCGGCTCCTTAAATGATCATAGAAAAGGGATGCCGACGTTCGAATTTTCCAAATTAATTTTTCGGTAGCCATTCCGCACAGGACATGCTAATAAAAACAGTATTCCGAGACATCAAACTCCATCCGGCATAACACGGTCATCGAAAATCGAATTAATCGGTCGGCGGTAGATGAATCGCGAATACCAATGTCACAAAACACCGTATAACATTATCATTCGCTAAACGTAACCGGGAGCCTTCTGAAGGTTGATTTATCACTGACGTGTCGCCTAACTATTCGATATTTGCATACACGGTCTCGCAGGTGTGTTTCTGTCCTCGTGTTTGCGGATCGCGCGTTGACTTTCGTCACGGTACGCGCTAATCGCATTCAAATACACCGCTAAATTGCATCGGACGCGCGCGCGATCTTTCTTACGTGTTGACGTAACGGTAGACGCGTTAGCGGTTTCCTCTTTCGAAAGAGAGAACGGAGAGAGAGGAAGAGAAATGTGTTTGATTTATGGATCACTCACCGAGCTCGTCCGCGGACACCAGCTTCGAGACGATCGATCGCATCGCGATGAAGGATGTTCCGTTCACGATCTCCACGATCGCCCCTGGAATTTATAGAAAGGATCCGTGATTAGCGTGCTTGTTGCCGATCGAGCGGGACGGTCTTTTACCCAGATAGATCATCCAGTCGGTGGTGGCGAACGCGTACACAAAACCAGCGAGGATCTTGCTCATCGAGCTCATGATCCCGACGATCGCGTCGTCGATCTTGAGGATGTGGCTGAACACGCCCACCGAGACCGCCGTGCCTGCGAAAAATCAAATTCCAGCCTAACTCGTTGCATTCTCCCTTTATTCAACCTAATCAATTCTTACGGTACAGTCACGATTTTACAGAACGCGAGTTTCATTCAACCATCTTTATGCAAAATTGCAAGAATCACGAGTTCGATGCAGACCTTCGGATTATCGGACACGATGGTTACGGCGTTTATGGCAAAAAGTGGATAGAAAGGTTGAAACGATTTAAGAACGCCAACCTGTTATTTTCAGCCCGTTAGAACGATCAAAGAATGAAATTGTTTAAAATACGAGTTTTATAAACGCAAGATACTAATTGCAGCCCAGTGATAAGACCCGCGACACCAAGGCCTTCGGCGAGTCGTTTAACTTGAAGATGGCATTCTTCAGCGGATTGTTTAGGGAAGATAGAGCGAGGGATACAGAGATAGAGTGTGTGAGAGAGAGAGAGGATAAGGGGTTCGGTGTGCAACGCTGCACCACGCTGCACCACGCACGAAGATGCGTCTCGCTGCATCGCGGAGGATAAGTGGCGGATGCAACCTCACGTGCGAGCCGCTCGATCGCGCCGCGCCGTATGTAATTCTCTCACGTGTTCGACGTAATCGCGGCGAAGATATCGCGGTTCCGCATAAAAGAAAGAAACCTTCGCGGCAAACAATGCCGCGGACAGCGCGGAAATTAAATGTCATCAGGGAAATCGGCGTGCTTCTTCGTCCTGGAATCCTTTGTTTTTCACGTCGGCCGCGACGTGCAAGCGCGGGTACTTTGTCGACGAACGAATTACACGTCCAATTGCTCGCGTAATTACTCCGTGAATCGTTCCTTCGGCTTTTATCGCTATTGTTTTAGTAATTGCGGTTTTTATCCCGCCCGCGCCGTTACGACGATTCGTGGTTTTAACACGTTCACGCGGAAAATAATCGGATCAACCTTATACGCGTGCCGTTAATCCTGGAGAAGAAAGACAGCCAACAAATTGTGATACCGAACGATTGATTCGTCAACTCGTGCACTCACCGATCAGATTGGTCACCATCGCGAACGTTGTGAACATGCTGAACTTCACCTCGTTCCAATGGTACCTGTACCTCATGTACAGATACATCACCGCCATTTCACCTGGAACAGAGAACTCGCGTCAATTTCGTCGGTTCGCGGAACATTTTTCAACGAGAATCGCCACGAGTTTCGCAAACCGCGGAGTATCCCCGAGCCTATGTGGGTGGGACAGTTCCGCTCCGCACAGCATGAAAGATCATGGTCAAAACGTTTTTCAGAATTGCAGCTCGCGTTCAACGTTGCATCTGCAAAGTTGAGCCGAGCCGCTCGTCCGCGGCCGCTTGAAAAATTCAATTGAAAATGACCACGGAGAATCCTTCTTCCAGCGTGTCTCTCGGCATCCGTCGAACGCCATAATCTCGGCGCAGACTCGCGGCTCCAACATGGCGGCCGGCAGACCTCCATATTACCTCACTCTCGTTCTCGAGAAACGAGCTGCATCGATAGCATGAAAAATTAATTAAACGCATCCGGGCGTTTGCGACGTAACGAAAAATATACCATTGTATTCGCGGAGGTCCACAGAATCTCCCTGTACTCGAAAAATTTGCATAACTCTTGCAGCTGGATCGCGAAAAATTCGCCAAGTTGAAATTTCGATGTTTTCCCCTGATAAAATTGAATTTTTTTCTCGGATTACGTGTTGGTCTTGCGCTGCACGCTTCGTCGACGGATCTGGGGTAAAATGGCGGATGGTGGAGGCCGAGGACAACGTGATCGAGACACGAAATTCCGCAGCGTGACCAACTTTATCCCGGTGTAATTTTCGAGGCATTATTATCCCGGCATTGCATAAGAATGCCGGCGTTACACAACAAGTTCGTTCATCACTGGTCTCCGTTTAATTGTTTCCGTCGAGTTTCGGACGTAAATCACATCATTGTCTTGAATTCTTTGCGATCGTTTCGGCCCGCGAATAATCAGCTCGCGGTATTCTTCTAGCGCCGATTTATCTGCGACGCGAATCTGGTGCCGAATGGAAAATCCAGATTCGAATATGATCGACGTGTAATAATTAGCATAACGCCTTGGTTTTTAGTTCATCACGGCGATGCGAGTCGACCGATTGTTGCCGGGTAATTAAGCTGGCCTTAGACGCGTTTCTTCGCGCGGTTTTTCTCGTTTGGCATGACGCTCGCTTCCGCGCAGAACAGGTAGCAAATTAAAATGTTCAGCCTCCCGAGAAATTGCACTGCGACGCGATTGATGCGGAGTGGTCGTGTGAAAATGGGCGGAGGTTCGATTGAATCGAACACATTAACGCGATTAAGGAAATTTATTTTAAATACTGTTTTAGGAACAGAGTTGAAAGGTTTCGAAAACTGGAGCGAATTTCTCCGCTCTGTGATCGACTATAATTCCTGGCGCTAGCTGGGAAAATTGTTTGTTCACGGTGTTGAGCTTATTTGAGGATCTAATCGTTGGAACACAAGTCAGCTTTGTATCACTAGGAAGACGAGTCTCGCAGCGCCACCGAGAATGTCGAACTCGAGCTAGAAGCGCGCGTGGTCGAAGAAGTTGAAATTTTTGAAGAATCCGGACGGCGTTCACACGGCCGCTCGTAATGACCAGGAATCCCCGCGCCGGTTCAGAGAATTCAAACGAAGAACCTAATTTTCGAGTTGACTCAATTGAGAATAATCTGCCCTTAACACGGATCCATGCGATAATTCGTCGCAGGTTTCGTGACGGGTAAGCAACCGCTCACAGTCGAAAAACACGTCCGGGATGGTTAGATCACGTCTTGCTTAGAGGATGCGACGCTGTCTCAAGATTGAATCGAATCGTCCCACGCGTTCGCTTCTTTGTAATTTGTTTGGACGTGTCTGTCAACCGCGGAACTCGTTCGACTAAAGTCTAATCAACTTTCAACCTCGTATAACAAATTCTCGGACTTCGTAAAATCGCTAACGTTCGCCTAAACGATCGTTCTATAGATCGACTGCGGATGTTTGTGGTCTTGTCTAAAGTTCTCTCAGAGAAAAGACTTCTCTCGACGTAAATGAAATAAAAATATTGATGTTTTCGATTCGCATCTGTCACAAATAATAAGGGCAAGATTTCTTTCGGTGAAGATCAAATAAAAATGTTGATACTTCCGGTCGAAAGATCCGCAGTAATCTGCGAACGACGAGCGCCGCTTCATGTTCGATGAAAATCAGCGAATATTTATTGTCCCCGGCGATGTCGTTCAAAGGGATTTGCAAGAGGAGATTTAAAGTGTTCAGCGTTGAATCGAGTCGAGCGGATTTTGCATAACTTCTCGAGGAATCATAGCGAGTAAAAGCAACGATCCGAGCGCGCGCATGGACACCGGCGCGGACCCTTCGAACTGCCAAGACTAGACTTATTTCCGACGGTCAAAGATCTGAAATTACATCAGAGTACTTAAGTCATCAGACCGTATTAGCATTCGTACGCACAGAATATAGTTCTAATAGGTATGTTGACTTCGCACGTACCACCGCACCGGTCAGAAGTCACCGTTCTTTTTATTCCTCGAATCGTTTTCGCGGGAGCAAACAGCAGAAAAACATTTCAAGATCTTTCCTCGTTGCTTGCCTCCTCTAGATTGTAATTAATCAGCAACACTTTTCTCGCGATCTTCTGCGGAAAACTTGTATAATCGTCAGGACAAATTGCACGTGAGAAGATTGTACAAGAAGAACAAATTATTAGAATTATTAGAGATGAATTAGCATTGAAGGACTAATTCCTTCTGCAGCGTGCACCGAACTATTGTTGGACGTGAAGTGCGCGGGATGTAAAAGGGAGAGAAAGAGAATACATTGCAACGAGATCGGGAATTTGTATAACACGACGCGGAGTCGCGTTACACGCGTATCAACTGTCCCGAGTGCACTTTGCGTATTCGGGTTAGCAAGCTGTTGATCTCTTTGAGGGCTGTTTTTGGGATTGCCGATGAAGAAATACGTGTCAAATATTATTCCGCGATCTACGCTCACACAAATTTCATGAAAATCAGTGTGCTCATCGCCGAAGTTAGATGCTGCATCATACGCTGAATTTAATAATGTGTTAAGTGAGTGATGGTTGAAGTACGGATTTTATGAATTTACGGTAAAAATTTAGATTTAAGCAGGAGAGGTAGATCAAAAGAATTGAAGAACTTCAATGTATCAAACTGATTCAAAGGTGGAAGAACTTTCTGTTAGGTTCCCGTCGGTATTAATTCGATGTTGCACAAAAATCCGCGGACTGTTTATTATAACGAGACCGAGAGAGACTCGCAGATTCAGTTTGTCCCCATTCCGTCGAACCAGCGGCATGTTAATGCGAAATGACAATACCGTGGCCGATTGCATCGTCAATTACGGATTATTAGCGCATCATGAGTTGGTATTGCGGCAGGGGATTCAAGGCAACCTCGTCGTAACTTCATTAGACCGATAATGCGCGCACATTATGATGTTTCGTTGCGTACTCGTGCTTGTGGTTGACCCTAGAAAGACTAACGGTGGAACGACAAATTTTCCAGCCGATCTCTACGAGATACACAATCACATTGCTTTTTATTTGTAATCATCCGCTTTGTAGGGGTGAAAAGTGAGAGCAACCCCGATGAAGCCGTCGTCTGCGAACCTGAGAACCTAATCGCGGACTTCACTTTAGTTTTAGATACGCCTCTGACATCATCGGTTTCCATATCGGTTCTTTAATCGCTGTTTTTGCGATTAGTGTCTCGAGGACAGTCTAAATACTCGAGCGAATACAGACATACAATGAATATCAATTTTCTAATCAGAAGTTCTGGGTAGTCATCGTGGATGGAAGGAAACTAATACAACCGGTTAACCATCGAAGGGACAGTTCGGATGGAAGTTGAAGGGGATGCTGTTCTTTCTCGGTCGTTGTTTTCGGCGCGTTTTCTCCATCTAAATCGCGTCATTTCGTGGCCAGCTCTTAATTGATAATTCGACGAATCGAGTTAATCTATCAATACGCTCAGCAGCCACGCGAGATAGGCATGCTAATATACCAATCGTCGGAGACATTGTGTAATTGGACCGTGGAATTGCCGGACGCTAATTAAATCAAGCGTCACCATTAATTCGATGAAGCTGAGGACTCCCTTTCGACGGAGGTTCGCGCGTGGCCTGCTGCGCTGCACGCTTCTCAATCAGTGAAAGTTCCAAAGCCTTGATTCCCGCTCGAGCAAATCGGAAACAAATCGTTTCTCCGCTGAAACGCATCGGTGGAATCGCAACGCATAACCGGAGCAACGTCTTGTGCCGAAAACATGGCTGCTTCGACAGCGTCAACCGTTTCAATCGCGAACCAACGGGTTAGGTTAGCGTCGTCTAAGAATTTCGTTTTATATTATAATTTGAGCTTCCTCTTGGTACGACCACATTTAAACCGTTTAATTGTATCGTAGTGTAAACTGTTAATTGCAAACGCCCGGATTCGCGGCGAAGCGATGCGTCGCCGCGGCTTCCGTGCAGCTAATGCGATATCATTTTCATACGGCCGGTATACCAGTTTTCCTATACCACTTTCTCTTCGCCTAGTCGGTCGCGACCGAATTACTGCAATTACTTCGTGAAATGCTCGCGGTTACCGCAATAGGAGCAGCACGATTAACAAGAGTTACGTGAAACTCTTCCCACTTTCATTTGGCCGGCCGGAGAAACACACATGTCTGTTAAAGTTCATTGAAAGTTTCCCGTGGCTCGTCGATTCGCTGCTAGACGTCCCCGCATCGGCAAGAAAGTTTCTTAGAACCGGGAACCTCTCGCCTTTCGCCTTCGTGCCGCGCAAAATGCGATTTCGAAAATGTTGCCGCACCACTGCTCCGCTTTTATTTGAACGCTACAACTGTCTTGACCGAGTTTGCTCGCTGTTTGAAACATCAGCACTGCCCCCGAAAATTGCAATCTAGCACGCGTTGCTGCAGGCTTTCTTGTTATACACGTTTCGTGTATGAAACGTTCAGCTAATGCCGTTTAAGATGCACGCGATCAACACCGATATTCGTCCATTATGCCGAGGGAAACGTTGTCACTCGCGGTCACAGTTTCTCTTACATAGTAAAACTATGTAATCTAATCAATAGTAGTATCACTGTATCTAATCAATGTACCTAATACATATAGTAGTTTATGGAGAACTAAAAAGAAACCCAAAGGAACTGATCACTAGACAGCAGATCTTTATGCAAGTACAGATTTCCCACCGAAATTGCCACAAACTGGAGTGACATACAAAACTTTCCTTCGCAATCTGAATGAACGAAAATGAAATAATTGTTTAATAAATTGAAATCCGCTGTCTACTGATCACACAGTCCTGTGTGGGAGAACTAGTCGAACAAGAAATGCCCTTTCTCAAACGGTTAAGAAATAAACACCGCGGTATCTCGTGTTTCACTCAAAGTAGCTGGGTCAAGATGTAACAATCTCGCCAGAAATGGCGGCGGACTCACCGTAGACGGGTCCGATGACGACCATGACGACCACCATGAGCACGAGCACCCTCTTCTGCCTGTTGTGATTGCCCTTCTTGAACGCGACCTTGAACGTCTCCTCGATGTGCTTGAACGCGAAGAACTCGAGTATCGATTTGCAAACGGAGAACCTCTTCTGATCGTCGGTCTTCTTCTCCTGTTGCAGGTGTAGCTTGGCGGGCTCCTTGATGACGACCAGCCCGTAGATGAAGCTGAGCACGTAGCAAACGGTGGAGATGCCGAACACACCGTAGAATCCGAGTTTCATGTAGAGGATGCCGCTGAGGGCCATGCCGATCGGTATACCGAGCGAGATGAACACGTTCGCGGCGCCGATCCTCAGAGTCCTGGACTCGACGGTGGTGATGTCGGCGATGTAGCTGAACACGCCCATGAACATGGTGAACCATCCGCCGGTGAGGGCTGGCCACAACGCCTCGAACACGCCGGTTGCCTCCATGGGCACCTCGTAGAAGAAGTAGGTGCAGAGAAGCATGCTGACGCTGCTGAGGAACTCGCCGACGATCGGCAGCAGCATGCACGGCTTCCTGAGGCCGGTCCGGTCGCTCCACGCGCCCATGAACAGGATCAGGATGGTCGGCAGGCCGCTGGTCAGTGCCATCTTCCAGGTCTGCATCCCGGCGACCAACTGTTGCACCGCTGTCTCCTCCGCCTCGTAGCCCGTCGTGTTCCTGTTCGCCAGGGCGGTGCACACCTCGTCCGAATACCTTAAGTTCACTCTGCACGCCTTCTCCAGGCTGAGGTTCTGCGTCGCCAGAGACGCCAGCATGCACGGGATCACGTAGCAAGCCATCACCGGCTCCACCGTGATGTTGCTGGTGAAGTAGGACCACTTTTGTTTCACCGTCAACGACTTCCACACCACCACCGACTGCTCCGTCGTCGGCGTAGCCGTCGCCTGATCCTCTTTCTTCTTCCCGACCGTTTGATTGTTCACCGTCTGCTGGTCCGCCATCCTGTCCTATCTCTATCTCTTCTATTCTCTTTGATAATATCTTGAGTCGATTCCTTCCGACGCTGATTCTGTATCGTAGATGGACACCCGTGTCACTGGGGCATCGGTGGCTGAGATCTCTTCCTCTTCAGCAGTCGTGCGGGCTCCTCAAAGAGACTCATCAAAGCTCGACACATGCGGACTCTCTCTCTGTTTTACTCCGGAGATCAGAGGTTCGCTCTTCTGATTCAACTTGTTGTGGTGATCCGGTTCGCTGTTCGGGTTGTGATCTCTGCACTTTGGCGGAACGTGGAACCAAGCGGTTCCGTTTCAGCCGGTCCGCGGGAGAGACCGTCTACTCCTGGCTAATGCACCATTGTGCATTACGAGACGCGTGTCGCCTCCTTCCCTTCCCTTCCTCTTCCTCTTCCTCGCCACCTCCAGGCCTCCGACAGAGCCTCATGCCCTCCTCCACCATTCTCGTTCCCTATGCTACCACTGCTACCGTGCTGACTGGCCCCTCGCATCTCGTCCCCCCATGGTCTAGGGGCCCTCTCCACGTGCTTGGTACCCTCGAACGTCGGGTACAACCACCCAGCAGAGACCACTCGGACCAGAAACCTCGCCGAATCGCTCGGCGACGCGTCACCACGTGTCCAACCACGAGCCCGGACAACTTCCGATTCCGCTCTGTTCGCCGACGCTTTTCGGGTCAAGGTCAACCTGCGCGCATCATGCTCGCCCCGAGGATCACGAATCGAGGATCGAGGATCAAGGAACGCTCTAGGCTCGCTAGATCCTCCTCTCGGACCCGGTCACTTTGGAGATTAAATTATTCGAAATGTTACTTAATTTTAAATAGCATTTCTAGACTGCGGATCTTTATGCAAGATAAAAATTGGCTGTATCAATTACAAGAAAGGGGGTTACATAAAAATTGATTTCTTCCCTTAATAATTGTAATGTGTTGGATGATTGTAAATGGTTGAAAAAATCGTCTATGCCCGTTTCAACTACTCGAGTTCACCATAAATGCATAAAATCCGCCGTCCAATCCGAAGGCCATGTCAACGCACTTTATAATTATTCTCAGAGAATTATGAGATTGATTTTCGAGATTATATCGCGTGACCTGATTATGAGGTTCGACACTGTTTCGGACGGACAGCCTTCGTAGCGTACTGTTCCAAAAACGATTTCTTTCGTCGAATCCGAAATCTGCATTGTTGTGCAAGCACGGTAGCTATTATTTCCGAGAGCGATCCTACGCCTATTACGTCAAAGCTAGTTTAGAAACAGCGGTCTCGTAACACACGACAACGCGAAAAGAATATTGTTCCGAGCAACCTTCGGCCACGTAGAAATGTCTGTTAACGATGGTCGGAGCTTTGACTTCAAAGTGTACTTCGCGAGGATCTTAGGGTAGGTTATGGGTGTGTGTGTGTGTGTGTGTGTGTGTGTGTATGGATCTAGACGTTGCAGATCGTCGAGCTGAAAGATCCAAGTGCCGAGGGACCCGGGTAAACATGGAGCACCGTTGAAACGGTGACAGGCGGCTGGTAGGCCAGAGGCTGGCGGAGGTGCCGCGTTAAATGTGGCAATTTGTTGATAAAATAATCACAACGGCCGTCGTCTTGTCTTCTACGGTCCCGGAGCCTATTTCAGGCAGGGCCGCCGCAGCTAAGCTGCTGGAACTCCGAGCGCCTAGACGATCGTCGAAGATATTCTGTCGTCCGACTTTGATCTCGTTGCTTTGCCGGACCTTTCTAGCCTGGCACCGTTACACGTGTGCCGTCGGCCAATTGCGACGAACTGGCAATTGCCATCGGCTCGCATCATCGTCAATGACCGCGCATTTTTTAATCTCGTCTGGGCCATCCGGCCAAACATCATTCTTTCAAACTCGCTCTTGGGATCGCCACTCTTCGGCATCCGCGACGCGGCTTCGACGAGGGGAAAGAATTTTTCCAAAGGGGTTAGAGCATCCTAGGCGAGACGGCGCGCGATCTAGGGGATCACCATGGATCACCAGCGTCGAATCCGTCGCGGTCGATTACGGCCCTGACTCTCGAGTTGATCGTATGACGTCGTCAAGTGAGTAATGCTCGCAATTCGAGTGTCGCTGTGAAATATTCGACCCGGAGCCGCGGCAGACCCGTTGTTTTGATGTTTCCCTCAAGCATCCGCTCGATCTCCGACTCGGAACACACCGGTTCGAGCATGACACGCTGCTATAATCTGGTACCCTCCTCTCTCTCTCTCTCTCTCTCTCGATGAGAGAGAACGAGAGACGCCTCGTCACGCTCGGGGCGGAATTGTCGCGATTGCGGACCTCGGTCGCGAGAAGGAACCATTCAGAATCTGTTCCGAGGCTTCTTCCAGGCAATTACTTCATCGATCTGGCTGCCGATTTAACGAGACCACGGCCGAAAGTAAAAGCTACTCTCAAACTCTGTCACCTTTCTCTTTCCTATTCAGAGTTGGATCTGACGAATTTCGCTAGTGCCAAGTGTAAACTTCATTATCAAGTTGCTAACAAGAATCGTTAATGACGCTAATCGTTTGTACGAGGGAAATAGGCGAGCGTTGTATTCTGCGATAGTTGTCCGTTCGATGGGTCGATGCTCATTTTGCAATTACTACAGTGGTCGAAATTTCTATAAAGTCATCTTCTTTTTCATAGATATTTTAAAAATATCACCATTTTTGTTGATTTATCGTATCTGGTCTTGTGCCTTGTAGTCACTCGGATAGAGGGACTGCGTACCCTACACCGCTATGTTTACTATTTACGTTTTTTTAAATTTTTTCTGT
>CM052296.1:4656774-4695290 GCA_028455765.1 Lasioglossum oenotherae
CTTTATGCAAAATACAAATTTTCTACATCAATTTTATAAAACACAGGTCAAGGAAAAAGTTCTCTCCTTCTTTAATAATTATACTGGCTTGAAAATAATACATTGGTGTTAGTAAATTCTCTTCGTCTCTAATCTTTTTTAAATTGGATTCACCCATTTTTGTTATAAATGCAATAAAATCCGCAGTCTAGCAATTACATCCGACGAATTTCGAAGAATCGCAGAGACAATTGCTAGATCGAAATCCGTAATACGTTTCTCGAAACACAGAATAATTTTGCGAGTAATAGCGAGCTCGCGACAGAACACTGTGACTGTCAATTTCTCACGGACCGCGTGCCGGTGATTAGTATTATTTATGATAGAAACTAGGTGTAATTTAAAACAGCATTTCAAAACACTGCCGTATTGTTATCAACCAATTGAACATATTCAGAAAGAAAATTAATTCAGGGATCCATTGTGTAGTAATTACAGGTTGAAAAAATGGATCGGCGTTTCAAAAATGTCGTAAACAAAAAACGGTAATAAACCTGTAAGGAATGGGGGGTATAGTTCGCAGGTATGAGGGTTGTAAATGAGCGATACCTTTTTTTGCGAGGGATCTTTATTGTGAATTCACTAAATAGATGTGCGGCGAGGCGAGACATGGTCGAGCGACCTTCGCGTCGCACGGACTGCATTGTTTTCGCCTGCTCGGGTCGCAAGAAACGGGCCGATCGAACGTGTCCCGATCTTGTCCCAGTATCGACAAGGATACCGATTAGTGAAAACGTGGAGCGCGTGTTCGTCTTAGCGCGGCGATGCGAGACGATGAAGTCGGTGATCCTTCGAATTAGTTCAGAACCAGGACCTCGTAGTCCTTGAACGATAGCTCTTCTCCGTCGAACGCGATGTAGAGACAGTTGTGACTCGGCTGGACCTGCGAGTGAAATCTCAAATTAGTGACTGTGTTTGATGAAACGTGGACTGTGATGTGGTGAAAGCGGATATATAGCCTGACTTGGACAGCCTCGGTTAGGCTAACAATGTGACTCCAATGCACGGAGGGTTGCAGCTAATGGGACAGTGTTCGTTTGATCGTTCAACGTGAGTGCTTTTCCAAATCTCTTCGCGATATCAATTGAAAGGATTTGCAGTACACCTTGCCAACTGTTTGCGATCCGTTGTGGAAAGTGCGGCCGACGTACAGGGTCTCTCCGCTGTCGGTGTGTCCTGCTTGCACAGCGTTGTTGGGGATCTCTCCGTTGGAAGCCGTTTCCCAGCCGAATTCCGCGGGGCACAGCACCTGGTGGTCAGAAATAAAAAGGTTTGTTTAATCTGAGTTCACTAGCTCAGAGTATATTCGAATTTTCCTGGGTATTCTTAGTAATTCCAAACATTCAGAGTTTCGAACATTCAGAGTTTCGAACATTCAGAGTTTCGAACATTCAGAATTTCAAACAGTCAGAGTTTCAAGTTCCCTAACCACCAAATCTCTACTTTCGGACTTCCAAGATAACAACAATTCAGCAGAAACGTTCATTCTCCGCAATTAAATATCGCGCTGCGCTTCAGTGAAATGTTGTACGGTCAGTGAGCAAAATCGATCGAAAATTCGGGGGTGAACGAGCCCGGAAGTCGGCCATATTGATTCGACGTTCCCCATCACATCTCGGACCGTTTGCTTTAGCTTTCCTGGCGCGCTCGGCATAATTTCATCGTCTTCTCGACTGTTTCTGGTATCTAAGATTCGTGGGAATACATCGAAAACGCACAAAAGATGACAAAATGATGATGATGATGATAAAACCGAGATAATGGGGCAACGTTAACAGTCAATTATCGTCACGTACGTGTCCGAGAGGGAATTCGCGAGTCATCGCGAGAACTTTAAGGATGCGGCTATTAAAACGGAGGAATGCAATTATAAATCAGTGGACGATCGTGATTACGCGGTCCTCCGGTGTGTATTTATCTAAAATCTAAACAATACATCGGAATGGAAATGGAGGGTGGGGGGATATTTGAGGAATTGTTTTTCGAGATCAAATCTTTACGCTAAAGACGCTGTTGTAAGAAATGATTGATGTAGTAGAAAATTCAGTCTTCTCATTTTCGCGTATTATACAGGGTGTACCCGTTAAGTTATGTCACCATCTTTTAGGCATTTCCGATAGTGCAATTAAAAAATGTTTTAGACGAAAGTTTGTCAGTACTTGGTGAGCTACATGTTCGTATATTCTTAAATGTGAAAAATGCTTTTTACGTTAAAAAAGTACGGGTCACCTTGACTTTTTTAAATGACACCATATGTTTTGGACGTCAGGATTGTTGCTGACGTCGAGACGAATTCAACAGTGTATTACACTATGACCTTGAAATGACCTCGAACTCGAAAATTTTGTGTAAATGTAACTTTAATAAAAAATTATTTCTTACAAAACGAAGCATGTTGCATTAGATGTTCGAACTGCGATCCATCTTCTACGATACAGAGCTCCGCTCTTTGTATTAGACTTTTCGTTGTCGCCATAATTAGGGCGTCTCGGTTTATGTTATTCTACATGCAGTTGTTATGCGATTCCGAAGTTCTTTGGGGATATCTGCCATCTGTTGTATACGACACAATCAGTAATGTTCAAGAACTTCGGAATCGCATGACAACTGTATGTAATAACATAAACCGAGACGACCTACTTCGAACATCTAATGTAACCATTAGATTTTACAATTTTTTCAGATTTAAGAATATGCGAACATGTAGCTCACCAAGTACTGATAAACTTTTGTCTAAAACATTTTTTAATTGCACTTCCGGAAATGTCTAAAAGATGGTGACATAACTTAACGGGTACACCTTGTATAAATAGGACATCGATGAGTTAATCGCTCCGACGAATCAATATTGAACAGCGAAGGCTTGGCGATACTAGATAACGTTCAGAGAAGTTGAACAACGATCTAACAAGTCATTAGTTGGAATTGAAGTGAATCGTTAAGACAACATTGAAATTCTTTTGTACGCCAAAGAAAAATTAATCTCGCGTATAGTTGGGGCTGTTCTTGCGGTTTCACGGTGGGGAAAGTCGCCTTGACACGGAACCCGAGGCATTGGGAAATCAATTTCGCACCAGGAACCGAAGCTCCTCAGGCAGAAAGGATTGATTATAATTATTTGCGAAAAATCAACGGACCGGTCAGCTTACACCGCAATTGCGCCTTGAACTTAATCGGTTCGCCTTTCCATCGTCCCCGCGGAGAGAGACGGCGTTGGATATCGGGGATTAAATCGAAACCGGAAGGACCTTAGCACAGACTCGCGCCGCGCAATCAATTCTAATGACAATCTCTGTCTTTATGGCATCCGGAATGATCTCGCGCGCGCGCGATTGCTACCCCCGACGGATAACATTCGATCGGTGACATTATCGTCGATAGCATCCGTGTTTCGACTGAAAACACCGTCTGCCAGATATATATTTTTATCGTGTTTTTTCCGGTCTTTATCAGATCCGTTTTTTTTCTTATCTGTCTCGCATCGAAGATCCGATCAGTTTTCAAGGTGATGAAACACTGGTTCGACGAAAGGCAAACTCACTTCGTATTCGTATTTAGCATGTTCCTCTCCGTTGTGGCACACGTAGGCGACATTCTTCTCGGGGATGACCTTTGCAGGAATCAGATCGCCCTCGTGGCGAGCCCTACCGACGTAGATGGTGCATCCGTCGATGTCACGACCCCCGACTATGGCCCTCTCGGGCGTACGCTCGTGCGCGCCATTTTGGACCCATTTGCAGCCTTGGAAAAATTGAGAAAATTTATTTGGACAGTCTATCATTTCATCATACTAGCATTAGCTTGCCCAATTGTCTAAAAATCTTTTAATCTTTGAATATTGTTCGAGCCTTTTTTTGTTTGATTGTTTTACGTCGCTTCTTTAACAGTTTAAGGTGGGTTCCGAACCACCTTGTTCGAGCCTGAAGCTCGATAAGAAAATGAACATAAATAGTATAATATTGGCTTGGGGACAAAGTTTCTTCGTATTTTAATGCAGAAATGAATCAAGTTTTTTCCATATTTTAAATGAAGTTTATTAAATCGAATATGTGCTGTTTTGATCGACCATCTTTTGCCACCTTTTAGGTTCAACCATAATCCCGTTACTGTAAATAAATAGAACTTCTACGATTTCTGAGCGAAAAACTGCGACACGTGGTTTTCACAGGCCTCTTTTGAAGTCAACTTCTGTAGAGACCGAAACAGATCATAGTCTGGTGGTGCAATATCAGGAATGCATCAAAACTTCCCAGCCAAGCTTTCTTAATTTTTAACGGGTCGCCAAAGATGTCGATCCATTAAATTTTTCAACGTTAACACCCAAACAGCGAGCTTTTTTGTATCCAGCCTTTTTCGAATGGTTTAGAAATGTTTTGTGGTCGATGTTTAGTTCCTTACCCGATATCACGACTGTTAAAGACCATCTATCGAGAGGATACGAAGAAACGTTTTCCCCAACTCAATATATGAACAAAGCACGAGCTCATGATTCACACCTATATCCGATCGATAAATTTCATTCGCGTATAGATTTTTCTGGCGATATTCTGAATTCGGGGACAACTTATATATTTCTCGGTACAAGATTATGAAATCGCAAAGCTTTCGTGAATAATGCTAAAGCAAATACTATAGCCAGCTCTATTTATGTATTTTTGCAAATCGATTGCAACAATGTCTCCGACTTATCTTTTTATCAATCATTTTACTTCACAACATTATCCTTTCAATTGTGTTAATAACGTAACAAATTATATCAACGTTAACAATAATAATATTGATAAGAAATATTAAATAATGCTCTTATAACCAGTACACAGATCATTCATTGTCGCCCGAGGACCTCTCGCGCCGAAGCTATAGTGTTCAAGGATCTTTGCCAAAGTTTAAAAAGTTTTTTTACATTTTTAGACTCCCGATTATGGATACTATGTGTTCGAAAACTCACCTGCCATGTTGTAACTTGTTCTACTCGTCACAGAATCAAATGTGTTGCTTTTATAGTCACACCTGCGAGTTAAAAGCTGTCCTAATCTTATCTCGTATTCATTGCAATGTTTACTATATGATTCGGGCGCTCCTGCTCATAACTCTATAAAAATGGAATTTATACTCCGATATCACACGTTTCTACGAACTCCCCACGTCGCTAGTTTTGCCTTTTTTTTGCGCAAGCTCGAAAAAAGAGCGTGAGAAATTTGTCAAATTTTGATTTGCACTTCTGTCATGCATCTACACGCACGCATTCGCGTTCGTACGATGCGATTTGGTATTATGAATGGAGTATAAGACAGGCCGATGATTGCAAAACGCAGATGCCACCTTAAAAACGTGTGCAAGACGTCGGCGTTCTTGGTTGAATCGTTTTCTTGTAATTGGCGAAAACGTTGCGCTATAAGACACGCAACAATAGTACAACGAATAAGTTGTACATACCCGTTTATTATTATAGACGTTTGACATAATTTACATTATATATATATGTATATGTAATCTACGCGATACAAAATCTGCGCGCTATGGGTCATCCACAGTTTCTCTTTAATTACAAGACGCAAGTCCGACTAGACTGTGGATCTCTATGCAAATTCAACAATTTCTACATTTTGCATTTCCCAAATTCGTGGACGCCATGAATCCGCACAAAGATCCAGCCAGACCAGGGTCACTTGGAAACAAATGTATAAAGTTCCTTCATAAATAATACACAAGTTAAACTAAAACACGTCCCTGCATATAGGGCACGTCGCCTTCTGACTGGTACTGAACCACTTGTACTGCAACAAAAGAATGAACGTTAGAAATAGTTTGACGAAAATTGTTCGGAGACTGTCACGGAGAATGTCATAGATTTTCAGGCATCCGCCTACCCTTAGTAATTAGTAGACTGTGGATTTTATGCAAAATAAATATTGTCTGCACCGATTGCAAGAAATAAAAACTAGATTGAATGTTACTTCGGCAATTATTTACTTTCAGGGCTTCCTCACCGATTTTGATGAAGTTTAAATATGTTATAGATTTCTACATTTTGAACAACTTTTTCCTATACATGTTAGCGCCGCTCGATTTTAGTTTTCGAGATGTTTGCGAAGAACTATTGCCAATAATCTATTGAATTTTCTGTATTCCTGCACGCTCTACGGCAACGTAAGCCTGTCTCCGTCCACCATTTGTTTACATTTTGCTTGTAAACACGCTGCCGACATGAGAGAAAAAACAGGGTCACACCCTGACCATACACACGGGCTGTTTACCTACAGCTAGGAGATATCCGTTCCACATCTGTGACGAGTCTCGCGACGTAAATCGAATTCAATAAAGTGCAGTGTTTCAACATGAAAGGATTACCAGCTCTTTACATTCTCCTCATTCCCATCAGTAAACTTGTACTCTCTGTAAACTTGTACTGTGTGTTTATATTGTAAATAGTGCTAGAGCGTTTATTGCAGTATATTAAGTACAATGTTATAAACAATGATAATGCAGGATAAGGATTTGTGGATGTGTGAGAAGAATTTAAAAGTGAAAGGGCAAATATCTCGAAAACTAAAATCGAGCGGCGCTAACATGTATAGGAAAAAGTTGTTTAGAATGATGAGTTTGACAACATATTTAAATTTCATCAAAATCGGTGGGGAAGCCCTGAAAGTAAATAATTACCGTTACTTCTTCCTTCAATGATTTGTATAGAGGAGAAATTATATATTGACATCTTCAATTTTGAAAATTGTTCAACAAAATGCAATAAAAATGCATAAAAATTCGCAGTCTAGTAATCAGTATCAGTAATCTTTCGCAAGACGGCGGGTACGTACCAGACAAGCAGTATGAAACTTCTTGCGACACGAGTGACAGGATACTTTTGGTATTTGGTAGGAGCTTGAATGGAAAATACTGAAGCATATGTAGCATTCCTCGACACCGGCGAATTTCTTATCCAAATTTTTCTTCCATAACGCGAGGCCGTCCCATACAGATCCATTCTATTCACAGAGAAAGAAATGTACATCGTTATCATTAAAGAAAGAAAATATTAACGTGTTAACGAAATGAATAAAACTAACTTGATGCGTGAGGAATATTGCTAGCTGCATATGACAGTTTCTCCAATTGGCAGTCCCGCCCGCGTGTTGGCCAGGCTCTACTACGACCGTACCCAAAGGATGGTTCGGTGGCAGCGTTATGTTCAGCTCCAATTTGGTATCGCTCATTTCATAGAGCGCTGTCACTTCGCGGAACATCGAATGTACTTTCACTTGCATGTTCTCTATGTTCTGCGGCTTGTTGCTGAGCAGCTCTTGGCAGAGCATAGGGCTGACATAATAGGTCGTGATTTTGTCGACAGCCGCGCTGACCCTGCTGTCGGACGCGCTCCACCATTGTCTCACCAACACTGGCAAATGCCTCAGACTGCTTCTGTACAACCAGCAAACTATGTGATCCAGCCTCCACTCTGTCCAACTTTCTGTAAAAGAACCATTTAGCCTTTTAGCATGTTAAAAATAAATAACGAAAAATTGACAGATAAATGTTTACCTCCAAATTCAAGAGATGGTTCTGTGGAGAAGATCTCCGTTAACTTTGCACCCTTGTTCTTGTTGTCTTGAAGCACCTCCACCGGCATCAGTCTGAAGATATTATTTAGCAAACTAGGGAAGAAGTTGTCTCTGTAAAGAACATGAATTCGTAAAATGGTGGACAGTAATTTCGGGATAATTACTTGAAGGGTAAAATAGTAATTACTTAAGCGTTTCAGCGTAATGATAAAGCAGGTCTCCATGAGCATTCGCACACATATCTAAAATGATGGACCACAATAATAAATAGCCTACAGTGTACGTGTAAGAGTCTGTGTAAGGTTGTATAGTACAGCTGACTGTGTCGCATAATCTAGAAACACAGGAAATTAATATATCAGAAGAGACAGAACAAACTGCGTAGCCTACTACTTGGAGGCAATGCTTACTTGAAATCCATTAAAACAGTGTTGACAATGTTCTGCGTATTCTGAAGCGTATTCTCCATGTTCTTAATGTTCAGACTCTCTACGCTGAAGTTTTCCAACTCGACCGTAAGTTTGTCCTCTTGCACTAGTTTTGAGACAGTGTGTTTTAATAAATGATACGCTCCTAATTGAATACTGGGTACAGGGGACTGCAAAAGCTTCAGACATAGGTCTACTGTTTGGGTCAAGTTAACAGCGACGATAGGAGACGTATTCGCCTGATTTTTTAATAGTACGTCTCCATTTAACATTTTCACTGTTCTTCCAATGCGATCCAGCACTACGACGCGTCTCAAATCTGTTGGTCTTTCGTTGTGGCAATCTGTGAACGATCTTGTGATTAGAATCTTGATCCTGGATTAAGTTAGTAGAATTATTATTTATTACCTGCGTAGGACATCCAGATTTTAGCAATGGAACTTTGAATATCGCCTGCGAGTACGTTATTCCATTCGTCTAGTATCGTTGGAGGTATTTGATCTTGTTTATTAATTACATTTTGAAACGCGTGATACAGCTGACAAGTGTAGATTGTCAGCGCGTCTACCTAGGGATAGAAAGTGATATACATGCTGTCGATTCCCATAAAGACATTTTTTAGTCATTTTAATTATTTTATTGGAACCTTAGTATCGTTAATGAGCTGCTTCGATTTGACAATGTGAAGCTGCCACGTGGCCAACGATATTAAAATAAAGTTCCACTGTTCGTCCGTTAATAAGGACGGCACGTTTGTTACTAATTCTGTCAGCAATAAAATAACTTGGAACGGTAGAACTGACGACTCCAACGAGATCGAAGAAATATCGCTAAAAGAGAATGACGTGATTATAATAGATTAAAATTAATCGTAGATGTCGTAAGAAATTCAAGTACCGATTGAAAAGCAATAGATTAGGATTGTCCTTCTCATAGGACATTATCTTTTCCAGAATGCTCGAGTAGCTTGATTTGTCTTCCGGATTCTGTGCACCTGATAGATTTCTTACTTTGTAAGTAGCCCGCATTACTTCGCGAATGTCATCGTCTATTTCTGTGGACGTGTCTCCAGAGTTTTGTAGTTTGTCTAGAATCTAAATGGAAAATAATATTAGTATCTTGCGATCCGACATCTCTGCTAACTAGTTTTCAAATTTTCTAATATATCGACCTCGTCCACTTCAAATGCTTTCACGGATTCTTCGAAATATGTTTTCGAAGATGTTTTTCCACTAAATTGCACGCGACAGAAGTTTATTAAATAGGGTGACATGCTGCCATATTTTTCAGAATTCCTGTAAAAAATAATTAAAAGGTACATTATTAAGCGATCCATTGCCCCCAAGTTAGAGCAGATCACTTACGTCTCAATGTAATTACGAATTTCCTCGCCGGTATCTTTATTAGTATAAACTTTCAACTGCTCAAAGCTATCTTCAACTGTGCTCAACATTTTGTTAACATTACTATAACATTTCGTCTAAAATCAGTCAATTAAGAGGAGTATTCATTTTGACAGAGTAATTGGACTTACAATTGAAATTACTATTATACGTACAGATTTGTAATACTTCGTATAAATTTGTCCTAAGAGAATCGAATATATAACATCCGTTAGTAGATCTGTAATTCCTGGCAAATCGATACATTGCATTAGAGCTTTCTGTTTCGTTAAACATATATTTTTCCAGAAATTCGCATTAAAGCATGCCCATTTCAAGCATTCTTCGGTATTGTCTGTTACTGTATCATTAGTTAACATATCCTGGATAACGAACAATCCGTGTCTAAATCTTCCAGTAATTACTTCTCCGTAAAGAACGATTTGCGATGTTTCAGCCATCCACGTTTGCGTATCGGAATCATAGAAGAACGTTAAAATGATTTTTTCTATATAACTCTCATTCACGAGAAGCTGGTCATTAATTTCAATAACAACCTCAAGGAAATCCGACGCGATGTCTAGCAATATCTCGCTGGTTTGTTCTTCATTTCTGCAAAATGTTTTCAAATATTGTATATCAAGAAATAATATTTCATAGAAGAACAAAATTATTATCTTACGAGCTGTATATCTTCTTCCACAGAATGGTTGCGAATTTCCTAGTTAACTCGATGAATTTCTCTTCGGAGAGTTTTCGAACGGCTTCTAAGACACCATTTTTCCACACGGCTCTCATTGCATCAAAACAAGTGGAATCATTGGCAAAGTAATCTTGGGAGCATAGCTCGAAAAGCGTCTCTACCACTCTTACAGCTCCCAACGTTGTTTCCTCGTGAGTCCATATCAGTGGAACAATGCTAGAAATTAATTGTGCGAAGCGTAACAAACAGGTTTCGTCCACATTATGGATCGAGTCGCATAGAATGGACACAACTTCGTTAACACGGCTTTCTTCGACCAACGAACCTAAGCATAGCAGAAAAATTTAGTATCACACAATCGAGAATTACAAAGAAGCATTTAGTAATTAAATAGAACCCTTACAGTCATCATCGGGAGACTCAAAAGCCAGTAAAATGAGATCACGACTTTTCTCAAGATCAGAATAATTTCCTGTCGCTATCTCCTTCACTACATCTACCAATAAATCAGTGGTTTTCGATTGCGAACACCATTTCCGTATTATCGCATCGTTTCTATGCTTCTTCGATAAAGCACAGTGTATCACGCTCCTTGTGGTCGCAATGTCCTCGAACTGGAAATAGATAAAAGTGAAAGATCACGATAAATCTCCCAAGAAGTGAGACCGCTATTATTTTACCTCTGTAAGCGACTTCAAAACTTCATCCTTCTCCGAGTCGTTCATATAGGTGATAAAATTGAATATTAGTTCTACTATGTGCACAGACTCTATTGATTGTTCCAATAACCATACCCTCAGAACTTGATCGTAGAAACTGAGGAAATTGATTTGAGTTTTCGACTCCGCCAAACTCGCGAACAATTTCTCGCTCTCGAAACATGTGATCAGTTTGTTCAAGTACGTGACGTACTTTTGAGTGCGTTGTTCCGTGATTTTGTCAAAGTACTTGACACAGAGCGAAATGACCAAGTTATTCAGTTCTTTCAAGAATTCTGTGTCCGCATCGACTTCCGTTGTCGCCACCGCACGCACTTCTAATTTGATATCATCTTCTGGATCAGGGAATTTCACTTTTAGATTCTTGCGACTGTGCGTGGGCGCTGTTTTCAATGTGATTAAGAACTCGATCTGAGAATTGTTCGTGTCTGGAATGTCGAATGTCCTCGAATTTTGGGACACGTCTAACAGTAAGTCGAACAGCCTGTTTAATTCCGACCAAAACTGTTCCATTAGGTAGGCGTACGATTGCAGCTCTTCATTTCCCCGATTCTTGCTCCAGTAGCGCACCAGCTGTGCAATCTCGCAGAAAAGAATGTGTTTCATCGGGCTGTTCTCTTTCAAGCATGTTCCTATCACCGGGATCAGTTGTTCCTTGAGAAGCGTCGCAGACAAGTCTCTGTCCTTAGCGTTTAACAGAACCGAGTATCGTAGACATTCGATGAACGACGTTGTTACAGCAAACATCTCTGACCGGCTCGTTTGCACGCTCTTCACGGAAAATCCCTGTCGCATGTTCTCGAAGAAGTTCGTGTACAAGTTGCGAACGTCGATATTGAACTTCGGGAATTGGCTGACGAATGGTAGCAAGTTCGGGTACACGATGCTGGCAGAATATTGTCCTCCGGCTCGTAGAACTCGCCACAGTTTTGGTAACACCAGTTTCTCAATGCTCACGAAGCTGTACCAGTCCTCTATTTTCGTTATGGCAACGAGCATAGATTCCCAAACAGCGGACACGAGCGCAGGCTCCGTCTCATCCAAGCTGTTCATGATGGTAGTCACAGCTCTCTTTTTCTCGTCTTGCAGCAGTATGCTAGCGTTATCGATCAACGATGTTAACACGTTAAAGAATGCTGTCTTCACAGGAAGAGCGTCGTACTTGACCAGCTTCCAAAATTTACTGTTCCGTACGATTTTATAGTGAATGTCGGACATCTTTTCAATTTCTTCCATGGGAACTTTTCTCAGATAAGAACTATAACCCTGTAGACTAGCGATCAACACCCTTTGATACTTTGCTTCCATTTCTTCTGCCGCAAGATTCCTGGCAACAGAACGTGTGTATTAATAATCATTTTTCTGATAATAGTGCTCTCTATTTTTCACACGAACGTAAGACGTACTTTCGTAGACATAAAGACTGTGCCGTCTGAATAGTAATATTATCACAGATGTATTGCAGAATTTCATGTTGACAGTGTACAATGGCGTCCACGATCTTCTTCTGAGAAAACGTGTTCTGCAGAAAAGATTTCACAGTTTAGTTAAGCATTTCCAAACGTTCGTCATTCAAGTTACAATACTCTTTACACTAAACGAATTGGTAGCAGCCGAAGCAGCTGGAGCATAAGTGTCGTGTTGGGAAGTAAACCAAGCTCCTGCCAGTTGCTTTAAATACATGGCTATACCCTTGCCTACACGCTTCACCACAGCAGCATGCGCTAGCTGTGCACCTTCTCTTACTCTATGTTCGACGTCTATAGCTAATACACAATATAATCTTGGCCAGAATGGCAGCATTCCTTCCACAGCTGATAATTCAGAATCTTTACATAGGACTGCAAACTCCAGCAAGGCCTGTCGATACACAATATTATTTAATCGTAGGATGTCCTGCTTTAAGGGGGTAGACTCACGTTTCCAGGATTGCAAGGATGCTGGATTCACCTTCTCAAAAGATCAATCTAGTCTGCAATCGCCCTCAAAAATCCTATTTTTACGTTTACAAGGCGCATTTTGCATTATTCGGCAGCATAATTTACATTATTGGAAACCATAAAGCTGCGCGTGGAACTATTTTAAGCAAATAATGCAAATGACACCTTGAAAACGTAAAAATAGGACTTCTGAGGGTGATTGCGGCCTAGATTGATCTTTTATCTAGCGCTTTTGACTACTACTTGTAATCTTAGAAACAAGTCTACCCTGTTAAACTAACATCAGATCATTAAAATCTCACCTTGCATTTTGTTGTTGCATCCTTCTTGTTCATTTTCTTTAACACTATTTGAAAGTTACTATCTACATTATTCATTTCAACCTCATTTGTACTAGAAAGGGATAAGCCTGGCAACACAGGTACATAACCACCATCGTTCACTGCAGAAAAACCAACAAATTTGGGCATCGCAGTACCCAAAAGTTCGGCACTCCTGCTACTATTCGATGGCTGAAAACACAAATATGTATATATATATATCTTAACGAAAATCAATTATCAAAGGCAATTATCAAATATTAAAATAAATCATATGTCAAAGTGGTATAGGTTATCTTTATTTCAATCAATCGCGTCACGTTGTATTATTTCGTATTATCTCGCGTTATTTATTAATTATTTCAGTTTATTAGCAGGAGTAGATCGTCTATAAAAATAACGGGAGGATAATTATAACTTTAAAATGTTGTGTGAGAAGGAAACATAACCTACAACATTGATATCTTATGGCAAAGTTTCGCTTACCCTTGCATTGTTTTTCGTTCGTTGTGCCTGTTTATTCCTCCCCATGATAATTAATAGAGAAGCAACAGAAAACAATAGATCCTGTGATCACGCATAAATTTTGTTCACTTAGTTGTCTGCCAATAACACAGCGATTGTTGAAAACAAATCTCCAGACTCAGTGTGAATGCACCTGTAAACAGTATAAGCACCTGAGCCAGTGCTTCGATTTTTTGTACGATGGATGGCCGCTAGAGGCGCTGCGTGGAAAAAAAAGTAACGTATCTACTATTGGGTAGCAGAGCGGCCAGAGCCCTGAGGCAGTTATATTGGCGGGAATGTATCGAAATAATCTTACCGGACAAAAAGACTGCAGGACGTGTCCTACGAGTTACAAAATATACACAAATATACTTGTTATACATTCATTTTTCAGAATCAAATCATATACATTTTTCATTTCATCTACACAATAGTAGATACGTTACTGTTTTTCCGCGCAGCGCCTCTAGCATCGTACGAAAAATGATGGGTTCAATCGAAGCACTGACCTGAGCACCATTGAGAACATATATATAGCTACATTGCGTCCAGTTGCGTCATTGCGAGTCCATACAGAAATCGCATTTTGTATCGAAATTTAAAGATAAATTAACATACAATCATTAATTTATATTGAAATTGTAATTAGACCGACAGAAAGTGATAGAGCGAGATACATGTCTGTTAAAGATACTTTACAATAACATGTTTTGCAACAGCTGACTTGTTGATGTTTGTCACTTCTGCACTTCTGCACTTGTGTCAGTGATGCGAGCGCGTAACCTAAAGCAAAATGCTATAACAAGGCACTATGGTGAGACATAGTGCGAATAAAATAGTATATCGAGCGCCAAAACATTAAGAGTCATTTCGCTTCACGTGTCAAGTAAGAAACCATTAAATCTACGAATCGGGATAATTGGTTTCTCTAATACTCCTTTACAATGAGGTTACTATTTTTTATAGGTTAGAAAAATAAGAAACATGAGCATGGGGAACAAATTAGCCCAGAGGTTGCTCTTATCGTACTGCGCCTTCACTTGTATTTATTTCCCTGGTATCCTGATATTACTCAAGTTGAACGACAGCTTGTACAATGTGGGAAAGTACAAGTTTATTCCAGTATTATTAATACTTCTGTTTGCGGAAGTCATGAAACTCCTCTTTCCCATGTTTCACTCAGAATCCGCTATCATAGGAAAAAGCGACTTGAGAACATCCTCGAAAGCTAGAAGAACTTGGTCAAGACATCTCAGGGAGATCTTCAAGTTTTTGTTAGCAGCTTTTCTATTATCAGTCATATACTATGTTATAATCGTGCTATTTGGTGCACCTCTTTTCGTGTACCACGAAGAAACTACTATGCTCACGGTCACGCTGACCACTCTTACATTTGTTCCTGCCAGTCTGCATTTAGGAGTGGACAGTGCATTGGAGATCATGACGGGAATACAGTCGCAGAAGGACAATGTTTTAGTGAACGCTGTGAAGACTAATGTTCAAGCAACTCTTTTGGGCACCTGGTTGGGTGCTATCGCAATTCCATTAGACTGGGACCGTCCTTGGCAAGCTTGGCCAATCCCTTGTGTAATAGGCGCCTTACTCGGCTACATGACTGCGCATTTTATTACTCTTGTACAGACATTACCTGTGTTAAGAGTAGGCAAAAAAGTTCATAGGTGAATCGTCAATAATTGTACAAATAGTATGATAAATACAACAGTTTATACTCTGAAGAAATTATTTATAGACTTAATAAAGAAACGAACGCGTTCGAGAAGGTGACTATGTTTATTGAGAATTACATAACAGCAAAGAAATTGAACAGTTGCTTACAAATAAACGTTTTATCTGTCTTAGAGGTCATGCGAGGTGAAATATATACGAGATATATACGATAACCATTGAATTCGGAATTTAATTGCCTAAAATAGTTGAAACAAGTTTACCAAATCTCTTGTGAAACGTTTATACAAAATAAGATATACATTTTTGATTGCTTTCGGAATATTATCTTAAAATAGGTATAGATATAAATTCGATTGATACATTGATACATTACGCTACGGATCTTTATGCAAAATAAAAATGTTCTGTATTTATTGTGGAAAGCTGGATTAATGGCTTTTTTACATTAAAAACAACATTACGATATTCTTAAATTTTTCTAATTTGTTACTGTTTTATATTTCACGCACCAATTTCTTCATAAATGCATAAAGATCCGCAGTCTAATTATTATTCTCCAAGCATTTTTATACGTATTTATCGTAACATCGGTAAACACTAGATGTCAGTAGTATTGGATTAGCACCGCGTGCAAATCGACCTTGAATGTTTATCACTGCCGGCATCGAGAATTCGAGAGTAATTCATTGCAATTCATTGTCGTGTTATACAGTCTGTCTCTCACAGTCTTCCGAACCGTTGATTAATAATTTGCATGAAACATGCCTGAAACCGCAGGAAAGGTATTTATTCTTTACAATAACATAGCAATAAGCTTTTTCTTCGATTTCATTGGTTATAAATAAGATTGCGTCTCTTTTTACGCGAACGGCAGGTAATTAAATGTAAAGCCGCGGTAGCATGGAAGGAGAAGCAGCCTCTTTCGATCGAGGAGATAGAGGTAGCACCTCCGAAAGCTCATGAAGTCAGGATCAAAGTTGTAGCTGTAGCTCTGTGTCATACGGATGCCTATACTCTGGATGGGTTGGATCCAGAAGGAATTTTCCCATGTGTTCTTGGTCATGAAGGCAGCGGTATTGTGGAGAGCGTTGGCGAAGGAGTCACAGAATTCCAACCTGGTATAATAATCGTTGGGAGCTCCAAAATTGGCACAGAGGCGGTAGAAAAATATGGAAGATAGTCCTAAATGTGTGACAAGGACCAACCTTATTATTCTGTACCATTACCCAAGCTCCCAACATTTCATGTAGAATTGTATTGTCTGTGTCTTTTTTCTAGACACAAACAATACATTGTATTCAGACAAATTGTATTATGCTAATCTATTCTCCATGTTATATCTCAAGGCGATCACGTGGTTCCATTGTACATTCCTCAATGCAAGGACTGCAAGTTTTGTAAGTCCCCGAAAACGAATTTGTGCAGCAAGATACGTAATACTCAAGGAAAGGGTTTGATGCCCGATGGTACTTCTCGGTTCACTTGCAAGAATCAGACTCTTGCTCACTTCATGGGTTGCTCTACTTTCTCAGAGTACACCGTGGTAGCTGATATTTCTCTTGCTAAGGTACTTGCCCGTTTACAGAATATTATGAAGAATGCGAATCTTTATGCATTTATGGCTTTTAAAAATGTTCAAACAATGCTGGAATATAAAATTCCACAGATCTTAATATGGTTTTTACTTATGTCAGATCTATAAAAGCTACTACCACTGAAGATAGGATTTCATTTGTTCCCACTTTCTTCAAATTAGCCTGCAGAAATTAATAATTGCATATATATCTGCAGTCTAATTACGAATGATTTATAGAATATTTAAAGTAAATTACAATTCTTTCATTTCAGGTTGATCCCAGTGCACCGCTCGAGAAGGTTTGCTTGTTGGGTTGTGGAGTACCTACCGGTTATGGTGCTGCCCTTAACACGGCCAAAGTGGAGCCTGGAAGTTCATGTGCTATATGGGGACTGGGCGCAGTGGGACTGGCAGTTGCACTTGGTTGCAAGAAAGCTGGTGCAACGCGCATTATTGGCGTAGACGTGAATCCGAGTAAATTCGAGCTGGGTAAGATATAAGAGCACTTGATCTATTAGTTTTACCCTTGAAGAAGAAGTTGAACATTTTTCTATTTAATTGTTGCACAGCTAAAACTTTTGGATGCACCGAATTCGTTAACCCCAAGGATCACAGTAAACCAATTCAGGAAGTTTTGGTAGAAATAACCGATGGAGGATTGGATTACACTTTCGAGTGTGTCGGCAATGTTAACACCATGGTAGAAAGTCGTTGATTTTTCAAGTATCGTCAATTACGCAGAGCAGTCGGCGCATGATAAATTTGTTTTTGCAGAGAGCTGCTTTGGAATCCTGCCATAAGGGATGGGGTACATCCGTGATCGTGGGTGTAGCTGCAGCAGGTCAGGAAATCAGCACTCGTCCTTTCCAATTGGTGACAGGCCGAGTATGGAAAGGAACTGCGTTCGGTGGCTGGAAGTCCAAGGAAAGCGTACCAAAACTGGTACAAGAATACATGTCGAAATCGCTCATGCTCGACGAGTTCGTTACTCACACTCTTCCGTTCGAGAAGATCAACGAAGGATTCGATTTATTACACTCGGGATCATGGTAACTTCTATTAACTCAATACTCTTCAAACAACTGCCGATTAACAGAAAATATTATCTTTTGTTTCCTTTCTGTTTTAGCTTAAGAGCAGTGCTCAAGTACTAAACGCGAGAGTATAAATAGTGATTTACAGTGTCAGCATCTTTCTACAGTCTTCCTAGACACGATTGGAACACGTCTATATTTTTTTGTAACGATTTTTAAATAAAAATAATATATTGATATCTTATAGAGTCTCGGTGTGTGTGATTGCAAGGAAGAGACGGTGCGCGAACCAGTTTTCTACAACAATCTTTATTCATAAAGAATTCTTACAGCCACATGTACAATACCAATCTGGTGAAATATCAATAGTAGCTTCGGGATGAAGTAAAAATTCTTTACGGTTCGACCAGGTGCATACCTTACAAAAATCATCACGTTTACGAAGATCATAGACGATGATTTTCCCCCATTGTATATAATTATGTATATACAATATGCAAGACGACGTTCTCAGTAAAACTATCGTATGGTTGCGGTTTCTCGAGTTATGCTCGGTTAATCTATAATCTTGACGGTACGGCAATAAATTCAGGCTGGGAATAGAAATTGCGCTCGAACGTGGCAAAGAGTGCATCCTGGTGTTGTCGGTGAATTCATTACGTCGCGGACGAATGGACATTTTTCTACGAGTCCTTATATTTTATCGCTAGACTGCCGAGGTTTATGCATTGACTATCATAAAATACCATGACATATGTAGAAACATAAAAGAAAATATCAACAAATATCACCGTAAGACAATTAACTAAAGATAAGATCCAATGTGGTAAAAAGTATTTGTAAGTTTGTACCAAGTACAAAGTAACGCTTTGTTTATCGTTGATTGCTCTGTAAGTAATGCTCTAATTCGCGTAAACATCTGCAGTCTGTTTCCTGTTCCGATGTCTGAGAATGACGCGGTGTTTTCTGGTGCTCGTTCAAACGCGGTTTTATTAATTATTCTTGGACAGTTTACTCGCTTCCTCCCATCTCGTACGTTCGTTATACGGTCTCGATTAAGTTGCTCACAGAAGAGTAGAATGCAAGCGCGATCGCATATAAGAATAAGTACAGAAAATCCATAATACAGTATTGCCGCTAATCGATAACAATAATTAATAATAGTTTACAGAATGCGCATGTCGATGCTCTTTCGAAATAGACGACGACGACGCTAGAAACAGAAACATCTCTGGACACGTGTGTTTCGGTTCTCTAGAATGCGGATTACGTGTAATAATTTGCACTGGCTAATCACCTACGTGTAAATTCGCCACCTAATCGCGAGCTAGGACATATTCACATAGTCACACCGATCGTTTTTCCATTTCTTTTTTTGTTTGTTCTACGGATTACAATGTTTTATACCTTCTAGTACCTACGGTGTACCACACACTCGTTAAGTAAAAGTCGTAAGTAAAAATGCTTATAATTACAAGTAAACGCAGACGAATCACGACGTGCTCTCTTGTTATCAAATATTAAAAACGCTTACCCCCGCGTTTCCTCAATCCTTTTCTCTCGGGGGGGTCGAGAGAGGATCCCTTTTGTGGACGCGCGCGTTACTCTTCTTTTTTTCGTAAACTTTGAAAATTGCGTGTGTGTGTGTATGAGTGTGTGCGACAAAACGTCGAAGGGGAAAGAAATACGTTTGTCGAAAGGGATGAAGAACGTTATCGTGTATCTTAAAATATTTTTTTCTTTTCTTTTTCGTTTTTTTTCTCGTCCTTTTACTATTCGTGTACAAGGAGTGCATCGCGAGTTCATAGAATTCTCTCCGGCATCTCCCCTCCTTCGTCGTCGTGATTGAGCTGCTGCTTAGTAGTTAGCGAGTATGAAATAGGTCATTCTTTTTAATGCAGGTGTTATCTTACACTAGAACTCGCAACGCAAGATGGCTACGAGAGAAAAGAATGAAAGCTCGAGACAGAAAAGGGGGAAGAAGAAGAAGAGGAGGAGGAGGAAAAATAAATAAGCGACGGAAATCGTTAGGTCTACAGGACCTATATATATACAGGACGTTTTAGAAAATATTCTCCGTCGGTAAGTGCCGTGAAAAAAAAAACATTTTGTTCACCCCTCGAAAAAATGTCCTCATTATTCCATACAAGGGATGTTGGATGTTCAATTTTAAGCTTCGAACCTTCTGAATGAACAACGACATTTTCTACAACACCCTGTATGCATTATTCTCTTGTAGATACCAGCGAAGGTGTTCAGCAACGGGACTGGACCGAATAATCTACACTTCTTTTAGCGGGATTATGGCAATCAAGTAATAATATACATCTGACTTCTACATCTTCAAGCGTGCAACTTTCTAGGTGTGTGTATGTGTTTATGTGTGTGTATGTTGAACTGCTGACGATCGGCCTGATTTTCTCTCTCAGCCAGCTTGTTCTTCTTCTGCCGTATTATCGTTAGTCATAGACAGTATAATGTATTATTTATTTATATATTTATATTTATATATATATATATTTGTATATATATATATATTATGCTTAGACATTACAATTCGAGATATCGTTAATCTAGCGCGGTTAGAAATCATAATCATATAGAGCATTCTTTTTCTTTCTTTCTCGCTCTCGCTCTCTCTCTTTCTCTCAATATTTTTTTTTGTTTCTTTGTTAAACTTTATCTCTGTTGCATCTTCTCTCGTTAAATGTATCGTTAATTTCTATGCGTCGGTGTGGAGTGGACATGAATTCTATCCGATGGAGGATGATCTTCCCATTTCTTGAACACCTTGCGAGTGTGTCTCTCCTATCTCTCTATCTCTCACTTCTTTCTCTCCCACTCTCTCGCTCGCTCTCTTTCTCTCTCTACCATTCTATACGCATAAATAGTGTATAACTGTATTATTTATAGACGAGTTGTGCATGGAGGTACCTCGAGGGGCACACACAGGCTAAAGGTCATTCGCATTTCTGCCTCTGCGACAATCTGCGCCGGTTCTTGTCGAAGGTAAATGCAATCCAGTCGGAATATCAAACATTGCACGGGTTCTTCGCTATTGCACGACTGTGTGTATATACGTGTGTACATGTGTTACGTGTGGAACATGCGTGGCTGTCTGTTTCTGTGTGATTTTATTGCACTGTTTAGCTTCCCTCTCTTAACCCGTTTGGCACTTGTGTCTTTGTCTTCCCTAATCGACCGGATTTAGCGTTGATTAAATTGTTGATTCTCTGTTTTCAGTTGGATCGAAGCTCTGTGTGTCAAGATCAGCACTCGAGGATTCAACCGTTGATCCTGATGGCCACCGACGGCTCCTGAAGAGAACTCCCTAGCTCGGAGAGCCGGTGTAACCTTTGCTTCTTTCCGAAGTGGAGCTCTCTTCTCTTTACGTTTCTCAGCGTATTCCTTTTGTTTCGTTGCTCTACGAACTGGCTTTTTGTTTTAGGCTCGCACGCAGCCTCCGCCGCCCTGATTCACCGAAGACACCTCCAATCACAACGGCGATGATCGATACGACTGGACAACCGGAAAAGGGAACCTCGTTGTCCGATCGCTCGATATCACGTCAAGGTACTGCTCCCGGTTAGCTGCTGCTGTTTTCTCTGTGTCGGTTGGCTGATCCTAAGGAGTCTAGAAGTCTAACGGCTGATCAGCGGACCCCTCAAGATCCTGGCCCACATCTGTGCCTCCGTCCTCGTCATCGTCCAGGTCCACACTGTTGGTTTTTAGACCTCCGTTGCTTATCTTGTTCACTATCATGTCTGAAACATTAATGATACTATTGATTAACGACTGCTACCGATTGCTATTGAAAAAGAAGACAGTCTTGGGTGAAGCACATCAGCAGGAAGAGGCCCTGCCCTATTGCGGTCATGCGTAAACTTCCGAAAGTCGGTCAAATCGGATTGAGCTAACATTTTTAATGAAAACCATGTTTCCCAAAGGGATTTTTGGCTACTCGATAACAAATTTCTTATTAAACCCGATGAGGTAGAAAATGACACAAATTGGGAAACATATATCACATATTTTTAATGCAAAATGATTTGACCGACTTTCGAAAGTTTACCCGCGGTCACTGTAGCGGTTGTCGATAATGTAAACTCCTATTTTATGAAAACCATTAGTTTCCTATTTTACCAACAAAAGTAATAATGAAATAGGAATTTACATTATCGAAAACCGCTATAGTACTTTGCAGGGTTGAAAGTCGAGAGTTGAACCATCGGGAACTGTGTTTTACCGTCACAGTTTGTGGTTACCATCTGCGCAGACGTCGGTAATTTGTCGAGTAGTTTCAGCGTTTTGCCGCTGCACGAGTTTTAAGTAATTATTTTGTTAATTATTCAATTATTGCGCGATCGTACGTGGATTTTCTTGCATAGTGCAGATGCGGCAAAGTCTAATGAACAAGCCGCGGCGGTTAAAATATTTTTTACCGCATATTAATCATGCAATCAATGATTTTCTGGCGCGTGTAATAGACGCCTTGGATAAATCTTCAATTGGTACAGCTGTTAACATTTTTTTGTTGCAGATATACATCTCCGAGTATGTAATACAATTAATTTGATTGCGTCAGAGCAGATTCTAATTATTTTCTTTTGTTCAAGGGACTAATCCAGCTGGCACGATGTTAAACAGCGATCGCTTTCTGCCTCGAGGAGCTCGGGGGATGGAATATGGAGTAAGTTTGGGAGGCGTGTACTTTCGCCTCTGTCTTCGAGGTTCTATTGTCATCTAGCGTTCGAACCTACCGCAGTCTGGTTTGCTGCCACGTGTTCTGGTGCCGGCAAACTCGACGCCGTGGGGGTCGACACACCAGCAGAGACCTAGACCACGATGGCACTGGGTACTTCGGTAGTACCCTCGAGAGTCACAGGCGGGTGCAACGTCCGGAGATGATCGTTTGCGCACGGCAGCACACGGACGTTCAGCTTTTGAGAAGCAGCCGCACCATTCTGGCCCGTTTACGAAGATGTCCCTGGAAGCACAATGTTCGTCGCTTTAGTTTAAGCTATCAACAGGGAATCCTCCGCCAAGTACAATCGCAACCTCCGACTAAAACAACCGATTGCAGATTAACTCTTGCCAGGCGGACATTCTCGACGACCGTTTCACTTGATTGATTTCAGCCATAGCCAAGAGATTCATTGAAGTTCTTACGTCGTTTTTACTTCTTCGCGATTAATCTTGATCCTCTCATCGAGTCGAGTATACATATATTAGATTGAAGGGAAAGTTTTGTCGTATTTTAACACGTTCCGTGGCATATGTACCACTGATGGTACACGTTGAAATATTAATTCAGTTTAAGATTAAGACTGTTCAGTATTTCCATGAAAAAAATAAGGTATGTACTTTAAAAAATGCTATCAAAAACGGCTCGGCGCGGAACGTGTTGAAGAGTACCTTTGTGAATCAATTTATTATAATTACAATATAAAAATATATGTTTAATATTATTCTCAATGATATTAATTCCCTTTATTTGCAACAACTTGTTGCCGTCTTTCAGATAATCACTCACTAGCAATATGTGTTTTTGATTTACAAGCACACACGCACAAAATTACTTGCTTCTTTAAAATACGACAGAACCTTCTCTCCAGCCTAATACAATCGTTTAAACTGACAGCCAGCCAAGGTTTCATGTACAGAGCCGCTATAACGAATTAAAGTCCAGCGTCAGATGGATTCCGTTATTTGTCAGAAACGATCAGGGACCAATTAGATTCGGGGTGCAATGTGGCCGCGTATTGTGCTCCGGCGAAGCACCTCGGCAACGAAGGTCGTAAAACGAGCTGTAAACCGAGTAGTTAAGAAGTTAAGCGATTTGTGTGTGCGACGGTAGTCGACAATCATACGCGATCATATACAGTTAGAGCTTCTTAACGTTAAGGTGTACGACACAGTTGCCGAGTCATTCTCTCCTCAACGTTCTCGAGGTTTTAGTACAGTAAACGCATTCATCCGTATTGCTCCATATAAATGCTACATCCAACCATTGCTTTACAATCATCCCCTTTCTTCACGTTCGGAATAACAAATCGCACCCCCGCAAGAAAAGTGACACCAGTCAAACAATGGCAATTTTGAGGTTATGTCATTGAAAAATACTATAAGTTTTATAGTATTTTTCAAGTTGATTTTTCTCAAATTCTGCATTTTTGAGTTGTGTCACTTTTCTTGTAGTGTACACTTGTTCGCAAGGTCTTTCTCTCGCTCTCTTTCTCTCCGAGCCTGGCGGGAGCCAAACGACTCTGTTTCCACACGTATCGTTCATCCGCATTGCTCCATTTAAAACGCTAGAGCCAACCATTGCTTTACAATCATCCCCTTTCTTCACATTCGGAATAACAAATGTGTACACTTGTTCGCAAGGTCTCTCTCTCTCTCTCTCTCTCTCTCTCGCTCTCTGTCCGAGCCTGGTGGGAGCCAAACGACTCGGTTTTCACACGTATCCGTACAATCATCCTCTCCCTAACAATCAGTCAGCTACTTGGTCTGGAGGCACGTACGCTCGAGACCTATTACACTCGAGCGTCCGGCATGACGCGGCGGCTACCAACCCTCTCGCCCGCGTTGCTCCGACGGTATTAAAAACTGAAAGGGTTTCTCGTTCCCTTTCCGGGTCACGTATCCCGCGAGTTTAATGATTTACAAGCAGCGTAGAGGTGGAGGAAGAAGAAGAAGGGAGTCCGCCGCGATGCGACAAGCGGATTACAACGCGAGCAGGACGTGTCTCGCTACGTGAACGGAATCGTAAGGGTTGTTACGCCCTCTTAACGTCCGCGAACGCCGTTTATCGACGTCACGGCTGTCCCGGAATCGAATGGGCGAGATTTCGCATGGATTCTACATAGAAATGATTGTACATTGTAATTAGACAGCCTATTTTATGCATTTAATAGGATGTATAGCAAACGGAAAACTGTACGGGTTTGCGTAAAGATCCACAGTCTAATTATAATTTTAGTTCAAGTAACTTTCGTTACAACGCGGGATGGGTATAGTGAATCACAGTTATATTCGGACAGTTTTGAAAGGACAAAATATTTTTGTAAAAAAAAATTTGTAATATTTTCTCTGTAATTCCGATCAATTGCAATTTTATAAACAATTTGCTTCACGTCTTGTAGTAAACGAACATTTAGCAGTCTAGTTGCCACTACAAATTGGTGTACCTTTATTCACAATATTGTTTACATTATTAAATATATTGGTACGTAATCGATAGACAGCGAATTTTATAAAAATCAGTAAAAACATTTTAAAAATGTACAAATACGGAGACGGTATTTTCAATCAATGAAAATTATTTACACGAGAAGTAAATTTTTATTCAGCTTCATTTCTATGCCAACGATGCATAAACATTTTACTAATCAATTACTACACATTTAAGCCTTTGCACTCCTTTGTCGAGTGTGACTCGACATCAGAGAAAGGAAAATGTAAATGAAACGTGTTTCTATATTTCCTTTATTTGCTTAAGTCGTATTTTTTTAGTTAAAAATAAATATAAATGCCAGAAATATAGATTATAACAAAGTTTGAGATCTGTATCTATATATAGGTTAGGTTCAATTTTATTGCCAACACAACTCCCTGCTATTTTAAGTGTTTCATTTGAAATTTACTTCGAAGGACAGTTTCTTGACTGCTACTTATTTTAAACAGTTTTGTTTGCTATAATTAGTAAATTTTGGCAACAAAATTGAACATAACCTAACCTTAACGAGCCATTATATCAATTTCATATCCATAAAGTGAAAAGATTTACGTCTTGTAGTAAACTAATTGGTCCAACTTCTCGAAAAGATATCAAAGTCGAGTAATCTGATATTAAAAAAGTTCTCGTTCTTTTAAAACTGTCCGAATATTACTGTGGTCACTGTGGAAGGAGATTGGAACTGCTGAGCATCGTAGGAAGTGATAGCGCAAGGGGTTGATAGCCTCGCGACGTCGGATAGTTCTTCGTCCACCGATATGGGAAAAGGAGAAACGGGTTACAGGGACTAGGACTAGTGCTTGTACGTGCAGGGAATCGTAAAGGGTGGGTTCGTCCCCTGTCCACGGTCTCGGGACTCACCCGTCTGTGTCGCAGCCGTCGAGGAACGGCTTCAGACACGGCTCGTTCTGATCATGCTCCAGCCCGTACAACTCGGAAAGGGAGAGCCTGCCGTCGTTGTCGCTGTCCAAATGTCCGAACATCCACCTGACCTCGCACTGGCAGCCGATGGGCAGGTGACCTGAAAACGGCGTCCGCAAAATATGAATTCCAATGGCCACTTCTACGCGCGCGGACTGCGCCGAATCAAATTGCGATTTCGCTCGCTCGGAACACCACCGACCACGTAACTTCTCCGCCTGGAGCTCGTCGCCGTTTTAACACTAAACCGAGCACTAAAAGCGATTCAAATTAAAATTTTAGCTTACAAAAATGAGAAGGCTCTATTTATTTAGATTTTGTGCAATTTTTATCTGCAATTTTAATATGTGCTTGGATAAAGAAATTTGTCGAATCAATTTACACATAAGCAACTTCATCATTTCAATCATTGCAAGATGAAAAATATAAAACCGGTCATTAAAAGCGATTCAAATTAAAATTTTAACTTACAAAAGTGACAAGACTCTATTTATTTAGATTTTGTGCAATTTTTATCTGCAATTTTAATATGTGCTTCGATAAAGAAATTTGTCGAATCAATTTACACATAAGCAACTTGATAATTTTAATAATTGTAAGATGAAAAATATAAAACCGATCATTTGACCGGCAGTGGTAGGTTTAGTGTTAAGGTCAGCTGCTCTTTACTTTATCGGACTCAAACTTTGTGCCTTTCTTCTATAAATTATGATGTATTTGGTATGTAATCCAGTAGATTTGTACCCGGGGGGTTGCAGGTCGAAGTTTCGATCCCGTAGGATCAATAGTTCAGGAGTTATGCTTGCTTAAAGTTGTGCATTTTTCAGTGTTTTTGATAGGTAAGGGCGCCGCCATATTGGTTTGTAATTGGTTGGTGAATGGGTCGGGGGAGGGCAAGGTAAGCGGCTCGCGGTCCTCACTACAAATGGCGGCACCCTTACCTGTCAAAAATACTGAAAAATACTCAACTTTAAGCAAGCATAACTTCTGAACCATTGACCCTACAGGATCGAAACTTCGATCTGCAGCCGATCCGGGTACAAATCTACTGGATTGCATACCAAATATATCATAATTTATAGGGGAAAGGCACAAATTTTGAGTCCGGTAAAATTAAGTTTACCCTTAAGGTCGGTTTATCTTGGCCAGTCCAGGCCAGTCGGACGGAACTTTACTACCCTGGTTTTCTATCCAGTATTGTAGTTTTCTGGAAAATACTGGATACAAAACCAGGGTAGTAAGGTTCTGTCCGACTGTCCTGGCTAAGAAACCGACCTTTAGGCAGTCGGTCGCGTCGGTTATGTAGTTCTCGTTGTTGAGGGTACCTCAAAATTCTTTTAGCGCGGCTCTTAAGGCTTTTATAATTTAGGTGTGCATCTAATAAAAAGGCACAGTCTTCCCTCGCATAGTGTTACTACCTTGGGGATATGGATACTTTCGTCTCTACGGATAGTGTTATACTATTTTTTATGTCCTCTACTAGGGGGTTTCCCTTTGGGCGGTTGATCGCGCTACAATGCAACACGGTCGGATATCGATGAGGCAAAACTAACACAATAACGAAACTTTATTACTAGACTGCGGATATTTACGCATTTAGGGATATTTACTCGTTTAATAAGCGACAAAACTTTTGAGCGCAAACAAAGACAGTTAAGCAATAACACCAATAGGAAACTTTTATTTTTGATTCTCTTTATCTTCCTAGTAGGGGGGATGAAAAAGTAACACTATCCGTAGAGACAAAAGTGACACTATGCGAGGGAGGACTGTACTCCTCGCATTATTCTCTCTGTAAATAATTACCGGCGACCCGGAAAATTATTGAAACTCGTTCGGATTATTCGCGGATAAATATTGAAATCTCGTCTGAGAAGGAGAGGTGGTGGGAGGGAGGGAAGGGTTCGGAGAACAATATCGCGAGAGACACGGCAAAGTAATCGCGCCGGATCTCGACGGGAAGCGATTCATTCTAACGGGACAATTCCGAACTGGTACGAAAGTGATTGTACCGAAGTCGAATAGCGTGCAGTGACGTGAGGCAGTTCCGAACTGTAATGTCCAGGACCCGTTTCGTCTCGTGCGGAGCAATTAGTCTCTTGTATATATTCAGCCTTGATCCTCGGGGGTTGCGAACGCGCGGCGCCTCGTCTACAATCACCCTTCAGCACTACCCCGGCTTTCCAATTTCTATTGTCTCCCCCGCCAATGTTCTTTCGTCGATCGAAAAAAAGTGTTTTCCACCCGAGGGACGGATTATGGCGTCACGGGAAAAAAGCCTGTGATGTTCAAATGCGTTTCGAAGCATTTCGGGGAGAATACGGTAAATCCTCTATAAACGCAACAGCCTCGGGGCTGTTCATTTGCATTTATCGTAGAAGGGGCACTATTTTTTTGAGCTTCGAAGGTCGAGCCTTTCTTTCCCATACGCCAGCGGTTTTCAACCTGGGAGGCGCAGATTATTGCCAGGGAGATTATTAATCATCATCGTAGATTATTAACAGTACAAATTTGGCTATAAATAGGGAGGCGCGGAAAAAAATATTCTTTTTAGGGAGGCGTAGTAGCAGAAAGGTTGCAAACCGCTGCCATACGCTATCTTTCCTTGCGCCCGAAACGTCCATCATCAATTAAACCAGGCAGTTCCAACGAGTAGCTCCGGAGCTATTCGAGGCACCTTCCCTGCTTAGGTTCCCCCCCCCACTCTTAAACTTCTTCGTTATAATGTATAGTAGTAGGAAGCTCCCACCACGAGAGCCGCGTGCTGCACGACGCACGCCGCGATGCACACGCATACATTGTAAAGAGGTTCGATGGTGGGGGACCTTGCAGTTGTCGGAGCGAATAGGTTGGAACTGCCTGAATTAAAGCACTAAATACAGTTGAAAGTATATCGTGTTTGGTCTTATTTTACTCAGAAAAATGCCACAAATATATTGGTGGAAGTTTCATCAAAAAATAAGTAACAATAAACAAGATTTTATATTGGTATCGGTTCACACCGTTATACACGAGCCGAGATCAGATTAAGGATGCTCTGGAGGTATATAAAAACGCAACAAAATTTTTGAAAATTTGGCTGGATATAATTCTTACTAAATTAATGCAATTACCAAAGAGTTTGGGTTCGATTCACTGCACCGTTTAAGAATTATAGCAACTTAATGTTTGCACATTTTAACACGTCTTCTTATGGAGAATTCATGAAGTTTCACTTCAAACCCTATTTAAACCTTGAAAAAACGCAACTAGAAACTCCAGATTTTTTATATTGCTTTCTGAAGTATTTTTAATTTATTTAAATATTTATTTTTAACTTTTTTTTGCGTAATTATATATATTGAATATCACAAATTCAATTATTCGCAAATGTCACTTACAATATTTTTATAATATGAAGACAATTTGATTAAAAATAAATACAACATGAAATTCACTAGTTAAACGAAAGCTTTTTAAATTAATCTATTTTTTTAATGCAAAATATACTCATGAATGGCTTTCGTTGCACATAGATTGATGGATTTCGAATTTCTTGTACTTTTGTCTCCCATTGTACTTCCAGAACATCCTTAATGCAGTGGAGGGGTATTTCTTTTGCGTTTATCGCGCACGGCCTTTTTGCGTTTACAGAGGATTTACTGTATAAAGGACGATCGTTCCGCTGAAGAGTTCGTTATGCAAATGAAGAAGAGACCTTTTGGTTTAGGATGCGGACGACGGTGCTTCGAGTCAGACATCACGACGGAGAACCAGTCCAACAGTCGGTTCGCCATCGCCGGCTTGAACGACGCTGGACAATCAGCGTTCCGGGACAACTGGGAGTTGTAAGTCGACTTCAACGGGGACGGCGTCTTCTCCATAACTTCGTTGCTCATCAGATGCTTGTCGTCGTATTTGCCCTCGGCAGCCAGCGCCTGGAAAAATACGGAGAAACTGGATCAACGAACGGACAACTATCGTCCGGGACTCTTAATTGGACGGGACCGTCGTTCCAGGTACGTTTCGACCATAATTAATTACACGACAATGTTCCGGAAAATTTTACGGTCCACCAATAATACCACTGCCGCGTTAGACAGGCAATTTTATCATTCTAATTGGCTCTATTGTGCAATTTTATCTGTTATTTTAAAGCTAGGGGTTGGAAATAGTTATCGATTCAGGGTTCTTGAAACAGACCGACGATTAACTTCATCAATCGATTGGATCTAAAAAGGAGTAAATAACTTTTTTAGACATTAGTGACTATAAATAAAAGCGTGGAGCGCCCACGAAGATTGCGTCAATATAGTTTAGCGCTCCACGCTTTTATTTATAGTGATAAATGTCTAAAAAAATTATTTTCTCCTTTTTAGTGCATTTTAATATAAGCATGGTGTTCAAAAGGTTTCTTTTTATATATATTTTTTATAATCATACACATTAATCGAACGATCTTGGTTAACCCTTTGCACTCGAATGACTACTGTGAGGCGCCAGTAAAAATTTCCACACCATTGTACAAAACAGTTTCAATATTATTAAATTCGTCTGTTTTCTATAAATTGTGAAAAGCCCAACTGTTACACGAGAAAACTGGTTAAATTTCATGTGCACAATGTAAAAAGGATTACATAGAATAAAAATGTTCTCGGTCGGAAGAAATGATTCTGATTTTCGAATTAACATTGCTTCGAGTGCAAAGGGTTAAAATTTAAATTGATTAAGGGTGACGGTCCGAATTTGACCTTGGTCGAACGCCAGTGTGGTGATACCCTCACACACCGCTAGACACTGTATACGTACACGAGGTTGCAAGGGTTCCGTAGTTTTCAAACCACGTCTCGCTAATGCACATTTGGGGCCCCTACGTAGTCACAATCGATAGATAAGAGACCCACCAATTGCGGTCAGCTCCAAAAATGGCCTACTTTTGCGTTTTCCAGGCGTAATTTTCATTATTCGTCAGCATGTAGTGGAGTTCGACAAATATCGGGCGGCGCGACAGTGCTGCCACTGTCAAGACACATACATTTTCTTAAATATCGAGAGATTTAGGATTTCTATAGAAAAAAATGAAGCAGACCGCATATTCAGGGACACATACAATGTCAATGCAACCTTTATTATGTTAAACTATACGTGTTTAAACACACAGTTTGAAAACTACGAAGTACGATGGAACTACACCACTAAACGGAGGATTTCGGCACAAGTATCAGTTCCATGGCATTTTTTGCTAGGATCGCTAGTGTATTTCTGAATTTGTACTCACTGTTTTACCGATATTTTACCGATACAGTGACTGAACAATTCAGAAATACACTAGTACAAATTCAGAAATACACTAGCGATCCTAGCTAAAAATGCCATGAAACTGATACTTGTGCCGAAACCCTCCGTTTACGGATGTACTTCGTAGTTTTCAAACTGTTTGTTTAAACACGTATAGTTTAACATAATAAAGGTTGCATTGACATTGTATGTGTCCCTGAGTATGCGGCCAGCTTCATTTTTTTCTATAGAAACCCTAAATCTCTCGATATTTAAGAAAACGTATGTGTCTTGACAGTGGCAGCACTGTCGCGCCGCCCAATATTTGTCGAACTCCGCTACATGCTGACGAATAATGAAAATTACGCCTGGAAAACGCAAAAGTAGGCCATTTTTGGAGCTGACCGCAATTGGTGGGTCTCTTATCTATCGATTGTGACTACGTAGGGGCCCGAAATGTGCATTAACGAGACGTGGTTTGAAAACTACGGAACCCTTGCAACCTCGCGTACGTATACAGTGTTGTGTGAGAGTATCACCACACTGACGCTCGACCAAGGTCAAATTCCGATCAACACTGCTTCGCACTTGTTACGAGCCGAGGGCTGGCGGATAGACGTGGCCGAGGTTTTGTTCGTATGAACAGGATTGTCGTGAACTAGCCGATGCCTGTTTCATCACCGGGTGTCACAGGATAGGTTTTCGTGGACTAGCCGATGCCTGTTTCATCATCGGGTCGCCACTAGATAGGGAAAGGGTTGTCGTGGACTAGCCGATGTCTGTTTCACCACCGGGTCGCCACTAGATAGGAATTCGTGAACTAGCCGATGCCTGTTTCATCACCGGGTGTCACTAGGATTTCGGAAAGAGGTAGGGTCTAAGGGAATACAGCTCTCGTAACTTTTATATTGATGATAAACCTCGAGCGGTAAAGGTTTATCAATGTGAGTGGAATGCTAACTACTAGAATTTAAAAGGTGTAGATAAAATATTAGAGAATCTCAATTAATAATGTAAAGAGTACAATATATTCTTCAGAAAATTGGAAATACACTTGTTGTGTGTTTTAATGTATCGCGGAAGCTAATTCCCGATGTCTCGGTTTTCACGCACTGAGAAATGCGGGGGTAAGTGAAATAAACTGTCTTTGAAAACGCGTTTCTAAACTTCTTCTGAGTTAAACTGATTGAAAGGGAATCTGACTCGATCTCACTATATGCGTACTGTTACGTGATCAGTCTTCAACTAAGCCCGTGGAGGCCAAGCTCGAGCCCTTTATATACTAGTCAAATTGCTCTAAAATTTGTGGTAGGGATAACCGAAAATCTGGAGGACTGTATAAGTTTTCCAGATGCATCCTCTTTCCCATAAGGGGAAAACTGTTTATTTGGGCATGCGAGCTGGACCTCCTGCACGAACACGTGGTTGCAAGAAGGGAGTAAAAGTCACGTAGGCAAAGCCTCCGTACGTAACACACTAATGCCCAACTCTGGTTCGTCATCCATCGATTCATCCCTCGCTGTCTACAAGACTGAGCTCTTCCCACTTTTGCCGATTTTGAGGAGGAAAGATGCAGGAGTGATAAAAGCGTGACGGAATGAAACTAACAGCGATTCTTCGGTCGAAGTTCGGTCTTTATTAAGCAGACACGATCGTAAATTTACAGATTTGGTTGGCGAGTGGTGCGCGATCTGGTGTTGTCGTCGACGCAGGATGCAGTGGCGGAGCGTAACGACATTACGGCTCCCCGTCGTCTGGCTTGGTTCTTCGTCGGATCGATGGCGAGGACGCCTCGCCTCGTCTGGACTCCTCGGAAATACGAGCCATCGAGGAGTAGTTTCTAGTGGACCAATGGGAACCGTACGAGATGCTCTTCGACGTCCTCGTAAAGGATCCCAGCTTCCGATTCCAGCGCGAAACGCGGTACGTATGACCGGAATCGTAACTTGGCTATTATTGTTTTCGCCGTTCGAAAATAATCTCGGAACGAGTCGGATATAGTTGGGATCGTCCCGTGATCCAGGATCCGCTAGCGGTCCGGAGGATTACGCTTGATCCACTCCGGCTGCATGGGATTCCCTCCATCGGGATCTTTTTCGCTGAATAAAGATCCAGCTCTCGAGGACCACGAACTTCTCCCTTGAGGATACGGTCACGATCCCGCGCGCGCAGAAATTCAATGGTAACGACGTATAAATTGATCCCTTGATCAGGATCTCTTTCGCTGCGTGAAGATCAGAGTTGGGGAAAAATTGTATTCAAATAACAATTTCCAATGAAGTGGGTTTAGAATCCACTTGGACAAAATCCAATTTATTATTTTATACAGAATAAAATTTTTCGACTATTTTCCGAGTTTTCGGACGAAATAACCCACTGCGTGACGTCACATTGCCCGAAGCCATGGACGGGCGCCTGCCGCGAGCTAGTTGGACGGGACTGCTCTAGAGAGTGAATCCTCAAAGAACGCGTTGGCGCCAACACACGGAACGGACCGACGATTTCCAGCAGAACTCTGGTAGCCTGAAGCGATCAGGTAGATAGAAATCGTCGCTTATCCTTTCCCCGAGGGACACGGGAGAGATGTTTCTCCTTGCGATTCACCTCTCGGAGAAGAAAGGGAGTCCCCTGGCAAACAATGTCCATCGACGACAAAGCGCCGAGCATGATTAAACGTTTACGCGTTTGAACTTCGTGACCCGGTGCCGGGCCGGTGGATCGTACCGGTGGCGGGATGGAGGACACACGGATTTCGAAACGAAGCGATAAGGATTATTCGCTGCAATCAATTATTGCTCATAAGCCGGATTCCCACGGAGCGCCGCGTGCACGATCGAGGAAAATTATCGAGCGACACGCGCCGCCGCTATCATTCCGCGACAATTATCGGGCTAATTTTACATCGTTGGCCGGCGGAATTATTAAATGCGGATCTCTCTGTGTACGGTTTCGCTTAATCGCGCGAGTGCCAGCTCGCTCGCTTGCGGATCCGATGCCGGCTAATTGAAATATTGCGCCGGTTTTCGAAATAGGAGAAGGGGAAAGGGAGTTATCTGTAACAGCATTTACGGTTCGCATTTTTTGTTGGGCCCTAGCTGCAACATTGGTCTGTTGGACTGTTACGGATACAGTAAATCCTCTATAAACGCAAAAGTCTCGGGTGGATTCGTTTGCGTTTATCGTAGACGGATATCTACTTTTTTGGATAGCTATCGTTTTGAGCTTCAGAGCAGTGGTGGGTATTATTTGGCGAAAAAAATATTTGAAATACTATTTAATATTTTACCACGTTTTTATTGGCTCGCTTTCTTGTATGTCTTTCTGTTTGTCTTGTTTATTTGTTCGGTACAAATTTTGCAATTGATTTTAAACTAACTTCCCTCCACTTCTCTTCCAGTTCCAATCCATCCGTTACCACACTTATCCATTCCATTCAATCTTGCATTCTTGTCTCTCATACCAATCACTCTGCTATCCTGTCTCACTCTTCTTAGTCATTCCATTCCATTCAATTCAATTACACGTTCCTTTCATTCTGGTCAAGCAACACCGCATCCTTTACACTTGAAATTAGATTAGATTTGATTTTGCTTGAAGAAAACAGTATTTTATTTGAACAAGCTGAACCTCGAAACAAAATATTTCTATTTGAACAATCTGAACCTCGAAACAAAATATTTCTATTTGAACAATCTGAACCTTGAAATAAAATACTTCTATGTATTTGAACAATCCGCATCTCGAAATAAAATATTTCTATTTGAACAATTTCATCCACAAAATAAATTATTTCTATTTTAATAATCTGAAACACAAAATAGAATATTTTATTTTTTGCATCGTTGTAATACTTTCGGAGATGGCATTGCTTATTTAATATTTCTTATTTTAGCAATAATTTGTGCCTACTGAGGTTTTGTTGATAACTATACAGTGTATCTTATCATCTTATTATCTTGAGCAATAATATTTAAAATTGAAACTGAAAATAAAGACAAAGTTTAAATATTTTCAATATTCTTGAAATAAACTACTATTTTCAAATACCATTTCAAAAATTACTGCAATAAATAAAATATTTTATTTTAAAAAATTACTGCATCAAATAAAATGTTTTATTTTCAAAGTTGTACAGATACTGTAAAATAAATGGGATTGTTTACTATTTACCATTTAAAATACTATTTTCCCCAGGTCTGTGTATGTGGTCGTATGTCAGTGGTTTTAATTAGAGGGGCGGGTGGGGGGGGGGGGAAGGGTGTCAATTATTTGGAAACATCAAACATTTTGTTAGAAGAAAAAGTTGACAGTTGAATCTTTTCGGTTCTCACATTCAAAGTAAGCAAAAAAAGGTTTCAGTTTCCTTTTTGATTGTTTTATAACTTTAACTTTTGCAGGTCAATATTACAATAAATGCGTGGGTTACTTGCAAAGCCTTCATAGATTCGCCACCACTGTTCTACAGGTTACGATAGGGTGTTGCTCCTCATTGGGAATGTCCAAAAAAATCGTGACTGAAGGTTCGAGAGTAAACTTTCGAAAAGGTTCGAGAGAAAAGGTGTCCGACCACCAGTAACCCGAATAATTGCCAACACACATGAATGGGTGAAGTAGGGTAGTTTCTCCCGTGCCGAGCGATTCGGTGACGGAGTCCGGACACAAATCCGAGGAATTTTGATCAGTCGTTTGTGCTGGTGCGCGGCCGACGGAGGTCCGACGATTTCCACAAAGACGGGTATAAAGGATGATCCACGCAATTGTTTCAAGTCATAACTCCGATATTATTGCATTTACGAAAAAATGCCAAAGGAGAAAGATAAATGGTTCGAAGATCACTACATCTGTAGGCCTTTAAATTTTTTTTAGACGCAGCAGTGCATGTGCAATTAACAATTGCATAATTTCTTTAAATAGAAATGCATATTCTTTTTTACACAGATCGATTCTTCTGTTCATACTACGTAAAAAATGATTAGAGTACCATAGCAAAAAAAAATGATTAGATCTCGAGATATTTTCAAAAAATGTCTTTATTGAAGAAGATGCTCAAACGCTTCTCCATTACATTCTAAACATTTCTTGTAACGTTTTTTTATTGTTTGCATAACTGCGTTTAAATTATCTGCAGTTATTGCTGCACATTCCAGTATGATTCTTTCTCTCAGATTCTCTGCAGAATCTATGGGATTTGAATAAATTCTATCTTTCAAATAACCCCACAGAAAAAAGTCAAGGGGACTTAAATCAGGTGAACGGGCTGGCCAACGTATTGATGTGTAAACGCAGTTATGCAAACAATAAAAAAACGTTACAAGAAATGTTTAGAATGTAATGGAGAAGCGTTTGAGCATCTTCTTCAATAAAGACATTTTTTGAAAATATCTCGAGATCTAATAATTTTTTTGCTATGGTACCCTAATCATTTTTTACGTAGTATGAACAGAAGAATCGATCTGTGTAAAAAAGAATATGCATTGCTATTTAAAGAAATGATGCAATTGTTAATTGCACATGCACTGCTGCATCTAAAAAAAATTCAAAGGCCTACAGATGTAGTGCTCTTCGAATCATTTATCTTTCTCCTTTGGCATTTTTTCGTAAATGCAATAATAACGGAGTTATGACTTGAAACAATTGCGTGGATCACCCTGTATATCGATCGCAGCCAATTGGTTCGGTGCAATTCCAACTACAGATGTCCCCGGAAGGGACAGACGGGCCGGGGGACGACGTCCTCGAGGGTTCGAGAGTCGAACAGAAGTTTTAACGAGACGCGCACCTCTCCTGGCGAACAGACGGACGGACGTCCATCGCGTCGTTTTAATCGTGATATTTTCGCGTTTTATTTCCTCAAGATATCCGCGGCGCGCGAAACGAAGTTCCCTCGGATACAGAGGGACGGACAGGCGGCGAGAGGGTAGTTTTTTAAAAGGACAATGGACGGCTCTCGGACGGGAGCGAGACGGAGGAACACGATGGATCCGGTCGCTAAGACAAAAGGGCGAATGCCGTTGAATAATCGAGAGAACGGGAGACATACCGGAACGAAACGAGCGATGAAATGTTCATTGAATCGACTACTCCATTCAAATGACATCGCCGAGCGCCGGAAGAGTTATCGAACAAAAGCTTTTGTCGGTGAATGCCTTTTAAATTCGGAATCCGTCACTTTGTCGCTCTTAAATCCCCTTTTTTCCCCGCTGAACCTTCGCCATGCGTACCCTGTTCCTCGTGACGGCGCAGATTTTGCTTCGCGGGCTTCTCGCTTTTCATGTCCGGCACTCGTAGCTTATTCGTTCGTTAGATCGTTAGATGTATGTACACTCGGCGACAAAACGATAAGACACCTCTAGATTTCTAACGTTTCTCGATACTAGGACTGTAACTTTCCTTCGAGGGTCGAAGATTTCGAAGCTTCAAAGCTTCGAATTTTGCGAAGCTTCGATTTCAGAAAATTCGAAGTTCCGAAGTTTCGAAGGAAAGTTACAGTCCTAATTTCGAGCACTTGGATGACTTCGAAGCTTCGGAACTTCGAAACTTCGAAACTTCGAAACTTCGAAGCTTCGAAACTTCGAAACTTCGAAGCTTCGGAACTTCGAAACTTCGGAACTTCGAAGCTTCGGAACTTCGAAACTTCGGAACTTCGGAACTTCGAAGCTTCGGAACTTCGAAACTTCGAAACTTCGAAACTTCGAAGCTTCGGAACTTCGAAACTTCGAAACTTCGAAACTTCGAAGCTTCGGAACTTCGAAACTTCGAAGCTTCGGAACTTCGGAACTTCGAAACTTCGAAACTTCGAAGCTTCGGTACTTCGAAACTTCGAAACTTCGAAGCTTAGGAACTTCGAAACTTCGAAACTTTGAAACTTCGAAGCTTCGGAACTTCGGAACTTGGAAACTTCGAAACTTCGAAGCTTCGGAACTTGGAAACTTCGAAACTGCGAAACTTCGAAGTTCCCTTCGTTCCTTCGAATCCTTCGAAGCTTCGAAGTCTTCGAAGCTTCGGAAAAGTTACAGCCCTACTCGATATCAATGTGTGTACAAAGATTTTGTATAAGTATAGATCTGTATAGAGAGTATCCTCTGTTTAGTGACATACGAAGTTTTTGCTATTATTTACGTTGTGTCTGAAGAGTTACAGTAGCGGACAAAAGTTTAAAACCACTCTAAAGAAGACGATAACTTTTTTAATATTGTACTATACGAT
>CM052296.1:4729056-4745405 GCA_028455765.1 Lasioglossum oenotherae
CAATTCGTAGGACTCAAGACAAATTGAGAGACTCAAGGGATCTCTAAGAACTCAAGGCAATTTGTGAAACATTAGAGAACTCGAAGGAATCCTAAGAACGTAAGGCAATTCATAGGACTCGAGACAATTCCTAGGACTAAAGGCAATTCGTAGGACTCAAGGCAATTCGTAAGACTCAAGGCAATTCGTAAGACTCAAGGCAATTCGTAAGACTCGAGGCAATTCGTAAGACTCGAGGCAATTCCTAGGACTAAAGGCAATTCGCAAGAATTGTGGCAATTCGTAAGACTCGTGGCAATTCCTAGAACTCAAGAAAGTTCGTAGGATTTCAGGTAATTCGTAGGACTTCAGGCAATTCGTAGGATTCAAGACAAGTTGCAGGACTCAAGACAAATTGGAGGACTCAAAAGAACTCGGGGAACTCGAAAGAACTCGGGGAACTCGAAGAATTACAAAGCCAAAGGATCAAAATACTCACAGGACTCAAGACTGTACATACACAAGCAGTCCAAAGCTCTCTAACAATAAGACCACACATACTTAAACAACTCAAGGGACTCGAAAAGTTCCGAGAACTCGAGAGAATCTAACGATTTTAAATCGCGAAAACAAAGCTCCGCCAAGTCAAGGAACACTCAGTGAACAGCAAGGCGAATTCCAAGAAAAGCGAGAGCTCGATGGACCCAGGGGCACTGCACCGTCCCCGAGGAGTCTGAAAGCTCGGAAAGCGCAGCGGATTCGAAAGTTTTCGATCGACGAAAGAAGTCCGAAGCGATCGAGAAGGCTTCCCCCGTTGTTTCGCCGTACAAGTCGCCGCGCGCCCGAGAAAAGCTTTTCCCAATGAAACGACGCGGCACGGCGGCGTGAAGCGAGCATAATTCGCGAGCGTCGACCTTATCGATTTCCCACGGCGAAAGGTTTCCCTTTTTCCCTTATCCTCCCTCTGCATCCGACTTCCTGATTTCCGTCGTCGGCGACGGGGTTTCCCCGCTTCCTAACGACGCGCACAATGTTTGCGGATTTTCCGGGATATTTAACCGCGGAAAATATCGACATTTGCACGACCACACGATGGAAAACGCTTCCGATTCCTTGGAAGAACTACTGAAAAATTAGCTCTCCCTTTCCAACGTTACAGACATTTATTTACTAACACGTGCGCTACCACGCTTTTATTTATAGTCACCAATGTCTAGAAAAATTATTTTCTCCTTTTTAGTGCATTTTAATATAAGCGTGATTTTTAAAAAGCTTTTTTTATGTATTTTTATTTATTCCGGTTCTAAAAAGGCTACTACCACCGAAAATAAGATTTTGCTTGATTAAAATTCCTCTAGAAAAATTGTAAACTGCATAAACATCCACAGTCTACTAATCAATTACTACACAATCAAGTGAGCCGTGTTTTTTGAAAGTGGCCTAGGTCTATTTTCAAGAAAAATCAAGCTAGCAATTTTAATATTTACGTTTCTCCATTATCTTTTCATTCTGAAGCAAATTGTAACGAATACATTTAAAATCACAAAGATTTCGTAAAAAGGAAATAGCTGGTTAATGATACAAATTTTTATTTTGAAAGAGGCCTAAGTCCATTTGTGACATGCGTACAGAACAGAATAGAAATATCAAAGTAGCTTTAACGTGGCTAAAAATTGTCCAAACCGTTGAACATAATGCGGAAATCATCGACCATAAATTCTTAGTGTCAGGAACATTCGTTAAAAATAAAATGAAAAGAATCATATAAAATAGAATTATTCTAGGTCGGAAGAAATGTTTAATTTTCAAGTTAAAACAGTTCCGACAACAAAAGGTTAATGCAATAAACTTCGAGTCGGATGTTAATTAAAATTATGGCTGTGAAGGACGTAGAATAATTATGCAGAGCTGTTGAAAGGGTTTGGATCCCTCCTTTGAGGTACGTGTTTCGTTTAGTGACACATTCGCACAAGTTAATTGATCATTACCTTATTGAGTGTGTATTTCGGCTTCCTTGTGGAGGAGGTTGCGGTTAATTTGGAAGCCGGGAGACACGGCTTAATTAATCAATTTTTCCCAGGGAATTCGCGGTATCCCGGCTCGGGAAGTTCATGAGAAAGAAGTTTCGCTAGTGTATGCAAACCGTAGCCCGTGGCAACGAGATGGAGAGAGAGGGAGAGAGGGGGGGAAAAGCTGCGTATCCTCTCGCAGACCGATTAACATAATACCGTATAATTTGCGCGGCAAAGGTTCCAACGGACTTGCGGTCGAGGTAAGTTTAATCCTCCCCAGGCCGTCCTTTTTTTCTTAGAATTTGCAACTGGACGAGAACCGGGGCTAACCGCGAATAATTCTCCTTTCTGTTTTCCATTCCCGCTTTTTCTCCGTCTCTCTCTCTCTCTCTCTCTCTCTCTCTCTCTCCTCTCCATTTGCTCCGCGCTGCTCTCTGTTTCATGTAATTGCCCGTTCAAGCGAGACCGATATTTTCCAACGAGGTAGGAGACCGTCGTCGATTAATTGATACCGCGATTATTAAATTACGCCCAGGTTTTCCGGTCGAAACTGAAATTCGACAGAGGATATTAAATCCGCCCTCGGAAATTGGACATCATACAATCCCATTTCTTTTTCGGCTTTTTTTCATTTCGCTTCCGGCCACACTCCGTCGACAAATATTTTTTTTCCACCGACGGGAATAATGAAAAACGTCTCGCGCACCTGATAAATATTTGTCGTTGCTCGTCCACGATTTCTTCTTGCCGTCGACTCAGCGCTGTAATTGTACAGGGCGTTTCGAATTTGGTGCTGCAATTTTCCGACAGCCGGAAAAACTTTTTCCGCGAATGATCTGGATTTTTGTTGCTTGGGATTTAATGAAGTTCAGAGTTCCTTTCAGGATCTCAGCAGTCTGTACAAGTAGAGTCGAACGATCGTGATCAGACGGATCCTCGAATTCGATTTTCTCGACTCGAACCTCGAATACAACAAGTACCTTTCTCCTACGAATTATGGTATTTTTACACCCCCTCAACGATAACGACGATCAAAATATTATTTATTCGACCACTTACTGTTCGGATCGTGTATCCATCTCTTCTTGTCGCCCGCTTTCATCATTCGCGTGTCATCCTGCAACAGAAAGAAAATTCCGTTAATTTCAGAACGATGCTCCCTCGCGATGTCTGCAAAAATATCATTGTCTCATGTACCCTTCGAACAGGACCCTCTTGGACTGGACAAATTGAATTTTTTCAGAGATATTCAATGAATTCGCTAAAATCCACAGTCTACTCAAACAGTCACTTGATCGACAATTTCCTCTATGAAAGCAATTTTCTTAAAATTTATTATTTAAGTTGCATCACCGTCACAAGGGTGATTATTCTTCTGAAAGCAATTTTTTTAAATTCACTTTTTAAGTTGCATCATCCTCACAAGAGTGATTATTCTTCTGAAAGCAATTTTTTGAAATTTATTTCTTTAATTGCATCACCCTGACAAGGGTGATTAGCAACAATAAGTTTATCCATGAGTAGTCGTTTGAAAGCAGTTATTCAAAATTTAGTTTTCAAGTTGCATCACCCTCACACAAGGGTGATTAGCAACTACAACTTAAAATAATTCCTAGGGGTGTGCGAGAACCCGATATATCGGGAACCCGATGGTCGGGACGAGTCGGGAAGAGGTCGAGTCGGGTCGGGACGGGTTCCCGAAAATTTCGAGATTCCCGAAAAATTACGAGATTCCCGAAAAATTTCGAGAATATGACATAAGAGACACTCTTGAAAAGAATTCGTGATAGACAACATTCTTTCAATTTCGAAAACATCGAGAATAAAAAATCCGAAACTGAATGTATTCATTAAAGCGAATATAAATGATTCTTGAAATTTTTCGAGAATCCCGATAAATACGAGAATCCCGATTCTTTCGGGAATCTCGAAATTTTCGGGTACCCGTCCCGATCCCGAAAAAATTTCGTGTTCCCGACCCGTCCCTATATTTCGGGTTCTCGCACACCTCTAATAATTTGTTTAAATTAATTTTCAAATTGCATACTCCTCAGAAGGATATAAGAAGGATATAAGAAGGATGTAATATGTAATATGTATATGTATTATGCAAAATAAAAGTTTTGTGCATCGATTTTAAGAAATAAAAACCAAATTGAATGGTATTTCTTCATTTAATTACTTGAATAGAGGTGAAATCATATGTTGGCACTTTCAAAAAAACTCTTCCAACAATTATGAATTTAATTTACTAAATTTTTCTATAAATGCATAAGATCCGCAGTCCAGTGATTAGCAGCTACAAATTCGTACACGAGTGGTTGTCCGAAAGCAATTCGCAACTTCGATAATTGTCAACTAAAAAATCCGGTTCTGTGGGGGTGAATTCGACATGTTGGTAGACACTTGTGGATCAAGCAGAGAAAATTTGCACAGCTGATCACGGGGAGAAGAAGGGGGGGGCGGGGTGTTTGGTGTTCGAAAATTCTCAGCGAGCACTCGCGAAATTGACTCGCCAGCGTCGACGGATCTCCGGCATTTATCAGGGAGCTCGCTAACTTTCTGATCGATCCGCTGACAACGGTTCGCCAACGTGCAAGTCGGCCGAATCTCCTCGGGTATATCAGCGCGGCAGATTTTCGCCGGTCCCTCCTCCCCGTCGTTATTTTCGATATTATCCTCGAATCGTTGCGAACTGGCACGTGAACTATCACGCGAGCACACCCCCGTTTCACCCCCGGCAACCGGCAATCACGTCCTCGGCCTGAACTTTCGCAAACGACGCCCGGGCCCTTTGCTCTTTTTCGCGAACGGGAACCAACCCTGAATTCTGCTGGCTGCGATGATCGTTCGTTTGCCTAATCGCTGTACTTACTACCCCCACCCCCTGCCCTCCGCAATCATGCTCGTGCTACTATGAAATACCCTCGTCAACTATTTTTCATCCTTCATGACCTATATTTCTTGAGAGTAGATGTTTTAATTGAGGACTGAATAGAACTCGATAATCAACTTACCGAAAGTCTGACATTTCACCTTGAATCTAAAGGTAGATGGTCAACTTCTTTTTTTATTGGCGAAACTCAAGATGCAGTTCTCTTAAAGAATTACGCTAAAGTTTTCTCACTATCAAATTGAGTACGTACAGGGTGTAAAGAAGTTTTATTTGAAATTTGAGGAAGTCGCCTCAAAATCAACGTCGAACTTGAACTTCAAGGTCAGGGGGTTAGGCTCAATGGTTCTCTTAAAAAATGATGATGAAGCTTTTTCATTAGCAAAACTGATTTTATTTACAAGATATCTTCACTTCTCAAATGAAGTTTACGCAGCGTGCTATTGATGAAGATGTTGGAAATTATTTTTCGTGCGTGAAACATATCGAAAATATAATAGAAATAAAGTCAGTTCGATAATAATAAAACTTGAAACATGATTTCCTTAGCCGTTTTTATCCTTGCGATGAATAGAATAAGACGCAACGATGAAAATTATTGACCTTTCGATCTTGAAATTAAATTTTGCAGAATCTCCACCAAATCGAGGGTGTAGAATTGCTTCATATAATTTCTTCGCACCCTGTATAATTGGTGATATTATAGAAGCATGAAGAAAACTGGCATTGCTCCAGGAGACCTGAGCTTGGCCATTATTTATTTTAAAAAAAGGCCTAATTTGAGCGAATTTCACAACAGCATGTAGCTACGACAATACCTACTATGTGTAAATATCTTTTTTTAATTTTCAGAACCAATAAATGATTATGAAGAATATTCATGCAATCATGACAGAAATTAGTACTCATTATTATTCTTTCCTGTATAAAATGACAATGATTACGATTGGCGGAAGTGTCCCAAAGGTAAAGCAAAACAAGAGACTTCCGTAAGAATGTGGCAAAAGCCCACGGGAGGCGTGTCGTGAGCCATTTGGCGAATGTCTCGTGACGAGGACGACCTTGAACGGTAAAAACGCAACGGTGTGTATGCAACGCGTCGCGAATATTTCCGTCGTTGGAAACTGGCCTTGTTCGCGAGTCTCGCGAGCAAACGGCGAGGTCGTTTTAATTGGGTCACAGAGGAACCGTCGCGTGTCGTCCCGATCTTTTCGTTTCTTTTTCGGGGGTGGGCGGGGGGAGTGGAGTGCTGAAGCAGCTACCGGTAGAACTGCACAAGTTTGCGCGGAGAATTAAATTCAGCAATTACCCTGCCATTCAGCCACCTTTTACCGCCACCAGCGCGAACACCGGGATCCATTTTAACGCGCCGGGGAAACCGGTGTCGCCCGCGAAAGAAAACACGGTAGGTATCGCGCGTTCCACTTTTTCCGTTGAAGAAGCGCGAAATATCGAGCAGTCGCGTTGTTTTAGCATAATCGTGAAATAATAATTACTTCCTCGAGCAGTATGATTGCCAAGGTGATTTGAAGCAACTTTTTCCTTTGCAAAAATATTCGCCGCGGCTCCGTTAGCGAGTTATTAACGAAAAACACGGACCAATCAGCGCGGCTACAGCGCACAGACTCCGCCTCGCCGATAGGCCCGGGGCGGAGTCCATTCGCGGTAGCGGCGCTGATTGGTCCGTGTTTTTTTCGTGAATAACTCGTTAACGGAGCCACGCAGAATATTTTCGCAAAGGAAAAAGTTACTCCAAATTTCCTTAGGAATGACCTCTCTCTTAATTAATTATTATATTATAAATAATAATTATATAAATTACCTCTTGTATATTAGTGCAAAAGTTCCTGGCCTGATTTCGTATTAAAGTACTCCGAGGAATCGTGATCATGAATGCGATCTGTAATATTCTCGCTTTTATTCACGACGTTCATTAATAACAGGGGTGGTCGGAATAAATTTTACTTCTGATAAGAGTCCGATATCGTTGAATTGATAAGCCAAAGCGGAGAAGGTAAGCGAGCAAGCCAGACGGTAGAATGGAAATTTCGGTTGTTCGTGGAACAGCCAGTTCGGGGATAAAGGTTCTGCATAACTGCCTTAATCAGAAGCTTTACATAACAGTTTTAAACAGTTATTTTCGGACTCGTTTGAAGCGACGAGGCGAGCATAAAGGACGCCGGTGAGAGGGGCCCCACTCTCACGAACATCGCGAACGACGAGAGACCCTCGAACACGCGAAGAACGTTTGATACTCCCGCGGCTCCCCCTGTTCTGCAAATGCAAATACCGGTCGCCACGAACACACAATTAGAACGGAATGATGTTTTGCAATTAGGGGGGGGGGTTGGGTAGGGTGTGTAGTTTCGTCGAATCGGAGATACGAGGGCACCGGCCCCTTTCCACCGAAAGGCGTTTGCGGCCTCTCAAATTGCCCTCGCGAATCGCTGCCTGCTCGCGACAGCCTGTAATTATCATCCTGCAGGGAGACGGGTAGTTAGCCGGTTTTAACAGCCGCGAGGTTCACTGTGCCCGGGCGTCGCACTCTGAGCCGTTTTTCGAAAATAACCGGGATCATTTAAGGGGGAGACTCCTATTCCCAGGATCGCGAGGGTGCGGGATTCGCCTCCGAAGACTGATTAAAATTCGATAATCAACTTGCCGAAAGTCTGACCTTTCACCTCGAATTTCAATGTCTACCAATACTTGGTGGATTTTCAAATTTACCGCCGTTTTATCGATTCGGCATTAGCTAGATCGAATTCAAATACATACGTACATCAGTATCTCGACAACTAGCATGTTCGACGCACGCAACTCACGTGTCGCACAATTCTTACGCATTTAATTTTCCCGAAGCAAGTGAGTCTGTCTTTAGAAACAATATTTATTTGCATCAAATCGCCCAATAATAATAATTCATGGAATAATTTCTGTTTTTCAACATTTTTATGTTACAGACGCAATTCAAATTATTAATCTTGAAAAAGATCCAAACCTGGGATCGAAACGTTGATTATGTTTGACTAAATTAGCAAAATTGCTTTGTTCGTAACAAAGGATCGAATCGTAGCGCCGAAAACATTTAAATATTTATTATCTACCAATACTACCTTGTCTTTCAATACTACCACTGAAAATAAGATTCTACTTGATTAAAATTCATCTAGAAAAATTGCAAATTGCATAAACATCCGCAGTGTACGTTCAACAGTCGGCACTTTAAACGTCGAACAATTAAACAACGATCGCAATAAGGCACGATCGATCGACACCAACTTCCAATTTGTTCTCAATTTATTCACGATTTTCATCATGCCTACCGATTCAATGTTTCGTCGGAACATCGTAGTATTTTACCGTCGGCGTTCACATATCGCGAATATGATTTCGGTGGCGAAACATCGACAAGAATTTTCCGGTGAAATATGAAAATCGCGGCGGCGAATCGACCGCGGAGAAATAAAACAGGATCGCGCGGTCCGATCCAACTGGATCCGATCGGATCCGGTGGATTCGCAGATTTTCGAGCACCCGGCCCGCGAAAATAAGAATTACGAGCTTTTTTCCCCCCCCCCCCCCCCCCCCCCGAAAAACCGGCTGACGTACGAGCGAGCGACGCGTCTGTTCCCTGTGGCCGTGTCTGACTAATGGCGGGCTGTTTCCACTGTGCAGCCGGCTGCGCCCGACGCGTTTTTCATCGGTATGGAATCAGGCGTCCATCCAGACGGATGATCGGTCTGATCCGTGGAAAATCGATAGTAACGCGTGCGAAATTTTGTCCAGCACTGCCTCCCTCACGTTACAATCAGAAATCCGCATTTTTCGCGAACGTCTTTGTTTCATGAACAATTTTCAATTTTTCATCAAAATTTCGACTCGATCAAATACCGAACTGAAGTCACTAGAAGAGTCTAAGAGTAATGAAAAATTCTCTTCAAATTATTGCTTGCTGGTTCATTCGCTTTTTTGAAAATGGAACACAGATTTTTTTTTTGTTGCAAAAAATCATTTTTTTAAGAGATATGATAGATTCAAGACATGTCCTCCACGCGTCAAAGAAACTATTTACGTCAGAATGTGCTCCCTTTGAACCATTTTTCGCTACGGATGAGAATACTTGTATAGTAAATCGAAGTGATAATATTTTACCAATCCTGTATAATTGTTGAAACGTCAAATGCTTAAAGCGGAAGTAAATTATGATGTATTTGGTATGTAATCCAGTAGATCTGTACCCGGGGCGACTGCAGATCGAAGTTCCGATCCTGTAGGATCAATAGTTCAGGAGTTATGCTTGCTTAAAGTTGAGCAATCTGCAGTGTTTTTGACAGGTAAGAGCGCCGCCATATTGGTTTGTAGTGACGACCGCGAGCCGCTTACCGAGCAGAACCGCTAGTCCTTGCCTAGTCTTGCTAGGCCACCCCTCGACCTAATCACCAACGAACTCACTACAAACCAACATGGCGGCGCCCTTTCAAAAACACTGCAGATTGCTCAACTTTAAGCAAGCATAACTCCTGAACCATTGATCCTACAGGATCGAAACTTCGATCTGCTGCCGCACCGGGTACAAATCTACTGGATTACATACAAAAACATCATAATTTATGAGAGAAAGGCAGAGTCCGGTAAAGCAAAGAGCAGCCACTTCCGCAGTTAGTAGAATCGATTCAGCAATCTATCAACCCCAGAAAAAGATAATCTACCGTTCCAAATTTTCCAACAAATTTTCCACAACATGCCTTCCGGACCCTGGATCGAAGGTTCTAGAGAACGAGCATTTCGCAGACAGCTTCTGCAGGCAGTCGGGCGGCGAATAATATCGCAAGGAACGATAATATTCCAAAATTCGATTCTCGTCAGTCCGTGTCTTTCGCAATTTTAGATTTGTTCGCAAAGCGTTAATCGCGAGACAGGGGTGCGTCAGCCCGTTCAAATCGAATTTCCTCGGCTCAGGCGGGACCGTGCAAATTGGACCTTCCGCCGGCTTAAAATGGCTCAAGACGCGTTTCTAATACACGAGACATTTAACGCGAGATCCTGGGATGCGATAAACGGAACCACCGGGGACCTCGCCGCGACACCGCTCTTCCTACCATGGATCCAGGATCCAGGAGGCTGCAATTGGGGAACATCCAACTGGAGCAACGATCCTTACCAATTAACGTCCGTAAGCGCTCATTCCCCGCGCGATGCATCAAGATCGGCCTCAATTAGTCTCATCCCCCTTACAGCAGTTTCCTCGATCCTCCCCTAACCACTCTTTTTCGTTTTCGCATCCCTGTGCGCTTCTCTGCAACCATCCCCCGTTCCGCTGACTTTCAAACCCTCCCAGATGTTATCTCTCCTTCCAACCTCCGGATTACACACACATTTACTACACATTTTTATATACTGGGCCACCGCCCTTGGTTGTAATATCGCTGTTCCGACAAATTTATTTCTCGACGATTTTCCACCCCCTTCGAATTCTTGGTTTTTATAGGCCTCTGTTCTACTCCCGATTTCTGAATTTTTTCAGGATCTCTTCTGTTAATCTTTGAGGATTTTTCGACAATTTTATTTCTTACCCCCGATTTTCCACTCTTCGAATTCTTAATTTTTTATTGGCCTACGTTCTGCTCCCGATGACTTGCTTTCTGAAATTTTATCAAGCTCAATTCTGTCAATCTTTGAGGTTCCTGACAGTTTTTTTTATCTCACCCTCAATTTTCCACACTTCGAATTCTTGGTTTATATGTATATGCCTCTGTTCTATTCTCGATTTATGAATTTTTTCGAGATCTCTTCTGTTAGTCTTGGAAGCTTTCCGACAAATTTTATTTCTCACCCCCAATTTTCCACCCTTCGAATTCAAAATTTTTTTTATTGATCTACGTTCTGCTCCCGATTACTTGCTTTCTGAAATTTTATCAAGCTGAATTCTGTCAATCTTTGAGGCTTTTCGACAGTTTTATTTCTCCCTGCCCCCCCCCCCCGATTTTCCACCACTTCCGAAATCTCGATTGCTAGAAACCTCTGTCCTGCTCCCGATTCTTCGTTTTCTGAGTTTTCTTCAAGCTCTCTTCTATCAATTTCTGAGACTTTTCCGACAGTTTTATTTCTCACCCTTTCTGCTCAATATTTGGATTTTCCACCTCCTCGAATTCTCGATTTTTATAAGCTACTGCTCTGCTCCCAACTCTTCCTTTTTATTTTTTCAACGTCTCTTCTATCAATCTTTAAAATTAAATTTAATATAAAAATTCCTTTAAATTAGATTTATTATTTTTTAAAACGGTCAGCAAGTTTTCGGAACGGTGGAAGACAATAATAGAAACCGATAGAAATTATACCCAGCCCATTCTCTAAAAACAATACACTGAAATTCATTTAGACACGTACAAGCACTCCGTCCAATATTTTTCAACGCCGGTTTCTCTCCCTCGATTTTTATAGATCTCTCGATTCTTCGTTTTCTGAAGTTTTCCTATTTTTCTCCGGCCCTCTTCCGTCAATTTCACCGGGTTCTCCCTCCGGCTCCGTTCATTTTTCCGAAGCGCGAGAGCTCGTTGTTTTCCCGTCTGGAAAATCCGGTGTTCACCCCAGCCGCAGCCGCAGCTCAAGAAAGCCTGGCCGTGGAAACTGGGCCACGGAACTTGGGCAATTAAGCGTCTTTACGCCGCCGCAGCAACTTGTTTCGAACTTGTTCGAAGTCGCGACTTGCTCCATCCGGGCGCAAACGCCTCTCCATGGCACGGCCGCGCAAAATTCACCTCGGAAATTTTTCTTCCTCCTTTTTCGATCCTCCTTCGCCCCGAGACCGGGCCCGAATCTATCCAGAGATATTACTTCGGAACATTCACCGTTGCTACTCTCCCGACAGAAAATCGACGAGAAAAACCGCCTCAGATCGGTTCGAAGCATCCGCCGCAAGCCTAACTCCGCTTCGATACTCTAACAAGGGCAGGTCGCATCTGTGGGGTCGCTGATTTTAATGAAACTTTTTCTGGTCACTCCACAGGCAAAATAAGCGGACACGTGTCCCAGCTTTTTCGCCGGTGATCACTTTTTACGGAGATGTTCAACATATCACTTTTGGATTTCTCTGTATATGTAATATAACGGTGAAGTTAAATGTTGGTAGATTTTTATATATAGACTGAGGATCTTTATGCTAATCTTTAAAATTAAGAAGATGAAAGTCAAAATTGTTGGAAAATTTTAAAAATTGAAGACGTCGATATGATGCAGACAAACGTCGATAATGTAAATTTCTCTTGAAATATTGATTAATTGTAAATTTTGTAAAATGGTTTCGATTAATTTGTTAACATGCGTTTGTTTGTTATTGTAACATTCATTCAATCATCATTCACATCAATCACATAACATTCATTCGTTTGGTTCCCTACCAACGAATTTCTACTGTAAAAACAGATTAGAATAAACCTTCAAAGAAGAAACACGCTTGTTTATTTAAGAACCGCCCGTTTATTTAAGAATGTTATGAATAACATCCAATTTACATTCTATTTCTTGCAATCGATGCAGACCATTTTTATTTTGCATGAAGAGCCCCATTTGTGTATATTTATGTCTAAATCTATTTGTTTCCTGATTCATTGATTTATTGTAAAGGATTCAACATGTAAAACTGAGTCGAAGAAAAGGAGTAACATTTTTCCACTTGACGCCTCGTTTTCGAGAAAATCGATTTTAGACTCGTCAAAGTAGAATGGGTTGGTCGTGGTCAGACGATTGCTACAAATAGCACGTGAATTCGCTGTATTTTCGAAATTGGTTTTTATCGAAAATGGGACGTCAAACGAAAAAATTTGGTTCCTCGTTTCCGACTTATTTTTCCATGTGTAATCATCCCCTGGCTGATTGCACCACCCGACCACCCCCTGAATACAGAGAAATTCAAAAATCAAACGAAAAAATGTTTCTCCTCGTTTCGACGGATGGAGAAATCCAAAAATTATATGTTAAATATCTCCGTAAAAAACAAAATTAAACCGACTTCGAAAAAACAAGCTAAAAAGTATGAAATAATTTCCATTTAAGTTATTTTTAAAAAAAAGGTACATACAGGTCGAATTGAATAACCTCTTCCTTTTTCGAAGTCGGTTAAAAATGAGCAATGGCAAAAAAGCTCGGACACGTGTCTCTTCATTTTGCCTTTAAAATGAGCACAAAAATTTTCATTAAAATCTTGAATTTCTATTTTTGTCAGAAATGCATTTTGCCGTCTACTCGAATCCTCGGAACTAGCATGATATTATGCATCCGATTGCGAGCTTATGGCAGAGCCGGGAAGTGGTTAAAATTTCGCAGAATATTTCGTTCGCATTCGCGATACCGTAGAATTCTGTTTACCAGGCGTCCGCGTCATAAATACGGTAAAAATCGCGGGAGCAAGTTGAGCCGTGGATCGAACTGCATCGGACTGCAATGCACCGCTAGAAAATGCATTAGCCCATCTGCTCCCCGAAACACGAACTTCCGGTCGTGCCGCGCGATAGCTCGTGAATTTCACTGATCGGTGCCCGGTGTGTCTTTCCCGACCCCGTTTCCCTTTTCCTTTCCGGCGGAACGGTCGTCTCGGAAAATGTCGGCCACGGAAAGTGCTGATGCACGCCGTCCCACCGAGAGCGCCATAATTTTATTAAAATATCTTCCGCGCACATGCCAGAAAAATCCGCACCGATATCATCACTTTTTCATCTTTTATGTCGGGTCCCGATTCTTATTCGAACCGGGACGACCTTTGCACTCGATGCACACGGTGTCCCGCCACAAATCCGCCATGAACTCGCAAGATGCATTCAACGGGTCCCATGGAAATCACCGACACAGATTTCTCCGATACGGTTTTCACCGACAACAATTCATGAATTTTTTAATTATTAATTTATCAATTAATGTGGATTGAACGAAAATCAGTGGAAAAACGAAATGTGAAACCGAGTGTTATTGAATTAATTAATTAATAAATAAAAAATTAATGAAATGTCGGCGAAAACCGTGTCGGAGAAATCTGTGTCGATGATTTCCATTTTTCAACGGGTTGAAACGGGTCCCATGGAAATCATCGACACAGATTTCTCCGACACGGTTTTCACCGATAACATATCATGTGAATTTTTTATTTATTAATTGATTAATTAATGTGGATTGAACGAAAATCAGTGGAAAAACGAAATGCGAAACCGAGTGTTATTGAATTAATTAAGTAATAAATAAAAAATTCATGATATAAAAAAATACTTAGGATTCAATATAGAACATTGAAGGTGAAGGTCACCTTGAAATGAAGGCCACTTCTAAGAAAAAAAGTAATGCAGTTTAATAAAATAAAAGACACTATCCCATTCTTGCAAAGATAACAGTATAACCTTTTCCTCTAACATTTTATTTCGGCAAGAACATTCCAAAAAAATACTTCGGTTAAATAATGTAGTTGCAAAATTGAAGTTTTCCTTCGGATCACAACGGGGTTCATACCACGGATTGCAAGTCAAGAATTTTCTTTGTTTTTCAAGCCTCCAATGAAAACACTGCAACAAAATTGTTGATAACTTTTCTGAACTGGAAAAAATATTTCCAGGTATTTTCACAGCGTGGTAAAACATCTGCAAAGTTTCAAACCGGTCGGTCCAATAAATTGTTTACAATAAATTCTCGGAGCAACTCGAACATGTCTTCGGCAATCGATACGCTAAATCCATAGAAATCACTGGGCTCTCGAAGTAGTCTCACAGATGGATGCGTGACTGATGCTTAAATTGATAAAATGGGGGATCAGGGTCGACCGACTCGATTCCCCGGGGAAAATAAAAGCTAGGAACGGTTTCCTCGGGCGACAAATCGGGAGGGGCCAAGGGGGGTTCCGGGATTTCGAGTCGGGATCTCTCGAGGGACCACCTTGGAAAGACATTAGGACATTAAGCCGTCGGACTAATCGGATAGAGAACTCCTGCCGCGGTCTCGTCCACCCGATTGGAGGTGACTTAAAGGCCTTGGCCAGGTTTCAAAACCATTCTCGTAGCTCCCCGTAGCTCCTTGTGCCCTGGATAGAACGTTCCTAGGATCTGCGACCGATTAATCGAAATCGGAGGCCGCTCCTTGGAATTCATAGTCCCGCACAGCTGATCGAACGGTCTGATCTAGCCTCGATCCGGGATCGGAAACCGGATCGCGATACCTCATTCCTTAATGCATACATTCCTTGCCTCCTCGTAAATCGGGTGCCATGATTTCCATTCTTTATACTCTGGTTCACCGAGATTAGGTTCTCGTGCTTCCCAGCTGACTTCCTTCCGGAGCAACGAAAGTGGACCGTCACAATACTTTATGAATTAGGCTGGCAAACATTGTAAATTAATTGTGGGTTTACTATTATTGGTTGCAGAGGTCCATCGTGAGTCTGAGAGTCCATAGAACTCTAATTATGAGATTGGGGGCCTTCAGTTGTGAATCTTAGGGTTCTAGACCTCGTGCACCTGAGGATCCATAAGTCTGGAGGTTCATCGAGTCCTCTATTGCTAGTCCCAGGGGTCCACCCTAAGTCTGAGAGTCTACAGAGCCTCCAATGGTAAGTCTGGAGGTCCAACGAGTCCTGTATTGCTAGTCCCAGGGGGTCCACTCTAAACCTGAGAGTCCATAGAGCTTCCAATGATAAGTCTGGGGGTTCATGAATTCTCCTCTATTGCTAGCCCCAGGGGTCCACCCTAAGTCTGAGAGTCTACAGAGCTTCAATGGCAAGGCTGGGGGTCCAACGAGTCCTCTATTGCTAGTCCCAGGGGTCCACCATAAGTCTGAGAGTCCACAGAGCCTCCAATGATAAGTCTGAGGGTCCATGGATTCCTCTATTGCTAGCCCTAGAGGAGTATCGTAAGTCTGAGGGTCCACAGTGCCTCCAATGGTAAGTCTGAAGGTCCATCGAGTCCTCTATTGCTAGTCCCAGGGGTCCACCCTAACTCTGAGAGTCTACAGAGCCTCCAATGGTGAGGCTGGGGGTCCAACGAGTCCTCTATTGCTAGTCCTAGAGATCCACCCTAAGTCTGAGAGTCTACAGAGCCTCCAATGGTAAGTCTGGGGGTCCAACGAGAGTCCTGTATTGCTAGTCCCAGGAGGTCCACCCTAAGCCTGAGAGTCCATAGAGCTTCCAATGATAAGTCTGGGGGTTCATGGATTCCTCTATTGCTAGCCCCAGGGGTCCACCCTAAGTCTGAGAGTCTACAGAGCCTCAATGGTAAGCCTGGGGGTCCAACGAGTCCTCTATTGCTAGTCCCAGGGGATCCACCCTAAGTCTGAGAGTCCATAGAGCCTCCAATGATAAGTCTGAGGGTCCATGGATTCCTCTATTGCTAGCCCTAGAGGAGTATCGTAAGTCTGAGGGTCCACAGAGCCCCCAATGGTAAGTCCGAAGGTCCAACGAGTCCTCTATTGCTAGTCCCAGAGGTCCACTTTAAGTC
>CM052296.1:4745505-4775466 GCA_028455765.1 Lasioglossum oenotherae
ATCTTTACAATCCCAAATCATTGTGACATAAAAGAACTGGTGGAGGTGGGTTTAGTGTTAATAACGCGCGCGTCAAAAGTGATGTCGGTCGCTGGACGTGGCTCGTGTGACCGGAGCCTTAGCCTCGCAGCAGGATTGGAGCGCGGTGGAAAAACTAAAGAAAGGTGACCTGGATCTAGAAAATTCCGCAGGATCTTTATATATTTAATAGAAGGCGCGACGTGGCCGAGGATCACGTAGCTCGTAGACGACGTAACGTCATTTTATATTTCGCTGCGGCCGATCGGTCTTACTTTGGCTCGTCCTCATTTACAGGACACACGTACACACGTACCGGAGAGCGGTTTTCTACGTGCGGTTTTCTACGTGCAGTTTCCACGTGCGCGTAGAATGTGTGCCTTCGTGGATCGGTGCATCGGTGCACCGGGTGCACGCGTGTCGTATCGCCGCGTCGGTCAGCCATGATATATGTATAAACCATATCTCACGTTCGCCGAGCGGCCATTGCGGCGGACGTATGATGCTCGTCTCATCGCGGCCGAACTACGTCTTTACAGCTCGGTTGTCGCGCTCATTTCCGCGTGTTCGACACCGACCATGATCATCGTCCTGCGAGAAATTCATGCACACACATTCTTCCGAACGCGCAGTGTCGGCTTACTGTCCAGGGACCAGGGGATACGGGCACTCACCGAGCAAAATGTTTTATACGACCTCGTATAAACACGCGGGAACTACGTTTTTACGTCTCTGACCGCGCGACGCTCTTCTTCATTTCTCGAATTCCGTCGAGCTTCCTGCGAGCGTTTCCGCGCGTGCAACTTTGCATCCAGTTTCCTGGTTCTCCCGTGTTTCCCGACTGTTCCCTTTTAAACCTTTGCCTTGGGAATTGTTTCGATGCCGATTGCAGCTCGTCCTCGAAGGAATATTTTTATCCACGTAGATACGTTTTCGATTAGCGTGTTGCGATGCAACGTTCGAACCAGTCGTGTAAAAAGTATATGTGGGTATTTACCCACATATAAACCTATACAAACCTATATACAAACCTACATACAAACCTATTTAGGTTTGGAAAAAAATTAATTAACGACAGCCACGATCAGGTTTCTTGAATAATTTTGTTTCTTGATGTAGCTTTTTTGTAGGTGGACGCGTAGAGAACACGTGAAGGTAGTGATCGTCACACATTGAGCCTCTGATATCTTTGAAATAAATGTTTTTTTCACATAAGTTTTTTCACATTTAAAAATATATGTCTCCTTTTAAAGGAAAGTGAATGAACTTCGTATGAACACCCGAGTGCCAAGAAGATCCTGGAAAAGGTTCTGGGAGTCCCAAGAAGATCCTAGAAAAGGTTCTGAGAGTCCTAAGAAGATCTTGGAAAAGGTTCTGAGAGTCCCAAGAAAATCCTGGAAAAGATCCTAAGAGGGTCGAAAATGTTTTGATAGTGCAATGTGGAAAGTCCAGGAGATTCTAGACAGTGCTGAGAGTTTTGAGAATCATCTGGCAGATCCTAGGAACTGGTGAGAGTCCCTAGAAGATCCAAGAAGGTCCTGAGAGTCCCAAGAAGATCCTCGGCAGATCGAAAATGTTCTGAGAGACCACAGGAGAGCCTAGGGGATTCAAGATAGTACTGATAGTTGTGAGAATTCTCTAGAATGTTCTAGAAAGTGCTGGGAGTCCTAAGAATATCCTACAAAGTGCTGGGAGTCCCAAAAAGATCCTACAAAATGCTGGGAGTCCCAAAAAGATCCTACAGAGTGCTCGCAGTCCCAAGAAGATTCTAAAAAGTGCTGGAAGTCCCAAGAAGATCCTAGCGAGTCCTAAAATATCGTGTTCCAAGAAGATCATAGGAGGGGGCCAGAGATATTTTGAAAGTTTCAAGAAGATCTAAAATGTTCCGAGAGTCCAATGGAGAGCATAGGAGACTCTAGACAGTGCTGAGAATCTTCTAGAACGTCCTAGGAACTGTCGAGAGTCTGCAGAAGATTCTACAAGACCAGAAAAGGGTCTCAAAGTCTGAAGAACAATCTAGGAGTCCCAAAAATCAACCGAGTGTCAAGAAAACACTGGGAGGTCTTAGAAATGAAGTGCGAAGAAGATTCAAAGAGGGTCGAAAATGTTCTGAGAGTCCAAAAGTAGAGCATACGAGATTCTAGACAGTGTTCGAACTTCTGAGAGTCCTGTAGAAGGTGCTAGAAACTGGCGAGCGTCCCAAAAACATCCTAGAAGATCTGACAGCGGCCTCAGAGTCCCAAGAAGATCCTAGAAGATCCAAAAAGGTTCTGAAAGTCTTAAGAATATCCTATATGGGTCTAAACTATTCTGAGAGTCCAAAGGAGAGCCTAGAAGACTCTAGACAGTGCTGAGGATCCTCTGAAAGGTCCTAGGAACTGTTGAGAGTCCTCAGAAGATTCCAGAAGACCCGAACAGGATCTCAGAGTCGTAAGAACAACCGAGTTCCAAAAAAGCACTGTGGGTAGTCTTAATAATGAAGTACCAAGAAGATCCAAAGAGGGTCGAAAATGTTCTGAGAGTTCAAAGGAGGATCAAACATTTTAACGACGAAGATACGCATTGTAACAAGTGGCGGTAGCGAACAAATCGCGTACCAAGACTGACCGTTGTAACTCTATCGGCTGATCGCCGAGTGCAATCCGAGTTGCATCGTCGACGCACCGAAGAAAAGGGGACGAAGAGGAATAATTCGCCGGCGATCCATCACTCGATCGGCTGCGGGGCCGAACGCAGTCTCGCGGGGTGGGGATGCTGCAGCCGGTTGCGTCGGCCAATCCATTTTCCGCGGAAAACGTACGTCCGTCAAAACGCACATCCGGCCAGGTTATATCGGCGCAGGGAAAAATGTTCGCGGGACACTGACAAGGAAAATCTGCGATGACGGGGTGAGTTTACTTGTTCCGCGCGGATGCATTCCCGCGCGATTCCGTGCATCGACGACGCGCACACACGATCGACCGGCGCGGCAGTCCTTTATAGTCTGGATAAATAATTGAATCGGACAAGAGATATTATTAAATGACCACCGCTCTCCGAAACAAAGCTAACAATGTCGCGCGTCGGTTAATTATTGCGATTCGTACACTCGCTTCGAATATTTTACTTTACACCGATTAATGAAACAATTATACAGGACACGGCGGACAATTGACTCGTGCTTTACGAATAGACCACGCTGGATTTGCTGCGTTTATGACGGGAATGCACCAGTGCGATTTAAAACAGTTCAGAAGTGAAATTATTGAAGAGAGAAAGACACACATAATCCTTGAGGTTACAAATAAATTAATATTCCCGTTTTCCACCACGTCTTCCAGAGAAATTCCAGGAGAAAGATTCAATACGAAACTGTTAAAAATGTTCAGGACCGTTCACTAATTAGTCACTTTGCTAACAAGCTTTCACAACGTGGAAATAATGAGTTGCGTTCAATAAAAACCTCATCGTATTCAAGTTCATCTTCAATTCACAACATATGTATCAATAGACTGCGGATTTTATGCATTTATGATAAAAATGGGTTGGTGCAACAATAAAGATGCACTATTTTCAACGTGTTCGAATTATTCAAGAAAGAATTAAGTGTGTATCTGGCTCGCATCTGTTGCAAGTGGTGCAGCGAATTTTTATTTTGGTTTTATCAATTTCTCATGGAACCATTTTTACCATATTAATAATTGTAAAATAAAAACTCTGGAACCGGTCATCTTAATCAGTGGCGGTAGGTTTGGTGTTTAGGGGTTCGATTGACAGAGGAAAGATATTTCGCAGGATCGTTCCTTGGCCGCAACACCGTGGAAACAATGGAGTTGGTCGGCCCGTGAATTCGAACGCGGAACTTGAACTCGGTAATCCGTTTAATCCTGTTGCAGGCGTTGCACGCGGTGCAGGGGGTCAGCGTGGTCGTTAGTGTAGTTGTATTGCGCGCGGCAACGAAGGCCGGCCTTCTGCGCTTTGCATACGATGCACCGGAACGGCGTGCATAATGCATAGGGCGGAGGGTCCGGAGACCGGACCGATCGGATTTCATTCGCGTCGATCGTTTCCTCCGGTGATCCCGGTGCACGTGGAAGATACGCCCTCCGAAAAATATTTAGCCGTTACGATAAACCAGATCTTTGACGACACGGCGACGCCGCTTGAAAAACCTTCGATTTTCCGGTGCAGGCGTCGGCGTCGGCGTCGACGTCGGCGCCGGCCGCTGTCCGGACCCTGCGGGCACGTCTAAACGCTCGAACGTTATAACCCTTTTTACTGAGCCCGGAAAATTTCCCGATGTCAAAATTGCACGGTGTGCCGAGTAATTATATCGGACAAAGTGTTTTTAAGCTAACGCGAGATGAATGGCATTTTATGCTCGGCCGTAGAGAGAATGTTTATAGGAGACTTTCAGAATCTCAAAGTGAGATGCTTCAGGCTGGAAGATTTAGATGCTATAATCTTCTTGGAATTTTCAGAATATCTCTGGCCCTCCTATCATCTTCTTGACACTTTCAAGATATTTTTAGACCTCCAAGATATTTTAGGAGGTTCACGATATTTTAGGACCATCAAGATATTTCAGGACCATCGAGATATTTCAGGACCATCGAGATATTTCAGGACCATCGAGATATTTCAGGACCATTTTATTTTTAGGATCTGCAAGATATTTTAGGGCCTTGAAGATATTTTAGGACCTTCAATATATTTTAGGACCTTCAAGATATTTTAGGAACTTCTTGGGACCCCCAGCACTTTCCAGGATCTTCTTGGGACCCCCAGCACTTTCTAGGATCTTCTTGGGACTCCCAGCACCTCCAAAAACCTTCTAGAGGATTCTCACAACTATCAGTACTGTCTAGAATTTCCTAGGCTCCCCTTTGAACTCTCAGAACATTTAAGACTATGCTAGGTTGTTTTTTGGGACTCTGAGACCCTTCACGATTCGTGTAGGACTTTCTTGGGACTCTCAACAGTTCCCAGAACCTCCCAGATGATTCTTAAAACTCTCAGCACTGTCTAGAATCTCCTAGACTTTCCACATTGGGCTATCAAAATATTTGCGACCCTCTTAGGATCTTCTTGGGACTCTCAAACCCTTCTTGGATCTTCTAGAATTTTCTTGGGCCTCTCAGCACTTCCGAGGACCCCTTCTGTAGGACCTTCTCTAGGCTCTTCTTTGGACTCTCGCAACATTTTAGACCCACCTAGGATCTTCTTGGGAGTCTCAGGACCTTCTTGGATCTTCTATGGATTCTGACCAGTTCCTAGGACCTGCCAGATGATTCTCAAAACTCTCAGCACTGTCTAGAATCTCCTGGACTTTCCACATTGGACTCTCAAAACATTCTCGACCCTTTTAGGATCCTCTTGGGACTCACAAACCCTTCTCGGATCTTCTAGAATCTTTTTGGGCCTCTCAACACTTCCGAGGACGTTCTCTAGGCTCTTCTATGAACTCTCGCAACATTTTAGACCCACCCAGGATCTTCTTGGGACTCTCAGAAAAGCCTGTTTTGGATCTTCTAGGATCTTCTTCGTGCTCCCTTTCCAAGACCTTCCCAATGCTTTCATGGAACTCGACTGATTTTCGGATCCCCTTGATTGTTTTAAGGACTCTCCGAACCCTCTAAGGCTACCTGGATGTTCATGAGACTCCGGGGTATTGCTTCCACAGTTCTCCTTAGCTATCCAAAGGGCTGATAACGATAATCGAGGGGTATCGTTTCACCTGGCACGCGAATTAGGCTTGATATCCTCCCCGCCCACTGTTTTTCTACGCGTTCCCAGCCGATATCGTGACGGGACACGCCTGCACAGTTTGGCGAACTGCTCCCTCCACCCTCGTCGAACAAAACGAAACAAAAAGGAGCCGCCAGCGACCAGAGTTTCTCGAGATGATTCTTGATTTCCGAGAGTTGCGCGCCACTCTCCCGACTGCTTTTTCGTGTTTCCTGTCCCGGTTTTCTGTAAATGGGAACACGGGGACTTTAAACGACTTCCCCTTTGGTTAACGTGTTCGACGCGTATCGGTTGTGTACGAGCGCCTGTTGAGGCTTCTCTCGAGACTCTCTTTGCTTTCCGGCGAAAATTCTGCTTTTCTGTCCTCTGTTCAAACGGAGTTCTCTCTTCTCCACGCATTGTGTCGAACGTTCCGAGAGCATCGACTCACGTTTTCCCTCGGCGACGCGTAGAATTCATTCCCCCCCGTTCGATCGAACCTTTTGCTTTGCTGGTTTTCGACGAAGCTTTCTTTCCTCGCTGGATCAACCCGTCCGACTAGCAAGGACACCCGATGCCGCGCTGGCGAAAGGAGAATACTGTCAGAAGTTTGTACAGGATACAGTTTCGTGAAAAATATTTGACACGCATTTTTTAGCAGCTGATGCTCATGTTAATGGGGTGAAAATAACCTTCATGTTCATCATCATTGTTAAAATTCCAGAAACATGTATATATCTCCTATTTTGGTACGTAGTTTATGTATGTAAATGAAGTTACAGAACTATAAATTATTCATTTAATAAGAAATATTGCAAAACAAGACGAACTTTTAGAATGTTGATTAAACAAATAATTTTTTCTGGAATCGTTTTATATGATACATTCCTTAAAAACGCACGAATTTAAAGGAAAATCATTGTCCTAGGCAGAAAAATAGGGGTTTCACCCCTTAACATGAATGTCAGCAGCTTATTAAAAAAATACGTGTCGAATATTTCTCAACGAGCTATATCCTGTACAAATTTCATCGAAAGTAATTAAAGGATACAAGCTCCACATAGCTTGATTACACAGGGTGTCTCAGCTGCAGGAGGCCACCTAAATATCTCCTTTATCTTTAATGGCAACAAACCCAAATGTTGGAAAAAGAGATTGAAAAACAATTTGGAAAACAGTTACCCCACTTACATTTTAAAAATTCGAAGATATAAGAATAATGATTAAACTTCAGAAAGATATAGGATATTTTGGTCAGATTTGATTTACATGTTCTCTGCATTATCAAAAATGAGTGAGTTCCATTTTTATTTCATAATGTAGGTCGTTTAACAACAAACAATCGTCTGCGTCCTTCGAATAAGTGTCTGCGAATTCTTTCTACAGGGTTTGGCAGGAATAACTCCCACATTTAGTTTTATTTGAGAAATAAAGTTTCCGGTAATATCTCGTACCACTATTTTCAATTCTCCTTTGAAATATGGGAGTTATTGCCGCATTCTGTATTTAATTCTTCGAATTTATATGTGTGTGATTATTTTTATAATATCATAATTTCTAGAATAATTATACGTAGAAAATTAATTTTCTACGAAAACAGATTCATAACCTTCAATAGCTAGCAAAGAATACGATTACACGTACATGCGAGGTTAACTATGTGTGAGTACAAGTTTTTGAGTGACCACCACACACATATACGTTGTAGTTCATTTCCGATATTTAGCTGAGAGGGCGCCCTGAACAGTGCTTCGAAAAAGTACCAGATTCGACAACCCCTGGACAGGAGTGTATGACGAAAACACGCGGAACGTCGCCCGCCAAGTCGCAGATGTCAAATTCGCTGGCCGCACGGGCCGCTGGTGAACGTTAACGCGCCACAACGTTTCAACGGACAGCGTGCCGACGTGTTAGCAATGATTTCTAATGCGACACAGTATTAAATTGTTCCGGAGGAATCAATTTCACAGGGAATATTGAAACCGCAACAGTTCCGGGACGAAAGTTCGCGTAAAGCAACCGACACCGAGGGACACGTAGTTTCTTGTTGCCGCGGTAACTCAACTTTAAGAGGGTGATGCTACACACCCCCGAAAGTTTCGCGCACCTGATGCTGCGTCGAAAACTGTTCGAGACACGGGCGCGAGGAACTTCTCAGCGGAGGAAAGTTGCGAGCCGCGCCGCTGGCGGTTGCTTCTCCTTTTTTTCCTCGGCCGGGATGGAACGCAGTTTACGTATCGATAAAGCAATCGCCGCGACGCAATGGGGGTTCGATGGAAGTTTATCCATAATTCGAGGGGGCGCTTCGAAAGTCGTTGGAAAATTTATTACGGGAGAAAGATAGCCGATCGCGCGCGGGAGATAAAAATGCGTCGGGTGAACGCGACCTCGCAAAAACTCGAGAGAAGTTCCTCGGGGCGGATGCAATTTAAAGGGCGCCCCCGCGTCCTGGGTGGTCGTGTTCAATGCGCCGGAAGTTGATTTATACACCCGTTGACTCGGAATTTCTCCGGATGAAATCCACCGTGGCGACCGCGTTTGAAACATTCGGACGCGGCGACGCGACGAAAGGGCTGTTTTATGTCAAGGGGTTGGTCGCGTGAGGGAACGCCGCGTAAAAAAAAGCAGGCACGAGGGGTCGCGCGCGTTGCTCATTAGAGAATATAATCCGTGATCAAATTGTAAGCTGCCGGCCGAGACGTCAACGATCCCCGCCGGTCTAGCCGAGAACGTGATAAGTGTGCGGTTTCTTGTGGGCTCGGATTGCGTGACTGGACCCACCCCTCCAGGTGTGCACACGCACCTGTGAGTGTCTCGAGCCACCCAAACGTCAGTCGTTCTCGACGATACCTCGGCGGTGCGTTTTAATCCTGCGAGTCGCAATCAATTTAGCTTTCAATACTTGTTCCACAGCGTTGCGCTGTGGGGTATTTGACCCTGAAAGTCGATTTCACTTTTTGAGAGCAGTTTTGGAAGAAATATTCTACAAGCTGATACTTAGACAGGCTTCAGGACCTGTCTAGATCAAGTTCCAATGACACCGAGACTTCCGAAAGCTCCACAGATGTTCCTAAAAAGGTGCTAACGGAAAAAATAGACTGGAGCCTAGACCCTCAACCATCATATTTCAGGACCTCCCTGGGCCAAGTTTCTGTGTTTCCAACGCTCTACTAGCTTCCAAAAGATCCACGATTATTTTAAAAAAGCAATACTAAATAAGGTTCCACAAACTGAAACCTAGCCAGGCTTCAGGACCTGTCTAGGCCAAGTTCCAATGACACCGGGACTTCCGAAAGCTCCACAGATGTTTCTACAAAGATGCTAGCAGAAAAGACAGAATAGAGCCAAGACTATCAACCATCATATTTCAGGACCTCCGTGGGCCAAGTTTCTGTGTTTCCAACCTCTACTAGCTTCCAAAAGATCCAGGTTATTTTAAAAATGCAATACTAAAAAAAATTGCACAAACTGAAACCTAGCCAGGCTTCAGGACCTGTCTAGATCAAGTTCCAATGACACCGGGACTTTCGAAAGCTCCACAGATGTTTCTACAAAGATGCTAGCAGAAAAGACAGAATAGAGCCTAGACCCTCAACCATCATATTTCAGGACCTCCCTGGGCCAAGTTTCTGTGTTTCCAACGCTCTACTAGCTTCCAAAAGATCCACGATTATTTTAAAAAAGCAATACTAAAAAAAGATTGCACAAACTGAAACCTACCCAGGCTTCAGGACCTGTCTAGGCCAAGTTCCAATGACACCGGGACTTCCGGAAGCTCCACAGATGTTCCTAAAACGATGCTAACGGAAAAAAAACAGACCCTAGACCCTGAACCATCAGATTTCAGGAATACTCTGCGTCAAGTATCTGTGTTTGCTCTATCAGCTCCCAAAAGATCCACAATTATTTTAAAAAAGCAATACCGAAAGAAAGATTCCACAAACTGAAACCTAGCCAGGATTAAGGACCCACCTAGACCAGGTTTCAATGACACCGATGCTCCTAGTAAAAGACGCTAGCTAGCAGAAGGATTAAACAAACTAAAGCCTAGGGTGTCTCCACCGGACTCTTGATCGTCAGATTTCAGGACCTCTCTGGACCAGTGTTCCATATTTGCAACGCTCTATCAGCTCCCAAAAGGGCCATAGTTCTTTTCAAAAACAATGCCAGAAGAAAGATTCTACAAACTGAAACCTAGCCAGGCTTCAGGACTCATTAGACCAAGTCTCAACGACACCGATGCCCCGGGACTTCCGGAAGCTCCACAGATACCTCTAAAAAGATGTTATCAGGAAATTTAAACAAACTGGAGCTTATACATCGAATGTCTCCATCATCAGATTTCAGGACCTCTCCAGGCCAAGGCTCTAAAAAGTATAGTAAAAGAATGGTTCCACAAGCTGGATCCTAGGCTTTAGGACCCATCCAGACCAAGTTTCAATTTCCGCGGAAGTGTTCGGGAACGAGAGGTCGTAATTTTTATCGATTCCGCGGTGTATCGAGTGCACACCGTCGAGTAGCCGAGCTAACGTCGTTGCCCGTTGCAACAGAGAGAGAGAAAGAGGGGGGGGGGGCTGGTTCCCAAGCGTGTTCGAGCAATATTTCATACCAGTGTTCCGTATATAATTAATGGCAGCATCTTCCGCTTCCTCGGCCAATTTCGTGGCACTGGAACGCCATTAGCCCCGTCTCTTCTGCGTGATACGTGTCCATTTAAGCGGCCTTATTGCGTGCCAGTACACCCTGTGAAACTCGAGGACACTCGAAATCCTGCAGGTCTACGAATTATTGCACCGAGACCGACTATAGTGGTCCGAAACAGTGCGAAGCTTTCGCCTAAAGCAGGCCCGGCCAGTATCTGCCCCCACTATCAACTACTTCATATTGCCCCTGTCGTAAAAATTCTGTATGTAAATGTTGTATTTCCTTGAAAGAGGTAATTCCGTAATAATTGACTGTCACAAGATCAATGAACCACCCTGTATCTCTGTCAATTCTCCATCCCCCCTCTCTGTCTCTATCTCCCTCCTTACAGAGTTGGGCAAACGCTAGTCACAATTATGATTATTGACTAATAACTTCATAAGCTCTACAAAAGTGACTAATAATTAATGACCAAGTAAATACTTGAGCGTGACTATGAGTAATGACTACATAAGTATTTGAGCGTAATGACTAATGAATAACGACTAAATTTTTATTAAGGATGAATATTGACTACTGACTATAATGACATAACTAATGACTAAATACGCAATCAGAATTTCACCATGACTAATGACTGAAAATGGTTATAAGTTAAAATAAAACATAATAATAACAAAAAATAGCCGATTAGTTTATAAACATATAAAATACAGACTATGACACGTTCGGTCACTGCTAATTCCGATATAGGTTAAGTATACATATTAAGGTATGTTAATCACACAATAATGACTGACGACTAAAGATTGATGACTGATCATTTAAACTAACTAATGATTAATCCTAACTAATAAGCAATAACTAACGATTACTTAGAGTTGTGACTAACTAGTTCCATGTAGTTATGACTAACTAATCAAAAAGTTTTAACTGACTATTTTAAGTTTCGACTAACAAATCAATCAGACTATTAGTCATTTTTAAATATTAGTTGATTTTTGCCCAACTCTGCCTCCTTATTACAATTTATGGATAGTACCGTGTGGCGATTAACTTCAACAATTTATTTAATCAGTCTCCGATTTTTCAATGATTACCTTTTTTAATCGTAGACATTAATCAATCAATCTTGGTTAACATTTTACTCGATTAATGCCGAACTCTGCAGGATACCGCTAGAAAGTTGCAGGAAGTTTTTCTGAGCTCTAAGGTAATGCAACCTGTTATTTTCTGGAAACGCAAAGGTTCGAGACGCGTCTAATCGCGCCATGTTCTTCGACACGTTTCAAAGGTAGATAATGCGAGTTTCGTGTACCATGTACACCCAGACGCGACACCATCGTCCGCAGTTTATTTACAAGGTGCCCCCTTAACACGCCCATTTCCGCGAGGCTCACGGTTACTTTGACAGAATCTCCGCACCTGTAATCGTACACGCCTCCGGTCGCCGACTAATGAGTTAAATTGGAGTTACGAGTGGCTTTGAGTAACACGTGACTCACTCTTAGCGCGCGCGGCAGAGCCTCGTCTCATTAAGTTCACGAATAAAATTAGCCGAGAGCGCGCGCGCGCTCACGGCGTTCGTCCTTCGCGCCGGAATCCTCGAGACTCGTTCGCCGGGATTCCATGGTTTGCATAATTTATGCATATATCGTTATAGCAAAGCCCTCGCTGCGTTTACACCGCCTTATTGCAATTTGTTGCCGAAAGCCGCGGCCCCAGTATGCGATCCGATCTGCTCGAATAGCTGAATCAGTTGGTCTTGATAAACTGAAGATAATATCGTTCGCTCGTAAGAGAAGTGACGCGAATCAAAATATATTTCTAAAACAAGCATAACAATAAATATATAAATTGTGATGTGTATGTACTTTGTAACTAGACAGCGGATTTTATGCATTTATGACAAAAATGAGCAGGTGCCATTTGATACAGCAGAAACTATAGAACAATTTAAAAATAGTGTTACATTATTACCACGCTTATATTAGCTTGCTTCTAATCGAATTTTTAACCACTTCCCGATAAGCTACAGTCTTTAAACTTTAAACATAGCTCAGAACTGGATGAGAATGCAATATCAAAAAACAAATTTAAAAAAACAACTGTACGTCTAAGAGAAAAAATTTTAATATTAACCGTCACAACTCGTCGCGCGATGCTCGGTAGTACGTGATTGCGTTCAGCGATCCCCACTCCGCGCACCAGCGCTCCCTACTCCACTACACGTTCCCGCTCCGACTCATCCCCACTCCCCTGACCCATTTCGCACCGCAGGAGCTCAGTGTGGTTGTGATGTTCCGCAGGATAAAGAATCAATCTAGGCCGCAATCGCCCTCAAAAGTCCTATTATCATCCTATACGGGAGGCCAATTAACGCAGTATCGAAATGACAACAAATTATTTCACGTTTCTAAGTTGGTTACATAATTAAATACATAATTTTCAAATTGCTCTCCGCAGTAAAATGTTTATGTCACTTTCCTTCTGAATAAACGATGTCGACGTTCTTAAATTATTTTAATGTTTCCACCGTGTTAAATAGCGCCATTGTCAATTTCCTCATAAATCCACAAAATCCACAACGATAAATAATAAGCAAAATACACAAAAAGGCAATCCCTATAAATAGTTACACTAAAAAAAATTTAGTGTAATTTAATTTAGTTCTCGCACAGCGCCGTTCCAACCCCTCTTAAACAGATTCCTAGATCCCAAGAGCAACATTTCTCTCGAGCAAAACTTTCTGCAGGAGCGAATTCATCTTCCGACCACGCGCACGGGTTCAAGCAGAAATTTCCAAAGGCCGAGACAAGTTCATTTCCGTTCTCGAGGGTGGCCCGGAGTCATCGCGTTCTCTTGCAACATTCTGGGAGGGATCATTTACCGTGACGATCCACAAAAACAATCCAGAACCTGTCTCTCTCTCTCTCTCTTTCGCGTCTTTCTAACCCAATATATCTCCCGCAAACAGAGTTTTCCGACGTCGTTCGATCTCGGAGCGGAACACGGTGCGGGGAAGGGTTGTTGAAGACGCCGGGAAGGGGTTGAGGGATGGCCGGCATCCCCCGGAAGATGCGAAACTTTCGAAACCGCGGGTGCAGCGCCGCGTCGACGCCAGACGAGGAAGAGAAAGAGAAAAAGAGAGAGAGAGAAATGGAGAGAGAGTAGCTGCCAGAGAGGGTTGGTTGGCAAGGGGATGGGAGTGTGGCTAGAGGGGAATCGAACGAACATCCTCGTCGTGGTAGTCGAAGTGAATGCGTCCGATGAAAAAGTCGTTGGTGGCGCCCGCCGGTCTGGCCAATATTTTACTATCCAACACCACCCTCTCTCTCTCTCCCCATTCTCCTCTCCGTCTCTCTCTTCCCCCTGTCGCCATTATTCGACGCTTCTTTCCCGTGGCCAGTGCGGGAGCGAAACGAGGAAACCGGATGAACGAAGCGCAGCGGAGCGAGATAGAGGTCCAGGCTGAAAAAGAAGGAGATCCGAGGGAGATACAAATGCGGAGGATGGGGGGTTGGGTTCTTCCTCTACGGTCGATGAAAACGCCCCCGGGATCTTCCTTAGACTCTCCTTCCTGGAGAATCTCCGACCGGTCTCCGCCGGCACCGGTCAGCCAAGTTTCACGGCTCCACTATCTTTCTCTTTCTCTCTCTCTCTCTCTCTCTCTATCTCGGTTTTTGCAACCCCCAGGCTATGGGACCTAGAAAACTAAAAGGGGGTGGATAGGAACGACAGGCGCCCAGACGCTCTTTCAACTTGATAGATCAACGCAGAAGAGAGTTCATTCCGCGGGACCTCAATAACACGATCGCGTTTACGAGCCTGAGCATTTTCGGCGATCGATTTCGATCTCTTCCTCCCACCGGGTGCGCTTCGGGAGGACGATACAGGAAGGTATTCTATCCGTCAGGTTTACGATGAGAGTTTGGCTAGCGAGGTTTACTCCAAACGGTTGGTGCTTCGAGATATTTGTTGGAGATTGTTCCGAGTTTTTGGGGATAGTTGAATATCTCTTTCCCACTCTGTCGGTTCCTGCATCCCCAGGCTATGGGATCTAGAAAACTAAAAGGGGTGGATAGGAACGACAGGCACCTAGACGCTCTTTCAACTTGATAGATCAACGCAGAAGAGGGTATGGGACCTGCTTCGCCAGGAACAGGAGTGGAGAAGGTCCGATCTCATGGGAGTTGGAAGAAATGCCGACAGCGGGGCCTCAACCCCCAGTTATATCGGGGAATTCTAGTGAGGCGGCGGTCCATTGACCGTCCCGGGTGAGGTTAAAGTTTTTAGTGGGTATGGGCAGTGGCGTGTTACAAATGCCCGGGCCCCAAGCAAAAGGGGGCCCCGAATACAAAGCAAGATCCAAATTCTACTTTTTTCTCATAAAGTTACTTAGTTGGGGTTAGGGAAACCGAAATTCTACTTTGCCCAAGGCCCCAACTAGTTATAACGCGCTACTGGGTACGGGTACGCCGACCATCTACGGTCCGAGTCCCATACTACGCCTTCTGGGGTGTGCGTAAAGCATTTTCCCCCTCACTCTTATAAAAAAACGACTATGGGACCTAGAAAACTGAAAGGGGTGTTCTTCGCGTGAAGAGAATGATCGAAATATCAAACAACCCTGCTAATTTAGCATCGAATTAGGGGATAGATCATTCTAGAATCAATCTATTGAGTTGGCAAATAAGTTCGTTCGGGTTTTGTGATTTATTCCAATGTGAAAAACCGAAGGAACTTATTTGCAACCCCAATACATCACCGCTGGCTTTTGATGACATTCAGAGTTCCCGAGAGCTTCATTAAAGAAGAACCACGCAGTGTTAGCAGCCGCTAGCTTGTTGCGAGACGATCAAAAAACAGCCTGGTAGAAAATGGAGGCGACACGATCTCTACTGCTCCTTCGTGGTCACAGTTTCGGCATTAGTCGAACCGATGGCTCCCAAAGCGTCGTTGTTAGCAAACTCCTGGAAGGAAAGTGTCTGTCGTCGTTTGTTACCGCGACATCATATCACCTGATACTCATTACAAGTTAGCATTTCATCCCCTAGTCGACGCAATTTCGCCCTGTCGAGCGGATCTCCCGGCGTACGTTTCGCACAGAGGAAATATTTCTCGCACAAGTCGACGACGTATATTATACCAATCTACGTACGACAGAGAGAGCGCCCCCCGATGTACAGGGGGATGGTTTCTGCTAATACGTGGAGCAGCAGCCGGGTATACGAGTCAAGCAACCGCGATATTACAATCTTGATCTTGATCCAAATATCAGCGGAGCATGTAGCCCAGCCCTAGAGGCGTACCAGACAGTTCCCATAGTTTGCCTTTAATCAGTTCACGGTCCCGGTATCTTCACCAACCGAGGAATAATATCTGTCCACGAATGAGAGTCTCGGGGGTGGCTTACTTACACGCTCGTCTTCGCTTCGTGATGTACTATACTTCTGCGCGGAGAAGCCACGGTTCGATAGCTGGTAGGCTGTGCCGGGACTGTCTAGTTAGCTGGAGAAGCAACTGGTCAGTTGTATTAGGTTTCCACTTTTGGCCCACTACAGTCCGCGGGTTGCTCACCACTAGACTGCGGATTTTATGCATTTATGACGAAAATCGACACGTACGATTTAAAGCAGTGTGGACGAATTAAGAAGATTTAAGGACGTCAGTGTATTAATTTCAGCTTGATAGGATAATTAAAAGAAGAATACAATTTCTATTTGGCTCCTGTGTCCTGCAGTCAATGCAAACATTTTTTATTTTGCATAAAGATCCGCGATTTTAACCCCTTAACCTACAACTACGGACATAGCCCGTAGTACAATGATTGGGCCATACGTGAATAATACGGGCATAGCTCGTAATATTGTACGATGATCATGCTTGTTTACGTTTTCGGCTTTTTTTGAAAAGTAAATCGTAGGTTAAGGGGTTAATTCATACAGGATACAGTTTGTTGAACAGTGTGCTACGAAACAGGTCCAACTAGTTCCCCTATGTGGTAATAATTATTGTTGAATGACAAAAACAAGAAATGCCCAAACATTTTGGTCCATTGATTATGTACACAAAGTTACATACATATGGCACATAATGGTTCGTATAGTCACACAAAGTTACAATGAATAAGAAATATTGCAAAAAACTTGAATTTTCCAAATGTACATACATAATGATACGTCCGGTTACATGAAGTCAAAATTAATAAGAAATATCTTAAAAAACACGAATTTTCTAAATGTACATACATAATGCTATGGTTAAAAAAAAACGAATTATTGAAATATATTTTATATTGAATTATATATATTGAAATATATTTAACCCTTTGCACTCGAAGCTGTTTTAACTGGAAAAAATTATAAACATTTCTTCCGATCTAGAATATTTATATTCCCTATGATTTTTAAAATTTTGTGGATATGAAATTGGTATAATACCTCATACAATACCGAAATGCTTAGTAATTGATTAGATACCGATATATTTAATAATGTGAACAATATTTTGAATAATGGCAAAGCAATTTTTAGTGGTGCCTCGGAGGGGACAACCGAGTGCAAAGGGTTAAACAAATTTTTTGTAAAATCTTGCTATATGACTTCATTCCTTGAACCATAGAAATAAAAGAAATCATTATCCTAGACCCTCCAGTTCCCGAGGTATTAACAAAATATGGTTTTAACCCTAACTTGAACGGCTGTTTTCACCCCTTTCTCATCCACGCAGCAAGTGTTTCGGAAAATCGAGAGGCTGGCTGTGCGACAGTGATTTTTATTCGGAGGCGGTTACATTTTTCAGTGGTTTTGTAGACGAAGATATGCGCATATCGCAGGTTCCTTTCCGCGAGAATGCAACGCGGCTGCAACAGAGAGACGGTCTCTCTCTCGCCTTTGTGCATTCGGATGCAACGCGACTTGGCGTGTAGCGCGTCGGAGTTCGCGCTGTTTCAGGCTCGGCCGAGTGGTTAATGGCCACAACAATTCCAAATTGCAGTTGAAGGGAGAGTGCATGAACCGGTATCGTCACCGCTAATGCACTCCGCAGCCACTAATAGACCGTTCGTTCGTCGCATTCGTCTTCGTACGCCACGTGGTCCCGTTGAACAGTCACCAGAGACGCGCAAAACTCCACGAAATTAATGGCTCCCGATGATTACCGTTCTCCCTCATCCCGCTAATTCCTGATTTTAATCGATTCTCTGCCGAGCCTCATTAATTCCGCTTATTTTTCCGCCGAAACGGCATCTCCGATCGGCCTTTAACGATCTCTCTCTCTCTCTCTCTCTCTCTCCAACCCTTCATATACAATTTCAGAACCTCGAGGTCGTCGTCGTGTTGGGTTTCGCCTGCTCTGAAAGCCTCTATCGGGTTACACAATCTATTTACAAAGTTACACCGCTGAGAACCTTCGAAAATCTCCGGAATTGTTCACAAGGAGTTTCAGGATGTTCTTCAGAACTTCTAGGATGTTGCTAGACGGTGTTCCCCGTCATTAGAACCCTCGGGCAATCTGGTTACAGGACTTTTACATCCAGTGTTTTCTCGGGATTCAGATTTCGGGAGCTATCCAAACCAAGTTTCAACGATAACGATGCTCCGGAAGCTCCACAGATGTTTTCGAAAATATGCTACCAGGGTAAACAAACTGGAGCCGAGCTCTCTGGGCTCTGTCGGCTCCCAGAAGGTTCAATATTCTTTTTAAATTCCACAAATCTTTCAAAATTTTCATATACGCACGCTCCAATTAGCTGAAGCAGGCCTCTGCAACCTCATCATCGCGAGCTACACCGTCCCCGTTAGGATTGCAAGGGTTTTTCATTAATCAAAATCATTTAAACAGAAGGGTGTAACATTCATATATTTGTTAGACTTTGTTTAAAATCTTCATGAGTAGCGTGACTCGTTAATATCAAAATACGGCAAGGGGGTCGACTCGTTTTTTCAGGATTGCAAGAGTGCGGGATACCCCTTCTCATTTCTCAAGAATGCAAGGATGTGGTTTTTCAGTAGTCAAAAGCGCTAGATGAAAGATCAATTTAGGCCGCAATCGCCCACAAAAGTCCCATTGCGTCGTGTGCTGTTCCTCATAGGCTTCTGTCCCTTGCCAATGGTTTGTTAACCCAGTCTTGAACTGGACTCCAACAGGATTTGGCAAGAAATTAACGAATTTTCTCAAGGTTAAAAAACGTTCGTACAATAATCTCTCCATTTTTAACATATTTTGCTCAGTTTCAGCTTTAATTTTTAAAAAATTTCATCGGTCTACCTCATTTCTATCGAAAGTTCTTTGATTTTTAAGCGGTTTCCAGCGGGCCAAATGCGGCTCGCGAGCAGTGCTGAGATATTGCACGGTATTTCCGCGCATGCGCGTGTATTATTATTATGAAACAATATTTATTGCTAAAGTCTATTATGAATATGTATGTAATGTATTCTAATAGTACCAAAATAAACGATTTAGTTATTCAATTTCCTTAAATCAATAAAAGAAAAACTAATGGGATCGTGTAGATGGACAACAAGTCCGAAAACGATGTCTCAAATCTGAAAAACATTTGTGGGTCACCTTAGAATCTGAGTGGAACCTTATTGAAAGTGAAGTAATGAAAACAAGCATAAAATAAAAAAAATAAAATAAAAGCACGCGGTGGACATGTAGACGAAAAGAAAATATAATTATTTTTTATCATTATCGGTGAGATATTTAATAAATTATTATTAAAATATGTTCTCCAATACTGTGCGAACTGAAATACACATACAAGATAATCAAATTTACCAAAGATATCATAACTCTTTTCAGGTAGTTATAAGAATTAAGGAAGTGTCCACATACTTTTGAGCGGCAGTGTACATACACACTAAATTTTAATATAACATACGCATGTGAAACATTCATATTTGAAAATATGAAAACAAAATTTTGCGAAATTATGCGGGGGGTGACAAAGGTACACCATTTTAGCCCAAGTTCGTACTTTACTGACGTACTTTACTGACGGTAAAATCGTCGCGCATGCGCGAAAAAACCGTGCAATATCCCAACACTGCTCGCGAGCCGCGGGTTGCTCATCGCTGCGCTAGGCTAATGTCCCTCGGAACATTTTCGTTCCGGCACGCGCCGGAACCGAAAGTTTCCGGAAATTCCGAAACACGAACGAAGTCGGCGATGTAGAAATTGCTGGGGAAGGCCGGCGGAATGCAAATGGATAAAGATGTTTTCTCCCGCGGCGAAATTTCAGGTGGCCGGTCGAAGAGAGCGCAGGATTCGAAAGTTTCCGGCCGCGGAGTTTTTCCACGATGAAACCGGAATTTCGCGATGGAGGGAACGAGTTTTCCGCGGCGCAACGAAGTGCCGCTCGTTCGACTAGAATGTTTAACGAAGGGCGAGAAACGAAATTCATTAGGACACTTCGGGATTGAATGCGGTCGAATGAGATTGCGGACGCAATTCCGCGGTCGCTTGTCAAAGGTTTTCGAAAAAAAAATATGAAAACGCCTATAAGTTTCGAAATTTCCATAAGCAACTTCCTGGACACGGGGTCGTGGACGAGAGGACCGTGTAACTCGGTTGCAGAGATGAAACAAGCAATAGAACGCGGGGCCGCGCGCGCGTGATAAAACTAACCGTGGGAATACGAGTTTCACCGTTTCGCCCAGGCTCGCTCAGAATTATTCCCGAATAATTTATGAAACTCTGGGATTAATTTAGCTCGCGGGAAATTTCCATTTTTTGCGAAGGAACTTCGGACTAGAAGTGTTTGAAAAATCCGACACGCCGCGAACTTGCCGTTTAGATATTGGTACAGTGGTCCGGCCGGCCGATCTGCCAGTTCATTAAGGTTTTAGCACAATTTGGAAGTTTAAGGGTAACCTGTTAAATAGGAATAATGCATCTGTAAAATGTCGATATTAATGGAATTTGCTAAAAATTAGACCAGGCATTTAAAAACCAACATTTTGTGGATGTGATTTACGATCGAAAAATTTAATAATTTTCTTTTCTGAACCCTCAAATAATATTAGATATATAAATTTTCATATTAATTTAAACCTGAGGACATTAAAATAATAGAATTTAATTATGGAATATATCGTACGGATTAAATATGATAATATTTTTACATATTAATTTAATGATATTTTAAAAGCATACTAAATATTCTACATAAAATTTCAATAGAATATAGTATTGTTTTAAAATAAATATCATTAGATTAATATGAAAATTTATATATCTAATATTATTTGAGGGTTTTCAAAAAAGAAAATTATTACATTTTTCGATCGTAAATCACATTCACGAAATGTTCGTTTTTAAATGCTTGGTGTAATTTTGATCAAATTTCATTAATATCGACATTTTGCAGATGCATTATTAGTCATTCTTTACCAAAAGCCTGTCGAAAACGTCCATCAATGCATGCTTATTTAAAATATCCATCAAACGTCCATCCCAAATCTTGCGATAAAGGGCCACGCGTTTCAAATCTCCGGCGAAAAAGGCCGGATTGAAATTCAATCGGAAATTCACGGTTGGACGACACGCGACGAAAACTTTTGTAGGCGTCGGCTCGAGGACCGTTTGTTGCGCAAAGCGAGCGGTAATTACACATGTTAACGAATTCGGGGCTGGCGACCGGGAAACAGTGAATTTCGCGAATCCGGAGCGACTGTGACTTACAATTAGCATTTCAAACCCGCTGTTTTCCACATATTTTCAACTTTTTGGCCCGCGGTTCGTTAACCTTCGTGCTCGCTACCCAAAAATACGGTGCGGTTTCAATTCAAATTTTCCCGGGGTTCCCGAATTAATTCGACCATTTCCCTATAGCGTTGCTGTGGAAAATGAGAGAAATCATGATTCAACCCCTTGCACTATAATGCAAGGTCACAACCCTAAGAAATATTTCAGACGCAATTATTACTGGGAGCATTAAGATGACTGGGTTGAAGAATTCATTGATTCATTGTTATTAGACTGCGGATTTCTATTCAAATAAACATTTTTAAATCGCAAAAGGTAAACAGAAATTTCCTCTTTTTTCTTCTAAATGTATAAAGCTGAGAATAATGTATGTACATCGACATCCTTCAATTCTTTTATTCTCTCGACCACTTTAAATTGCACTCAATTTTTCCATAAAATTTGCAGTTCAATTGCAATCGTGCTCTAGTGAAAATAATTCCAGAGACGGTCGAAGATTGTTCGAGAAAATTCAAGAGCGAGTAAAACTTGCTGTTAAAGTTTACACAACAAATTCCGGTGGTCGACCTCGTTACTTACACCTCGATATCCCCGAGAATAATGTGTATCGATATCTTTCAATTATTTTATTATCTCGACCACATTAAATTGCACCAATTATTCCATGAAATTTACAGCTCAATTGCAATCGTGCTATAGTGAAAATAATTCTAGAGACGGTAGAAGATTGTTCGAGAAAATTCAAGAGCGCGTAAAACCGGATGTTACAGTTTACGCAACAAATTCCGGTGGTCGACCTCGTTACTTACACCTCGATATCCCCGAGAATAATGTGTATCGATATCTTTCAATTATTTTATTATCTCGACCACATTAAATTGCACCAATTTTTCCCATGAAATTTGCAGTTCAATTGCGATCGCGCTCTAGCGAAAATAATTCCAGATACGCTCGAAGATTATTTAAGAAAATTCAAGAGCGAGTAAAACCGGATGTTACAGTTTACGCAACAAATTCCGGTGGTCGACCTCGTTACTTACACCGCGATATCCCCACCTTTTAATTATCGTGCGGTGGGCGTGGCCGATCGGCCCGCAGCCAATAGTGGAATAGCTGGAGGTAGAACGCGGAGACTCGATTAGCGGAAGCATCGACGAATAAAAGACCGCGAAATAGTGTGCAGATCCAAACTGGAACAGCACACGAACGAATTGTACGTTCTGAGTAGAGATGTCTATTTTTTCCATCGAATTTGAATATTCTGAGTGCGGAACAGTTATCGAATCGCGTTCACATGCGAAATCGAATAGCTTCGCGATCCGCTCGGCCGGAAGTAGAAAGTTCTGTTCTGTTCATCGTACGCTCGGTTGCAGCCATAATAGCGGTAATTACGAGCAATCGGGAGGAATTTCACGGCGCGTAACAGGCCGGTATCGGATTAATGGAAAACTGGTAGCTGTGGTGTATCGATAACTTCACAGCGGATTTGTCGAAAACACGGTTTCGAATTACCGACCGTTCGTCGCATCAGCGGACCGTAAAAATTACACGCGTCGAATGAAAAGTGCTCTAATAAACGCGATTTATTGGGCGCCGCGCCGGTCACAGTCGCGCGAACGCGAACCGCGACGCGACAAAATACAGATCAAGCTAGCGGCGAATCTACGCCGAGCGAAATGATCACAGCGATCCCGGAAAGTATTGGGACAACCGATTTTACGGAACTCAACGATATATCAACCGTTGGGATCTCGGAAAAAAGAATCGCACTATGTATATATCCAACAGGCAGGCATCCATCATCATTTTGCGGACGTTTTTGTCAGCGAAATTGTTGGAACATTTCTTTCGCAACTGAAATTCGAATATTAAAGCTTCCTCTTCACAACGAACCCTTAAAAATTGATGTGCGATTTTTTCCGGTCGTTTTATCCGACTTCGAATCAAATGTTTCAATAATGTGCAGTGCAGATCGTGGGCGTAAATTTGAACGTCTGCAAAATCATTGGAAAATTTCTATCGCGACTGAATCTTGCACAGATTGAATGATTAAAGCTTCCTCTTCACAACGAATCCGTAAAAATTGATGTGCGATTTTCTCCGGTCGTTTTATCGGACTTTGAATCGAATGTGTCAATAATATGCAGTGCAGGGGGTAAATTTGAACGTCTGTAAAATCGTTGGAAAATTTCTATCGCGACTGAATCTTACACAGAATGAAGAATTAAAACTTCCTCTTCATAACGAACCCCTAAACATTGATGCACGATTTTTTCAGGCTGATTTATCGAACTTTTGGAATCGAATTTATAATTAATATGCAGAGCAGACCATAGGGTTAAATTGGATCGTCTGTAAAGTCTGTAAAATCGTTGAAATATTTCTTTCGCGACTGAATCTTGCACAGAATGAAAGCTCGAAGCTTCCTCTCCACAACGAACCCCTAAACATTGATGCACGATTTTTTCCGGCCGATTTATCGAACTTTTGGAATCGAATTTATAATTAATATGCAGAGCAGACCATAGGGTTAAATTGGAACGTCTGTAAAGTCTGTAAAATCGTTGGAAAATTTCTATCGCGACTGAATCTTACACAGAATGAAGAATTAAAGCTTCCTCTTCATAACGAACCCCTAAACATTGATGCACGATTTTTTCCGGCCGATTTATCGAACTTTTGGAATCGAATTTATAATTAATATGCAGAGCAGACCATAAGATTAAATTGGAACGTCTGTAAAGTCTGTAAAATCGTTGGAAAATTTCTTTGGCGACTGAATCTTGCACAGAATGAAAGCTCGAAGCTTCCTCTCCACAACGAACCCTTAAAAATTGATGCACGATTTTTTCCGGTCGTTTTATCGAACGTGGAATCGACTATGTACCGTAAATAATATAAAGTGCAAACGTGTGCGAAACCGTTAGAAAATCGTAATCCTGGCTGAATCCCGCATAGATCCGAAGATCGAAGCTTCCCCTTGATGTGCCGATCTGACCGGTATCATCCGTCAGCAACGAGAACAATTGGAACAGCAGGGATCGACGGAGGAATTCGCAATTTGGGTATGTTGATCAAGATTTTCCGCGGGGACATGTGGCGGGGTCGCGAGAGGATTAACACAGCACGGAGATTAATATCCGACTAATTAATCCTCGTTCCATAACCGGTGAGGGGGAGGGTGGAGGGGGAGGAGGAGGGTCGCGTCAGTCCGTCGACGTCAACGTCTTTAACGAGTAACGTCGCTCGCGATTGAAAGGCGTGTTAATAGCTCGACGGAGCGCCGCCGCTGGAGAGCTCAATTTAGCAATCGGAGAATGATAGAGGCGAGGGGCGTGGGTGGAAAGCCGTTTTAAAGTGCGTCGGAAAGGTGAGCTTTAATTTCTCCTAGGTGCCGGCTGTATTTTGCGTTTACGGCGCGAGACTGTTCGCGAGGAACGCGCGAGGGAAAATCGATACCTCCTCCTCTTCCGTCTCTCCTCTCTCGCTCTCTCTCTCTCTTGCTCGTTCCCATGCCACTCCCTGGCAAAATAACCGAGCCGGAATTTCTGGCCGAACCTCGGGAACGACATCGTGTTTATGCAGATGCGGCTGCCCGGAAGCAACGAGCACCGCGGAATAACGTGTAATCGAGCACTTGGCGTGCCTCGTTCCTTGCATCTCGATACGTCGGCGATTCGAACAGCCCCCGCGATCTCCATCCACTCCCGCGATCTCTCTCCACCCCCGCGGACCACCTAATTAAGGGGGTACACTCGTTTCCAGGATTGTAAGGTGCGGGATTCGCCTTCTCATTTCTCGAGAATACGAAAATGGGGTTTCTCAGTAGTCAAAAACGCTAGATAAAAGGTCGATCTAGGGCGCTATCGCCCCCAAAAGTCCTATTTTTTCGTTCACGAGGCGTAATTTGCATTATTCGGCTGCATGTAAACGTTTAAGAACGCTCCAAAAAAAGGTGATAACTATTTTAATATTGTACTACACGATCTGAATCATTTTTCAGATTTTTCGAAACATGTTCAACGGAATTGAAAGTCTTCCAACATTCGAAGAAAATGTAGGGGAAGAGGTTGGGTTAAGAGACGGGTTTTGTTTTTGGTCTGTAACGTTTTGCTTGATGAAGATATCGAAGAGTTTTATATACCGTTGGAAAGGTGAAGGAAATACGCAACTTTAATATGGAAAAAGTTTCGTGATTTGATCAACACGTAAAATTTTATGGCCGATTTTCCGAGGACATGTTTTTTGGCTTCCTGTGTCTCGAATTACTGTCTCACAACCCAACCACTTCCCCAATATTTCGTATTGAAGCTTTCGAGATACTAGTTTTATAAAAATTCAGAACGCGAAATCCGCACCTTACGATCCTGATCTCTGATCGCGCACAATTCTGATACTTCTGAATAGCAACGCCGGCTGTGAACATTCTCCATAATATCATGGAAAGAATAAAATAGTACAGTGAAATAAATCCGGATCGAAAGAAACATTTAATTTTCCCGTTAAAATAGCTCCGGCTGCAAAGGGTTATTATTTAAGCGTCGAGTCGAACGCAGTCGGAGTACAATGAACATTATAAATTTTCCAGCCACTGTGACCGAGAAGGAAACAATGCGTAATGGGGTTAGAAAGTTGGAAAAGCTGTGAGTTTAATGAGAAGTGGTGGTTCGGATATTCCGAACGAGCCTCTGGACGAATCGCGGGAAGAATGGCCGGTTCGGATAATGGAAATGAATGACGGTCGCGTTCGATTTGCCGCGTTGCTGACGGAGTCGATATTCATCGGTATCGAGGCGGGGAACGTCGAATTTCCTCGACGGAGCGCGATGGCTGGTGGGCTTTGCAATTGATTCCTCGGGCCGGTGCGCAGTGGTCCAAACAGCCGATTTAGGAGTGCGAAAGTCTAAACGCTTCTAATAATCGATAATTCTGTGTTACATGTATTCAAAAGTCTAAACGCTTCTAATAATCGATAATTCTGTGTTACATGTATTCTATACACATTAGGTAAGCATAAAGAAGGCTAATTGAGTTCCGTAAGTTTATTGAAATATTTTTTTTCCTTAAAATATAGCAGAGGGAGCAACATATTTCAATTTAGAATGCCAGTTTTAATGTACAGTGTTAGAAAAGAAAATTTGTACACAATTGTTCTTTTTTTTACAAAAGTATAATTTTCAGAAATGAAATTTACGACAACAACAATAATAATACATATAAAAAACACAATAACAATAAAAATAAAAACAAAACAATATTTATATCTAGTTATATTTTATTTACATCTAATTATATAACCTAACACAATCCAAGCTGTTAACGATCTGTTCGACACAATAAGAATGGGAAACATTCATGTGGAAGGCCCATAATAATAGGAAATCAATCTCTTTTTGTTTACGCTCTCTACGACTCGCGAAAATAACTGCCAATCGGCGCTCCAACAACAATGCCACAACACCAGCCATTCTTTGCACATTATTGCCTAATACGTCTATTAATCGTCTATTATATGTTATTATAATAATACGTCTGTTATACATATATGTACGTCCTACGCGTACTCGTCATCGAACTGTACCAGAAAAACTAAAACAACTTGCTAATCTGCAATTTTCTGCTAATAAATTTGATAGAACCATAAACTACATATTTCATTCCTAATATTCATGCAAAAATTAACGCGAATACGGGCGAGTTACGTTACCATTTCCTGCTAACCTAAGAAATGAATTTCTTAAAACCTCTTCGTTCCACGCGTACTCGTCATCGAACTGTAGCAGAAAAACTAAAACAACTTGCTAATCTGCAATTTTCTGCTAATAAATTTGATGAAACCATAAACTACATATTCCGTTCCTAATATTCATGCAAAAATTAGCGCGAATACGGGCGAATATCATTAGTATTTGCTACAAGATACTTAAAAAATAAATTTCTTAATACTTCTTTGAGGAAAATTATTCAAACATTTCCGAAAAATTGTTTTATATTTCTTTTCATATCTTCCTAATGCTTCTGACCACGGCTATTATAATTAGAAATCAATATTAACGTTCTAAACAATAAATAATAGGTGAAAAGAATGTCCTTTATATCGATGTACTTTCCATACTGCTACTTTCAACCTATGCCACGCTTAACAATAACTGATTTGAGAAGTAAAATTGTCGATTTTAGCTTTTACAGACATATGTGTTGATGTAAGAAAGAATATTAAATGCCTACTTCATGTTTGATTCTTTGACTTTTGCACTCCTAAATCGGCAGTTTGGACCACTGTGGGCCGGTGTGACGGCGATAAAAATCGTCGCTCGCATAGAACGCGAGCGTCGATTGTACGCGTACCTCTGGTCGCCTATTACAAATTTATGCTTCATTTCTATTCCAGAGGGTCGAGTAACACGACAAATATCAACGGGATTGCCTCGTTCCTCCGGCTACGCGGGGAGAGGATTGCTAAATAAGCCGGGAGCGCGCGCCGCGGCAGAGCTCGCTTGAAAACGTAATGAACCGAAAAGCGATGGAATTTAATCATTCACCGGCAGACGATTCGTCAGAATTTTCAAACCTTATTTCCCCGACGCTGTTTGCTCGACCAACAGGGAAGCCTGTATTTCCCTCTCTTTCTCTCGTTCTGGGCAACCGGAAAAATTACGGGTTGATACGAATGAATTATATCACGCGCACGCGAGATATTCGATAAATTGGTAATGATGCGTTTGTTGAAACGAAATCTCTTGTTTGTCATATTTGTAACGGAAATGTAAAGAGAACGATGTCGCGTCCGGTAATTATTTCTATTTTGTATACATTCCGAACTGAATATATTACACGTGTAATAAAACAATTGCACCGGACGCGCGCTACATAATTGATCGACGCGTGTCTTCCATGTCTGTTAATTATTTGTATGCACTTCGCTGTGTTTATTTCTCATTTTAATTAGCAATTGACTGCCTCGTCGGGCATACGTGACCGATACAATTTTTTTTTTCAAATATATGTTAATTATTTGTATGCACTTCTCTGTATTTGTTCATCAGAGTAATTAACAATTGCCTCGTCGGTAGAAACAATCTTTATGGTGAACTTTAAGATCGATTTTGAGTGGCACCTGGCAGTACCACTGGGTTACTTAAATGAATAATTAAAAAAACTTTTTAAAAAACACGCTTTTATTAAAATGCACTAGAAAGGAGAAAATAATTTTTTTCCTGGTTAAACGATTAATAATATTTTTCCACGAAATTTTGAGCATTTAGTCCACAATTTCTTCCGTTATAAAATTACTGTCGGAATAGATAGAAAAATTTAATATAAATTAATTGATAATATGTTTAAAATGTTAAAATAAATGAATAATATGTTTCCCCAAAATTCTCAGCACTCAGTTCAAAATTTCTCCTGTTATAAAATTAGTGTCGGATAGATGGAAAAATCTCATATTTTAAATAAAATCATGACCACAGTGACTATAAATATAGTTTATAAATATAGTTTAGCGCTCCACGCTTTTATTTTTATAGTCACTATGGTCATCATTTTATGTAAAATATGAAAATTTTTCCATCTATTCCGACACTAATTTTATAACAGGAGAACTTTTGAACTGATTGCTGAAAATTTTGGGGAAACATATTATTAATCATTTAACTAGATTCGGTATTTTATGGAGAATCAGGAGAAAAATTATTTTCTCCTTTTTACTGCATTTTAATATAAGCGTGATTCTTAAAAAGTATTTTTCTATTCGAAATTTCAGCAAGACTGGACTATGGGAAGAGGTTTAAAATTCGATTACAAGATTTGACGCATACAACAACACGGCAAATTAATATAAGCGTGGTAAAAAAAATGGATTTTATTAATTGCAGGACGCAGGAACTAAATTATTTTTTTTTTATCATGCTATTGTATGAAATATGTTGATTCTTTATAACTCATGTTGCGCAGACTCAGTTTTACTGTAGATGCATCAAATCCGCATTAATAATACAACAATAGCAAAGTATGTGGAAGCAATTCTAGTACTTCGCGTCTGTTCTAAATAGATTAGTAAAGTTCCACCGTGGGAATACGGCTGAATGACATGATGTTACAGCAAGTTCTAAAAGGGATGAAACTCTTCGGACCGCAGCTCGATGAAATTTAGCGAACTGATGCACATGGGTAGGTACGGGGTGTATAGAAATTACATGTCGCGACTGTCATAACGAGAGTCTACACCCTCGATTTGGCTGAAATTGATGTAACAGAGCTGCCGCAAACTTTACCATGTACTTCAAAGTCAAAATGTCAACAATATTTTTACTGCATCACATTCGATTCATTGCTGAGGGTGAGAAATACGAAAGGAACCATTGATAGTTTCAGAAGAAAAGTAACATATTGTAGAAATGATGTACCTAATTATGTAACCAACTTAGAAACGTGAAATAATTTGTTGTTATTTAAATACTAGGTTAATTGTCCTGTACATCAGTTGTGTTATAAAAAGACAGCGGCTCTTTATGATAGTAATATTTTTCTCGGCGCTATGTTTCGATCAAATCTTTACACTTTTGAATAGCTATGTTTCTAGGGCATAGAACGTTTGCTTCGGATTTGAAACTTTGATAAAACGTTCCCCGTCTCGGGTTTGAATCATTGCAAGATGCCAAGCACTATTCTATTGGAAGAAAACAAAGGTGGTTTTGTTTCGTCCTAGACCCGCTAGAGGACTCATCAGTAAGGCTATCTAGCGGGTCCTGCCTTAGACACAGAATGTCTTGAGGAAAGTTCTTAATATACTAATTGGTGACAGTTTAGCAACTTGTGAGAAAGTTTGTTCGACAAATTGTCGAACAAACTTTCTCACAAGTTGCTAAACTGTCACCA
>CM052296.1:4775566-4786110 GCA_028455765.1 Lasioglossum oenotherae
AATTGGTGACAGTTTAGCAACTTGTGAGAAAGTTTGTTCGACAATTTGTCCATCTAGTGGACGCTGTCGAAACTAGTCTTCTCTCAGTAATTTTGTTCGCCATTTTAATGATAAAGGAGGGGTTTTTAAAAGTGTAAAGATTTGATCGAAACATAGCGCCGAGAAAAATATTACTATTAATTAAACATTAATTACGATCGTTAAAAGCTCTTTATGATAATTAAAAAACTGTATCATAAACTTATAAGAGAATGAATAAGATGCCATAAAAGAAATGGTTGATCTTTCGACTTTGAAATGAAGCTTGCAGCTTTCTTACATGAATTTCCACCAAACCAGGGTTCCAGTTTTTCTGTACACCCAGTACATGCACGGAAGGGACTAGTGAAGCCATCAGGTTCGGATGGAGTCCGGATTCCTTTTGATCGCACCTCGTAATTGAAATATAGCAACGTCGTGTCGGCCGGAAAGTTTGCCGAGAGCGGAGTCGCAAGAAAACCGGAAGTTGCTCCCGGACGCGTTCGAAGTTTGCCGACGACGGGACGGAAAAACGTCCCTGGAAAGTTTTCCGCGATAGATTCGGTCCTAGTCCTCTGTTCGCCTAATTTTTACCCAATTACGTGCGAGAAGGAGATAGAGTGTCGCGTCGGTCGTAGACGGCGACCGGGTCGCGACTCGTCGTCGCTGCGTAGCCGACGGCAAACCGGAAGCCGTTCGCATAATTGTCCCCCTGGTTGGCTCATTAATTCTTCGCCTCTGTGCATCCACGAGCCTCGTTAAGCTCTCCTTCATTAGTCGGCGCGCGTTGATCCCCGCGTGCCTCTCCCTCGATCGATCGAGCTTTATAATTGCTGACGAGAGGAGGGTCCGTCGATCTTCGTCCTCGTCACTTTCCCCCTCCCCTACCCACCCTCTTCGCGCAATTATTAATCGCGAGGGTTAAGGAAACGCCGCGGAATGATTAATTGCGATCCTCCTGGACCCTCCAATCCATCGCCATCGTCGGAGTCGCAAAATGCTACACAAAATTCCGTGTCTAACATTAGGTTAGGTCAATATTGGCTCACACTAGGTGTACGGAGCATTAAACCGGCAATTTTGCTATCTAAATTTTTAAACATTTATTTTATAGTACCAGGTCATTCAGAAAGTTCGTAGCCTGACACATAGATTATATTGGTGGCAGCAAAAACGGCTGCTCTTTATCTCATCGGACTCAAAACTTGTGCCTTTGTCCTACGAATTATGATCGATTTTGTAAGTAATTCAGTAAATTTGTACCCGGCGCGAATGCAGATCGAAGTTTCGAATCTCTAGGATCAATGGTTGAGGAGTTATGGTCGCTTAAAGTTCAGCCTATTTCCAGTCACTTGACAGGGAAGAAGGGCGCCGCCATATTGTTTGTAGTGACTGTCGCACTTAGTCGCTTATTGAGTTAGTTAGGATTAGGTAGAGCGGGGAGGAAGGTAAGCGGCTGGCGGTCGTCACTACAAACCAATATGGCGGCGCCCTTACCTGTCAAAACCACTGCAGATTAGTCAACTTTAAGCAAGCATATCTCCTGAACCATTGATCCTAGAGATTTGAAACTTCGATCTGCATCCTTGCCGCGTACAAATCTATTGGATTACATACCAAATACATCGTAATTCGTAGGAGAAAGGTACTGACTTTGAGTCCGGTAAAGTATTAGCACCTGGAGTTAACACTAAACCTACCACTGCCGGTAAAATGACTGGTCTTATATTTTTCATTCCACAATTATTAAAATTATGAAGTTGCTTATCCGGAAATTGAGTCCCTAAATCTCTTTATCCGAAACCATATTGCAATAAAAATTGCACAAAGTCTCAACAAACAGAATTTTGTCTTCCCTGTAAGCAGAAACATTTTAATCGCTTTTAGTGCTCGGTAGGTTTAGTGTTAAAATTATACACCGTAAATAAATCCTCACGCAAAATAAAAATTGTCCAGGTGTCGCGCAATGTAACCGGTGTTGTTAGAGCGCCAGTTTTGCGATAGTAATTAATGGCGGTTCTTTGTCAGCGATAACGCAAATTGACTTATTCGATGCAACGGCCGACGCGACGCTGCCGTTCGCTGATGAAATTTAATAGAATGTTTATTACCGGTAATTCGATGGAGAATTTAGGGGAGGGATCCTGGTGAATATCAATTCGATCATACTACCAACCCCCGCAAAAAATATTTCACGGGAATTTCTATAAACACACGGCTGTGTGGTAGTTTCGCGGTCGAATTTTAAGCGACCGCACACCACCGACCAGATATTCGGCAATAATGCACGTTGCCGAACAACGTTGCACAATATCGCATAACGTCGCGCCCAGAATTCGCCTGGTAAGCCGTTCCACGGGCGATACGTGACCAGCGATCGCGATTAATGAAATTCGACTGCGTTTAAACGAGCCGGCCTCGTTTTATCTTATTTACAGTTGTTCGCTTCGGACCGATTCCTGATGAAATATTCAGAGTATCATCGAAAACAATTCGATTTTCTTGTCAGAGTCGCCAGATGAGGGGAGGGAGCACGAATCTAGGGAAAATAGTTACCCTCTGTCCGCCAGTAACGGATCAGTCACGTGACATTGTGACGAAACGCGTCACGTGACCGGGCCACGAAATAAAAATTGTTTCCGTTAATTGCAAAACGTAGAAACCAAACAGGAATTTATTTCTCGTTTCAGTTGTTTATTATTTACTGTATAATGATTATTGACTTAAATATTATTAACTGTGTTAATATTATTATTATAGTAATATTTTTAATATCAGACCATACAAGTTTGATGTTTCTGAGGAGTTAGAACAATTAATCGACTACGTGACATGAAAAAGAAATTTTTGAGAAATTGCGATTAATCGGAATTACAAAGAAAATTGTAAAAATTGTTGTTTACAAATTTTTTATGTGGACCAATATAGAAAAATTTAAGAAATACATTTTGTAAATCTGTGTCGATCATACATATTCTGAAAATTTCATCAAAATCTGTAGGCGCTAAGAAAAACTACAGGCATTGAAAGATTAAATCGAAAATCGTGAAGAAAACTGCGAATTTCACGATCTTTAAACGTTTGTAACTTGTTGCAACGTTGACCGATTTGGATGAAATTTTCCGAATATGTATGATTGACACAGATCCATAAGATATTATATATATTTGTTAAATTTTCAATATAGGACCCCATAAAAAAGTTGTAAACATGAACTGCTAATTGGTCTAACTTCTGGAGAAATATCCTGGTCGTTTGATCAGACATTAAAAAGGTATCGTCCTTTTAAAAGCGTCCGAATATTACTCTGATTCTACGTAAAAAAACCGTTCAGAACTGGCTGCTACATCCCGTAACAAGTGCGGAGCATTTTTATCTGACATAAAGGCCCGTTGGTGTAGTCGTAGACAATTTCTCTGTAGCAGCGATACAGTGTTGGAACACGGTAAGCTGTCTCGAAACGATGAACATGTTCAGCGAAATGTAGTCTACCGTCGCTAATGTCGAAGTCGGTGCAACGTGAAATATGAACGAGGAGGAAGAAGGAGAAGAAGAAGAAGAATTCCGGCAATAATTCGCCAGTAAGAGAACGCCGCAGCTGTTTCTCGCGTTGTGAAAAGGAAGAGGCGTTTCGCGAAAAGTTGCTCTCGCAGTTTTGAGGAACGGGCCTCTCGCGGGCGGAATGAAAGATTCAATAGAAACGTAGAAAGAGGGAGAGAGAGAGAGAGCAAGATAGAGAGAGGGTTGATCGATAAATTTTCCGGGGCGTACACGATTTGCAATGGATGAGGGACTCGATCGCCGCCATATTTCCCCGCGAAATGTTTCCCACGTGTTCGAGGCCCGCAACTTCTAGGCGGCTAGCATCCCCTCGATAAAACTTTTAATAAGTTCCCGTCGGCGTATACACGTCGCTGACTCCCGACGGAGCCACCAACCCCGCGCTCATGCTTCCGCTATTATGCTGCGTACACACCCCTGTCCCGGAGTTATCCGCCGGGATAACAAATAACTTGTCATTTAAATTTTTATTTAAATGATTATTTATTTTATCGAATTTATTTATTGCCCAACACTGCTTATACCATAATTCTTTTGGAAATGGGCTGAGCAAATAAGTTGTTATTAGGAAGATTTAAATTTAAAGAATTTTTATAGTATACAGAGTGTGAATTTAATATTAATATTGCATATAGTGTAGTTTACATATATATATATATATATATATATATATATAAATAAGTTATTGTTAATGTTATATTAAAAAATCTAAAAATAATTATTAGAGGCGTATTAACCCTTAGCACTCGAATGGTGACTCTGAGGTGCCACTAAAAATTGTTGTACCATTATATGTCGGTATCCCATAAATTCCTAAACATTCAGGTATTGTATGGGCTATTATACCAATTTATCCATAAAATTTTAAAAATCAAAGGAAATGGAAATATTCTAGGTCGGAATGTTTAATTGTCAAGTTAAAATTGCTTCGAGTGCAAAGGGTTAAATATTGAAGAATAATTTAATAATATTGGGTAAGATGAGGTATTAAATATTAAAATAATAGGAGGTAGTGTTATAATTAATAATATATTTATAATATAAAAATTAATTTTTAACCTCTCTCTTTTACCCTCTCTCTCTCTTTTTCTATCAGTACCGGACTAGTCACGTGACACTGTGACGCACACACGACAGGAGCGGAACACGTCACGTGATCGGACCGTGGTGGAAGCGTGGGGGATAGCGTCGTAGAAGGGGAAGGTAGAGTGGGGACACTTAATCTGGCGACTCTCCGAGCGACTTCAGTTTTTTTGTGCGAACACTGGAATGATTGATTAACCGAGAACTAATCCTTTTTAAGGAAAAACTGAAGGATTAAACATAAAATGGACAGTCAAACTCACGGTTCCTGGATCCACTAATAGGGTAGACCCAAAGGCACTCACCTGGAACATAAAATTAAAGAATGTTATTGGAAATTCATTCGAGTCATCCGGAATTCCTGCTAAATCTCCTACTAATCAGAGATCCCTGCACTCGTTAATTACGCCAATGTGTAGATCTTATTTGTTTTTATTTTAGGCTTGTTACTGCATGGCAGAGTTGGGCATTAAACAATTAAAATTGTAACCAAGATTGATTGATTAATGTGTACGATTAAAAAAGGTAATCATTGAAAAATGGACGATTGATTCAATCGATTGATGAAGTTAATCATTAATCGTTGATGAAAAGAAGAAATAATCGAAAAATCGGAGACTGATTCAATCGATTGATGAAGTCAATCGTCAATCGTTGATTAAAAAAGTAAATCATCGAAAAAAACATAAAAAAGCACGTAAACAGAGTTTGTTTTATAGACCAAATGACAATACATCTAATCCCAGTATACATCTTTTTTTCATTCATACATATTTTTTATTCATACATATAGTATTGATTTCGTATTTCATTTTGAAATTTCAGCAGTTAATTATTCAACAATTATCCGATCGACGATTACGACTGAAAAGAATGTAATCGTTAACCGCAATTAACGATTAAAGTAGGAGTTTAATTGTTAATCGCGATGAACGATTCAAATAGAAATTTATTCGTCAATCGTTGATTAAATTTTTGCCGAACTCTGCTACATGGAGATAGAGAACCGTGGACCACTATCTCACCTATCGTCACCAAGGACCACTTTGCCCGAAAGAGCCACTTGTAAACTACGTAGCTAACTCGTTGGTCTTTTGACACCGCTTCGAAGCGTTTAGAAAATTAACTGTTCACGTTCACGTCGCAAAAATGTTTACCACTGCTTCGAGTGAACGCCGATTTCTGCATTTATGGTAAACATGAGTAGGCGCCATTTAAAGCAGAAGAGAATTTAAAATTCATTGTATTAATCCTGGCTTATCAAAATTGCTAAAAGAAGAAAGGTTCCTGTTCGTTGTGATCGACGCAAACAATTTTTATCATGCATAGAAATAGGTGGATATCATTTGAAACGTAAGAACGTCCATTATTTACAATTTATTCAAATTGTTAAAGACGAGAAGAGATTTTTATATGATTTCTGAGTCTCGTAATTAACGAAGAAAATTTCTGTTTCGCATAAAAATCCGCAACCTAGCAATTAATAATGTATAATCAACGAATTTCGTCCAGCTTCTCGCGATTTAGAAAAATCGTGATCGAAGAAGGGACAAGAAAATGGACCCCGCGCGCGGGTAACCGGCACACGTAGCCCCCGTGATAATTGGGAGCGTGGAGGGGGAAGGCCGGTGAATGCAGCCGTAGAGCAAATGCAACGCAGGACGTGCTGAGAATCGTGGATGCACCAGAGGATGCACGCTGCACGCGCTGCACCTCTCCGAGAGAGCCGGAGCCGTCGAACAAACAGCCGGAATTCGTTGTGTTAAGGCGGTCCCTGACTCCGGGGGAGCTAATGTGTTTACAGATCCGCCAATTGTAAACTAAAACCGCAACGGGAACGCGGCTCTGGCTACACCTGCAGCCCTCAAACCCAGTATTCCCCTGTTGCGCGTTACCAACAAGGTACATGCTCGGCGAAACACGGAGCTCTCCACGTCGTTAAGCCTTCTAATACCTCGGAATTCTTCCTCGGGCCAAGCAAATGCAGTCCAGACCCACGCAACACCCGAAGGGTCCATCGATCTCGCTGGGATTCCACCTCGGAGATCGATCTCGATGCTCTGGATGCGTTTTCTCTCGCGATCTTCGGTTTACAATGTAGTCCAGTCAATGAATGCTCCCTTCTTCGGTTTTCCGCTTATAAGCGGAAATCTCGGAAACTATGTGTCCTAGCGATAAGACCATTCTATACAAAATTAAAGCTGACAAAATGTGCCACAAAATTGATCCGATTCAGTTTTTCGCTATCTCGCATAGTTTCCAAAATATCCGCGCTCAAAGTTCACTAATTGTGAAAAAGAACTCTTCAGCACAATTAGTGAACTTTGAGCGCGGATATCTCGGAAACTATGTGTCCTAGCGATAAGACCAGTTTATACAAAATTAATGCTGACAAAATGTGCCACAAGATTGATTCGATTCAGTTTTTCGATATCTCGTATAATTTCCGAGATATCCGCGCTCAAAGTTCACTAATTGTGAACAACAAATTTTTGCCTAATTTGACTAGCTAACTCTTCAGCACAATTAATGAACTTTGAGCGCGGATATCTCGGAAACTATGCAAGATATCGAAAAACTGAATCGAATCAATCTTGTGGCACATTTTGTCAGCTTTAATTTTGTATAGAATGGTCTTATCGCTAGGACTCATAGTTCCCCAGACATAAGCGGAAAACCGAAAAAGGTGTTTCCCTAGGGTTGCGACGAAACTTCCCTCCACTCAAAATAATTTTTGAGAAAAGTGACCGATGATTATTCCGAGAGAAGGAATTCAGATCGGACTAGAAAGAGGAATACGTAATTGCTTGCCATATGCAGACGGTGCGGTAATTATATCAGAAAGATTACAAGCCTAGGAGAATACTCAAAAGGAGCCCGCTGTCGAAGGCGAGGAAAAATAAAATTCGCGAAATGAAGAGGAAATGGAACAGTCAATTGCAGGAACGCAGCCGTGAATGTAACCGTAATTATATTACTCGATCCAGCGAGGAGAAAAACAGAGAGTTCGATATTGTAGGGGGTTGCGAGGGAAATCGGCTGGTGCATTCTGCACCGATGCAACGAAGCTACGCGACGGACGAAATGTTCGCTGGTGTCGAGTCGGGTCAGGTCGAGTTGGTTCGCGCGTGTACACAGAGAGAGAGGGAGAGAGAGAGCATCGGCCGCATTGTGCGCATAGGTGCGATGCACTTTTGCGGACGTGCCGCATCCCCCATTGTTGTGCCGGCAGCATGGACACGGATTCACCGCGTTTCACAGCGAAAGTAGACACACGGAAAAAGAGATAGAGGATGGGAAAAGAGGGTAGAAAGACCGCCCGACAGACGAAAGAGAAGAAGAAGAAGAGGATAGAGAGAGAGAGAGAGAGAGAGAGAGAGAGCAGCCCTGGCCTACATAATCCACGGGCAGAAGAGTTCCCGCATGTTATACGACACCCAGGATTCCACTTTTCTTTCCCCTGAATTCCGGCACCGTGCCCTCGCGAGCGGCGGACCGCTTTTTCACGCAAAGCTAGTTTCCTCGGTCGCTTCCCATTTTACTCCGACCCACCCGCTGGATTATAAACACGCTGACTAATAGCGGCCCGGACACACCTTCGCCAAAGCGTAATGGCAGAGACCTAGATACTAACCAGGGAGCTGCGAGGACAGAGACCTGCTCAACCCCCGACATTTTCGATGACTTAACCCTGAAGCCGCACCCTGCTTCCTCGTACTGCATTCATTGGTACATTGTTACTAGTACTGTGTCTTGTCAATGGTCGTCGCAGAGGAACCCAAACCCTTTCAACAACTCCGTATAATAATTTTACATCATTTTAAATAAAATCCGGTTCCAAGTTTCTTGCATTAACCCCTCGCAGTCGGACCTGTTTCCGAAATAGAATAATTCCATTGTATGAACATGATTTTTTTCATTTTACGGATATGAAATAGATAGTTAACCCCTTGCAGTATGTTAACGAGTCACACTCGTCATGAAGATTTTAAACGAAGTCTAATAAATATATGAACGTTACGTCCTTCTTTTTAAATGAAATAAAATTTGATTCGTTGATAATCAATATTTTTTAGCATTAAAACGAACGTAGCCATACGATGAATATAAATTTTCTTTTCTCTTTTACGATATTTTTGGGGATAACGACGTTTTAACCACTCTACCTGTAATCTTACTATTTCATACCAGTATTACTATATCTTGCGTTCCATTTAAGAAAAACTAAAAAGTAGAAAATAAAAAATATATTTAAAAAACTTTAAAAACCACACTTATATCAACATGCACTAAAAAGGAGAAAATAATATTTTTAGACATCGGTGACTATAAATAAAAGCGAGGAGCGGCCACGAAGATTATGTCAATGTAGTTTAGCGTTCCACGCTTTTATTTATAGTCACCAATGTCTATAAAAATTATTTTCTTCTTCGTGAAGCATTTTAATATAAGCGTGGTTTTTTGAAAGTTCTTTTTATACATTTCTTTAAATAATATGAACAATATTGCGAATGGTACAGCAATTTTTGAGTCGCCCCACAATCGACGCAGAATATTTTTATTTTGCCGAAAGATCCGCAGTCCAATTGTGAGTAACGCTTGAACCAACATCAACGAACAGCGAATTCCCGGAATAACGAATTTACATCCGCGCCACGTGTTTTCCTTGTTTATTATTCCCGTGATTACGACTCGAGTCGGAAACTATTTGCACCGTTTAATTGGGTGAGCGCCGGGGGATAAAATAGAATTTCGAGGTATAAAAACGAAGCCAACGGGATTGTATCTCGTGGAGCGAGCTGCTTATCGGAGTATTAATTTAACGTAATGTATCATCGGGACTCGATTCCGTTAACGGGGGGCCCGCTAATCGCTCCGTATAATCTGAACCTTGCCAATTCGACATGTATAGAGATCCCTCTGATCCGGTCCCGTCGTTATCGTCCTGTGTAACGTTGCTGATATTAACGGCGAATTTATATTTCGAGTTCTAGATAAATTTACGGTGATTTACGGCCCTGGCGTGCCCCGCTCTTCTCGACGGTACGCGACGCGACCTCCGTCACGTTATTCCGTTATAAATACGCGGCTCGATTCGATGATCGCGTTAATTAATTTGTCCATTTGCTCGTTTGTCTGCTTCGCGTCCCTTGGTCGCGCGATTAATCACGGAAATGTTTAACATAATTCGCTGGCTGTCGCCGCCACCGCGTAACACGCTTTCAGATGGTGGTCGTTAATGGGTCCCTTTTGCCAAATCGTCAACGAGTTTCACATATTTTGCAAATTTTCCAACAGATTTCTGCATCCAGGTGAAAATTTGTTGTCGACAGAACTGCGCGAGATCCCGACCTCGGAAACAGTTGGGAACAAATCGAGCCGGTCGGGTGGAACCCGGAAGTACTTCGGGACTAGGTATTCAGATTTGTTAAATGACTAGGTATTTAGATATGTGAAATGACGACTATGGCTTCAGATTTTTACTTCTGAAGGATTCTCAAATTTCCCAATATTAAGAGACTAGGTATTTAAATTTGCTAAATATAACTATGGCTTCCGATTTTTATTTTTGGAGGATTCCCAGGATTTAAGGACTAGGTATTTAAAATAGGTATTTAAATTTGCTAAATATGACTATGGCTGCAGATTTGTATTTTTGTAGAATTCTCAAATTCCCAGGACGTAAGGACTAGATATTTAAATTTGCTAAATATGAATATGACTTTAGATTTTTTATTATTAAAGGATTCTGAAATTCTCCAGTATTTCGGGACTAGGTATTTAGGTTTGTTAAATATGACTAGGACTTCAGATTTTTACTTTTGAAGGATTCTTTAATTCCCAAGTATTTCGAGACTAGGTATTTAGGTTTGTTAAATATG
>CM052296.1:4786210-4891064 GCA_028455765.1 Lasioglossum oenotherae
AAATTAATATGTTTGAAGAAATTGATAAATTAATATGTTTGAAGAAACTGATAAAAATTAATATGTTTGAAGAAATTGATAAATTAATACGTTTGAAGAAATTGATAAATAAATATGTATCAAGAAACTGATAAATAAATATATTTGAAGAAATCGATAAATAAATATGTTTCAAGAAATTGATGAAACATCAAAATAAAAATTTGCTGCACCAATTGCAATAGATGGAAGCCGGGTACACATTTAATTCTTTCTCGAATAATTCGAACACATTGAAAATAGTGCATCCTTATTATAGCACCAACCCATTTTCATCATAAATGCATAAAATCCGCAGTCTATTGGTGTCAAATAAAATCCACAATGATAAAGTCTGCAGGACCAACGATGAAGATGTGGTTTTTATTAAACGCAATTCATTATTTCCAAACTAAACAATATTAAACTAAAAATGCGTAGAACTCGCAGGAGGGATAATTATCTGAAGGGTCCGTCTAAAGGTTAAGACAATGTCCAACAAACGCAACAATCCCAAATGTATTTGCGTACACAATGAGAACAGCTCACGCAAGAAATGTGTGGCGGGTAACTTGCTAATGTATCTGCAACTATGTATACTGCACGGTGATCGCGTGCGAATCGGACGGTTCAAGGCCGTAACAGATTCGCGGAACGTTTCGCAGGGAATCCTCTTTCGCGTCAATCCTGATCTTTGTCCGAGGCTTGCAACGCGTGACACAGAATGTTCGCTGGCAGAATTCGATTAAAGCCGACGGTAATGGCAACCATACGGGGCTCCGTGCAGCGCGCACGCCTAATCCCTTCTGCCAGCGGAGCAAGGAGGGAAGCCCCTGCAGGTATTTACTTACCTGGTTTGATGTAACCAATAACGTTGACTCTACGGATTCGTTCACTCGCCAAGAGAGAGAGGAGAGGGAGAGGAGAGAAAACCTCGGACAAGCACGGTAATGCCGTTTAATTGAATTATGCGCTCGGCGACGGCTGTCCTTGTTCCGCGGAAACGCTGGCCGAGATTCGCTGCCTAGTAAATTGGGCTTTGCTCGCTCCTGGGTCTCGTTGCCAGGACGACCAAGACGATCCTACCACGAATACCAGGGTTTACTGTCATCCACCGATCGACCAAAAAATAATTAAAGCCTCTCGTAAACCAGGCTGCACTGGAATTGTACGTTCTCGTTCAAGATCACTTTCCGAACGAGTTTCTCGACTACCGGGACCGATATCCGAACGAAATAAAAGGCAAACACTAGATCCATTCTAACATTACATCGTGGAATTTTTAAAAAATTTTAAACCACCCCTTAATACTAGAAAAAAATTATGAAATGAGCAAGGACGTGTCATCCGAACTCCTGGGGTACAAAAACGAGAGCGAACTACCCTTAACTTTGTGAGCGTGTTTCTCGATAGCCATTCGAGATTTCCGAACGAAATAAAAATCAACGATTAGACACACATTTCACCTATTTCGTCTAATTTTTTCGAAATTTTAGGCCGCCCCTTAATACTAGAAAAAAATTATGAAATGAGCGAAGACGTGTGTTCCGAACTCCTGGAGTACAAAAACGAGAGCGAACACAACCCTCAACTTTGTGAGCGTGTTTCTCGATAGCAATTCGAGATATCCGAACGAAATAAAAAGCAACAATTAGGTACACGTTTCACCTATTTCGTGTAATTTTTTCAAAATTTTAGGCCACCCCTTGATACTAGAAAAAAAATCATTGAACAAAGACGTTCCATCCGAACTCCTGCGGTGTAGAAACAAGAGCAAACAACCCTCAATTTTGTGAGCGTGTTTCTTGATAGCCATTCGAGATATCCGAACGAATTTCGTCTAATTTTTTCGAAAAACGCATAATCCTACAACAAACAGCGTGAAAAACCGCTCGAGATATCCGTCCGAAGTAAACATCAAACGCCAAATACGGATTACCTCTGTTTCGCATAAATGTAATTTTTTCCTTGAGCCCTTAATATCCGAGAAAAATGGCTGACTCTCGAATCTCCCGTTTTCCCGGCGTAATCCTGGGAAAAATCAAAGAAGTCACGGCAATTCAGCGTCGCGGCGCCTCGCTCGAAGACGAAGCGCGTCTCTCGGTCGTCTCGGTTCTCGGGAGATAAATTAATCAGACTGCAGAAGCTATGCGGCAGGAGAGATGCGCGCAGAAAACGCTGTAGGCACTGGTAGATAGGAGGCGGTCGGGAAGGAGAGAAGGACTTGTTACGAATGCATCAGCAGAGAGCGAGTCGGTGTCGTCGGGACAACGAGTGGAGCCGGTAGCTCTCGAAAAATTGAAAAGAACCATTTGAACGGTCGCATCTTTGACAACTCTCGACCTTGGAGCTCTGCCTAACCGGCCCGGCGCGCGGCGTTCGCGTTCTCTCGCGTTTTCCGTTGTTCCGCAGACACGTCTCCGCATCCGACGACCTTCTGCAACTCGCCTGGAAAGTTTCTCGCATTCTTCTCGCGCCCGTTTTTCATCGGTCTATGTCGGGGCCGCGTCTCGTTCCGTTGACGTCTTCCTGCGCCTTTCTGGCTGCCGGCCCGGCCGGCCCGACTCTTCGTTATCGATTCGCGGAAAACCTCCTCCGCCGTTTCATCTCAATCCCCCACCCCTTCGCCCCTTTCCCTTTCTGTTCTTCTCTCACTCTCTTGCTCTTTCTCTCTTCTGTTTTCGCCTTGCCTGTCCAGCTCGCCTTGTCTGTGTGTCTGTTGCGCAACCAGCCAGCAAAAATCTGTCTAGAAATTCCCCATACTCGAGATCCTTCGTCAAGGGGGCAGACTCGTTTCCAGGATTGCAAGGGTGCCGGATGCGCCCTCTCAGTTCTCGATAATGCAAAGGTTTTTCAGCAGTTAAAGGCGCTAGATAAAACATCAACCTGGGCCGCAATCTTCCCCAAAAGTTGTGTTTTTACATTTACGAGGCATAACTTGCATTATTCGGCAGCGTGTAGCTGTCGCAGCTTTATAATAATAACTACCTGCGCAGCTTTATGCTTGCGATTAATGTTAATTACGCCTCGTTAACGTAAAAATATGACTTTTGAGGGCGATCGCGTCCTAGATTGATCTGTTATCTAGCTTTTGAGAAGGCGCATCCTGCACCCTTGCAATCCTGGAAAACAAGTCTACCCCCTTGCCGTATTTTAACTTTAACGAGTCACGCTCGCCACGAAGATTTTAAACAAAGTCTAACAAATATATGAATGTTACACCCTTCTCTTTAAATGAAATACAATTTGATTCGTTTATGATGAATATTTAAGCATTAACATAGATGTAGACATATAGAAAAATATAAATTTTCTTATCTTTTTTACGACATTTTTGGGGATAAAGAAGTGTTAATCGCTGTAACTGTAAAGAAAATGATACGGCAAGTTTCGATGCATACGGAGCCCTCCTGCTGACTGAAAGCGGCGAGAAAAATGCCGCACACTGAGAACAACAGAGAGAGAGAGTGTCAAGAGAGGCGGAGAGAGGGACATAGAGGGTTCCGTAACAACCACCTCTGTCGACTCAATGTCCAGCCTGCCAACTACACCGAATCCAATCGGATTGGTCGTTAGACCGCCCGCTTACTCCTTCAGAGGCCGAGGATAATTAAATCAACCCGTGTCCGACCGAACAGAACATTCATTCCGAGCCGACAAGCTTGAAAACTGAATTTCGAGTCGAGTCGACGCGTCGGGCACCGTGTAATCGATACCGGAAATTTCGACTACTCGGTTTTTGGTTTCCCGATTCGATCTCGGCTTTGCTGAATACTCGGGGACGAGCGAATACCTCGACTTTGTGCGCTCCTTTCTAGAGCACTACGCGGAATATCCGAACGAAATGAAAAGCAAATATTAACACCATGCTGACGTAACATCGTGGAATTTTTTCAAAATTTTAGGCTACAGCTTGATACTAGAAGAAAATCATTGATCTAAGACCGAATTCTTAGAGCGTAGACACGAGAGCGAACAACCCTCTACTTTGTGAGCGTGTTTCTTGATTTCCATTCGAGATAGCCGAACTAAATGAAAAGCAACAATTAAGTACACATTTCCCCAATTTCGTGTAATTTTTTTGAAATTTTAGGCCACCCCGTAATACTAGAAAAAAATCATGAGATGAGCAAAGACGTATGATGCAAACTCCTGGGGTACAAATACGAGAGCGAACTACCCTCCACTTTATGAGCGTATTTCTTGATTTCCATTCGAGATATTCGAACGCAATAATAAGCAACAATTGGACACACATTCCCCTATTTCGTGTAATTTTTTTGAAATTTTAGGCCACCCCGTAATACTAGAAAAAAATCATGATATGAGCAAAGACGTGTGATCCAAACTCCTGGGGTACAAATACGAGAGCGAACTACCCTCCACTTTATGAGCGTATCTCTTAATTTCCATTCGAGATATTCGAACACAATAAAAAGCAACAATTAGACACACATATCCCCTATTTCGTCTAATTTTTTGAAAATTTTAGGCCACCCCTTAAAACTAGAAAAAAATCATGAAACGACCAAAGACGTGTGAACTCCTGGGATACAAAAACGAGAGCGAACAACCCCTCAACTTTATGAGCGTGTTTCTCGATAGCAATTCGAGATATCCGAACGAAATAAAAAGCAACAATTAGGTACACATTTCCCCTATTTCGTGTAATTTTTTCAAAATTTTCCGTCGCTCATTGGAGACATAGAGAAACGATGTATCAAACGACGACCAGGCGTCGCATAAACGAATAGAAATAGAGACCGATGTCTCGAGCGGAATCGGGAAACCTGATAGCCGAGGGGGTCGCAGGGGGTGGAACAGAGATTCCCGGGGGAGGACAGTCTGCTAGTTTTTCATTAACCCAGCCGTGATTCAAAGGGGTGGTCTTGGGGGGTGGCGGATAAGACGAGGAAGACGAAGAAGGGGTAGTCTTCTTTCAGCGAAGTTCACCGCGGTCTTTCGTGCGTGGAACAAAAGGCTTAGTGAAGAGTTTGATCGTCCGGCCATGGTGCCGCCGCCGGGACAAAAGCAGCCTTTCAAACAGGTGGACGAATGAAAACGATACTTTCGAAAGCGAGGAAAGTGACTCGAGCCTGCGACGTGTACCGGCCATAGAAATTTTTCCCTTGGAGAACGGATAATGGGATTGAATACGCGACACGTCGTTCGAAAAACGATTTAACGCGCGGAATCGAACTTATTGCGCTTTATAGAAAAATTACAAAATTTATTCAGATATTCCCCCCTCCCCCCGCAATCCCTGTAACACAATACTACTACAATCAATTCAATAGAGGGGAAGTTCATCTAATCGTTTCCAGTAGCATCAGTTTTTCTAGATATCGATAATTATTACAGACCTCCAAGCATTTTCTAAATTTTCAAAAAATACTACACGGTAGAAACTTGACAGAATTTAATACGTATTTTATTCATGTTAGACTGAAATTATTTCATTTGCTTCGATGGTCTTAAACTTTTTATTCATTTTATTCGTGCAAAAATCCCACCAGCACTGAAAACATTTTATTCGCTTAGCGATGTTCTTAAAATTTTTATTCATTTCATACCTGCAGAAACCAGCACTGAAAATATTTTATTCGATTTATTCGATTTTATTCGAGCATCCGTAGCCTGTTAATTATTAAGTAAACGTGTCGTTGTCGCGGAGTATTTTCGGAACAGCAGAGGCGAACGAAAAGGAGCATGGTTTCAGAGAATCGAGCGGCCCGGTTAGTCCCCGAGCTAACCCTTACATTAATAGCCAGCCGCGTAATTATCGGTCCTTAATTATGCCGCGCAATTAGCGAGCAATCGAGGCGGTAACGTTCATGGCCATTAAAACGGAATAGACAACAGAGAGAGAGCCAGGCCGCGCGCAGCAGGTTCCTCTGCGTTCCTGCGTTCACTGCTGTCCCCTGTAAACGTCTCTTCATCATTATTTATTATCGGATCGGTGCCGTCCGCGCTACCCCGCCCGCGATTGCATATTAAAATTGGATTGCACGCGTCCCGTCTGAACAACAATGCCGGAAATTGGGTCATCTGGCCAGTTGGACCCTCGCAGCCGTTCAATCCAGCCCCGAAATTAGCGTAGGAGCCTCTATTGTTATTGTTATTGTAGTTGTTGTTATGCAGTTTTAATATCGGAGCGCATTGTCCCGAACGATGCCTGCCGACGGTGTTGCTGCGCTCGCAATTTTCCACTGATTACCTAATTCAACGCGGTGCGCGCGGGTCCTCGCAGACTTCAATCACCGTTGATCGAAATGTAATTCCATCGTCGAACAGCTATTTAAAAACGGGTCCCATGGCAATCACCGACACAGATTTCTCCGACACGGTTTTCACCGACATTTCATTAATTTCTTACTAATTAATTGATTAATTATTGTGGATTGAATGAAAGTCAGTGAAAAAATGAAATATGAAACAGAGTGTTCTTGGATTAATTAATTAATAAATAAAAAATCAATGAAATGTTGTCGGTGAGAACCGTGTCGGAGAAATCTGTGTCGATGATTTCCATGGGACCCTTTAAAAACAAAAATCATCTCGAGCATCGTCCGATATAGGTAATCATAGCAACGGCAAAGTTATGGCATAGCAGATTCGCTGGTTTCCGTCGAACGGCCAGCGCTATAGTTGGCCGGTGCATTAACGCGAAAGATAATCAGGACTCGCGACCATTGTTGAGCAAACTGTTGCTAGAACCGCGAATTTTGGACCCCTGCCGATCCGAAACTACCCGAATTACCTTGTAATCGCCTGGTGAAACAGTCGCGATTACTATACCGGTGAGTACGCGTCTACCGAGAGTCTGATATCATTTGTTAAACTATTTTTTTGACTCTCCTGATGATTTAATACGGTATGTGTACAAGATTATAAGTAGATTGTGGATCTTTATGCAAAATAAAAATGTTTTCAAGCGATTGTGGCAAGCAGGAATAACAGAAATATTGATTTCATCCCTTAACGACACTGTTACATTAAAAAGCAATATTAGAATATTCTCCAATTTTTTAAATCTTTTGCTGTTTTATATTTCACCCAACTAATTTCTTCACAAATGCATTCGTACCATCATTCAAAATATTGTTTGTGTGAAGCAGGAATATATCAGAAATATTCAGAAATATTGATTTCATCCCTTAACGACACTGTTACGTTAAAAGCAATATTACAACGTTCTCGAATTTCTTAAATCTTTTGCTGTTTTATATTTCACCCAACCAGTTTCTTCATAAATGCATTCGTACCATCATTCAAAATATTGTTTGTGGGAAGCAGGAATAACAGAAATATTGATTTCATCCCTTAACGACTGTGTTACATTAAAAACAATATTGCAACGTTCTCGAATTTTTTAAATCTTTTGCTGTTTTATATTTCACCCAACCAGTTTCTTCATAAATACATCCATACCATTATTCAAAATATTGTTTAGATTATTAAATTTGTTGGTATCTAATCAATTACTAAACATTTAAGCATTGTATCATATATCATATCCATTAAATGAAGAAAAGCATATACAGGGTGAGTCTCACCTAACGTTGTCACCTCAAATATCTTCGTTGTTTTCGAAAATACATTAAATGTCTTTAGGACAAAGTTGAATGATAAAATGGGGCTCACATACGATACAAAAAAATGTTTGTTTTCATGAAATTTTTTTAGAGATATCAAGGTCACTTTATTTTTTTTTTGTAATGGAGAAACACTTTTTTAAACATCTACATTTACATACAAAGATGGTCCCTTTCATTGCGAATTCAGTGACTATAATTACTGAACGTCATTCAAGGTTATTCAAGGTCACTTGATGGTGACGGTACCATTATTCAGGATAGTGTTTAAATTATTAAATATGTTGGTATCTAGTCAATTTTTAAACATTTAAGTGTTGTATATGGTATTCTATCAATATCATATCCATAAAATGGAAAAAATCATATTTAATGCATTGTTCTGGGTCGGAAGAAATGTTTAATTTTCAAGTGAAAACAGCTCTGAGTGCGAAGGGTTGTTGGGGGAACGGACTGACTGATGGAGGGGTCCGTGTGGCTCGCAACAAAGAATTTGGGCAGTTCTGTTTCAGGTAAAATCGTTCTCAGAAGACCAGCCATTGAAGGCTCCAGAATGAAAAAGAACTGGAAGGCAAAAGACAGGTTCGGTGTGGAGGCAGCCTGCGGATATCTGTCCATTAAATCGTGATCACAGTGTCTCGGAGTTCGGCGCGGCGAAAAGGCGGTACCCGCTGAATTGCCAGGATTGCTGACCGCTGGTTTCGCCATTTAGGTTTGGTAATCATCCGCCAAGGCTGATTCTTGTTCGCGAATTAAAACGCACAATGCAGCAGGCGGAGAAACGAAGGTTAATCGCAGCCCGAGCGTCCCGATTCAATGGAAATTTAAACGGTCTTTCTCTCTCTCTTTCTCTCTCTGTATCCTCGAAAAGTTTCGGGGGCGCTCTCTCTCTCTCTCTCTCTCTCTCTCTCTCTCTCTCGTTGCTGCCCGGTAATTAACCGTTTGCTCTTCGATTAGTGGATTTCCACGGTAGTGGAACAGCGGCCACGGTTGTACAGGCCGCGTCGGAATAGCGGAAATCGCGAGTGCAACCGCCTCGAAGTGCATCGAACCGAAATGGAAACGCATGCGCGCCGCTATCGCTCTCGTCCTTTTCCTACGGGAAAAATGGCGGAGAGAGACCAGCATCCCCTTGTAATGTCTTCTTGAAATTGTCTTTGCGGTGGAGGCACTAGAGTATCCGTGACTAGGGTTGCTAACCCACCCGCAATTCAAACCGTATTATTCCTTGTACATAAAAAAAATTGTTGTATGTTAGATTAAGTGGTTCCTTAGTGGAGAATGTTGTGAAATTAAACATATATATATTTTTTATATATACAATAACACGCTCACAGTATCCCGACACATCCTTTTTCTACGAAACGTAGTTTAAGTCAGTGGGAAAAATATTTAGAACAGTTTTGTCACTTGTAATTATTATTATTGTGTATACTATGGTATCACAGCACAATTGAATTTATTTTTATGTACAAATTATATACAGGGTATTCATTTGAAAACTTTCCAGCGGAATATCTCAAAAAGGAGATATTAAAAGGATATACCAGTTTTTTATTTGTGTGGCGTTTTTAAGGTTATTTGATGGTCAACTTTGTTTTTTCAAATGGAAACCTATATTTTTCATTATGAGATCTTATTGTACGTAAAAAGACCAGCAATTTTCGTAGAATAAGATCCCATAATAAAAAATATATAGGTTTCCAATTGAAAAAACAAAGTTGACCTTCAAATAATCTTGAAAACGCCACCCAAATAAAAAACAGATACTTCCCCCTCTTTCCCCCTCGAAATCCTTGGACACGTGTTCGGCAATTTTTTAATGTCTTTCATACTTTTCGAGATATTCAGCTGAAAAGTTTTCAAATGAATACCTTGTATAATGAAAATGCAATAACACAATTTCTATCCACAAATACGAAATCTACTGGAACGGTCTCGGTGCTCGAAAGGATTTCAAGTTTCACTTTGTTTGATTTTTAAGTAGCGAAGCGAATTCAGAGAATTTTTCAGACGTTCCTACCAGCTCGTGTTGGAGAACGCAGCGATCGTAGCGATATTTTAATACGTTGATAGAAGCACAGCGACTGAAGAGTGGGGCCCGGGATGGCGAAATAAATGCGGGGGTTGGAACGGAAGGGTAAAAGTTGCTAAGACCGCAAAGGGTTAATATCCGAGCGATTCCATCCACTCAGCCGGCCGTTTGCTCGGTCGACGAGGTCCCAAAGACCCTCGGCGAGTTCTCCGACGAATCCTCGTATTCGTCTGCAAAATTCATCTCGAACCGAAGAGTCCGCCGCGTGCCCCATAACCCCGGCGAGAGTCGCGAGCCTGGCCAGATATAATAGTAGAAGATTAATTTCATTACACCCGGTGTCGGTCTCGTAAAACGGGAACGTTCCTTCGAGGAGAAACAGATTTCGATGTTTTCCCACCTCCAGAACTACCGGCGTGTTCCGAATCCTCTGTTTATCTCTCTCTCTCTCTCTCTCTCTCAGTTGGATTCGGAGGCTAATCCTGGCGCAGAGAGCGTGGACAGGTAATTTTGAGCGAGGTTGCTGCATTTGGGAACACGGGAAACTGATTTACACGAAATTACGAGTGGGAATAACGCTCCCGGCCCCGTGGCCCAAAGAGATAACTCTGTTCGCCGATCGAAATTAAATGCTGTCCGGTCTGAACTGCCTGCCGGCTATTAAATATCCCCTACTCGGACTGTTATCTGATAAGCGGATATCAACGGTGCAAAACTGCAGAAAAGGATTCATCAACGATTATGGCCGCGCGAGACTCGAATTTCCATTTCCTTTTAACCCGAACCTTTTCTCTCGCTAGAAGTATCTACCGAAATCGTGAACACATATTTCTGGGAATTCAGTGAACTCATTCGTGCATATTCCGCAATGAAAATTGCATGAAATACATCATCGAAAGCACCCTCTCGTGGTCAAGGAGCGTTTTTACAAAATGTTGGAATTTGTTCGGTTAAAAAGCAGCGTTTCCAACCGAATAAATGGGACGACCACGATCGGTTAAGTAGAACAGATCGACCATGGTCGGACAAGTGAAACAATGAAGAATTGTCGACCGTGATCAGTAGATTGCGGATTTTTCCTAATTTCTGACAGAACTGGGCTTTACCCTATACATTTTTCAAGCACGAGTATTTTACATCAAATTAATCGCAAAATTCAGAGATTTCCATTTTTCCAATGATATGCAGTTCGAAAGGAATGATCACTGAATGAGATTATAATGATACGAAAGGTCGCGAATTTAATTGCCAACCTAATAATATTAATCTTGAATGTCAAAGTCAGGGTTAGGCTCAATCGTTCTCTTAAAAAATTATGACAAAGTTTTTCATTATCGTATTGAGCTTTAACCCATGATTCCTCTTGCAATTTTCATCTCTGTGGCGAGTAGGATGCCCTGATGCCCGAAGCTCTTACAAAAATTCCCACCAAGCCAGGGGTGAAAAATTACTCAAAGATGGTCGCAACATATTTAAAATATGCAAGGACATCGGTGTGTAAGTATCAGCTTAATAAGATGATTAGAACCAGAAAGAAATTCTGATTCGAGTCTCAGTGTCCTGCAATTAATGCAAATTTAATTTTGCAGAAAAATTCGCAGTCTTAGGGTGGATTTATAGTGGAGCTGCGAGCATCGATGATAGCGGTGCGGTGAAAAGAAGCCAACATTCGTGACAACATTTCGACACATACTAATGAAAAAGTACATATGTATTTTCTTTGTTTTGTATGTATTTTCTTTATGCCATAAATACTTCTTTTGCCATTAAAAATAAAGGAGACATTTAGGTGGCCTCCTTCAACTGAGACACCCTGTATCGTTTTACTTCGATTAGATGTAGCTATTATACGATAATATTTGAATGCAAAATTAATTATAGGTATATTGGGTTGATGAGAAAGTAATTTCGGTATTTTAAGGTGAAACAGAGCCGAATTTTTTTATTCAACCAATGCATTTTAATGCAAAATAAAAATTGTCTGCATCGTTTGCCGATAGAAATCAAATAGAATGTTATTTGAAAATAACGAAAAAGTACATATGCATTTTCTTTGTTTTTCTTTTTTTTCACCGCACAGCTCACCTCGCTGCTCCACTATAAATCCACCCTAATGATCAGATAAATGAAAATAAGTTGACGCGAACAGACGAGTGAAATGAGTCGACGCTAACCCGACAAGAAAAATAAGTGGACCTCGATGAGGCAAGTGGAGCGAATCAGTAATGGTCAGACAAGGTGAAGTAGGTCCACCATAGTCAGACAGAAAGTACGTTCCCAACGAGGATATAAGAACGCAGCGAAGCAGGATACGGAGGGACTAATGAGAGAAGAAGCGGGACAGACGGTAATCCTCGAATTCTGATCTGGATAAGTTTACGCTGGCGTATTTACCCGATCCTCAGGCAAACGGGAACCTAATACGGCTAAGCCGTAAATCAAAGGAACGGCGGAGGCCCCGTTCAGCTCGATCAACAAGCTCTCCCGGCACGAGACGACGAAGTTTCAGCCGTTTTCCGGAGGATTTTCCGTGGACCCAGCACGCGGTTTGTATTTCTCTGTCCCATTCCCGAGGAAGGGACCGGTGTCGCCAAATAACGAATGGAGGAGAAAAAGTTACCCTCTCTCTGGCAGTCGCGTGACATGACTAACTGATAAGTAGACTGCGGATCTTTATACGAAATAAAAATTGTTTGCATTGATTGCAAGACACAACAGCCAAATAAACATTTCTTTCTTCGTTTAATTATCTAATTGAACTGAAACCGATACGTTGATGTCTTTAAATCTTTTTAATATGTTCACTGCTTTAAATGGTGCTAACCCATTTTTGTCATAAATGCATGAAATGATAACCAAAGTAGTCTACGATCTTACAAGGGAAGGACCCCAAGTGTCCGACTTCGATTTTGATAATTTTTTGTGAGATGACAGTATATGGATCACCAATTATGTATGCAAAATATTAGGTGTAGTTACCCAATAGTTTTAAAGATATAAACAATTAAAGTTTCAACCTGCTTACACGGCTAATGGAAAAAAACGTCGAAAACAACAGCTGAACAAGCTTCAACTTCAATCGTTTATATCTTGAAAACTATTGAGTAACTACACCTAATATTTTGCATACGTAATTAGGGATCCATATACCATCATCTCGCAAAAAATTATCAAAATCGAAGTCGGATACTTGGGGTTCTTCCCTTGTTAGTGATGGACGTAGGAGCGTGCTCATGGTAGTGGAATGGGATAATAGAAGGCGAAAAGATGGAGGGGAAAAGGTGGAGGGGAAAAGGTGGAGGGGAAAAGGTGGAGGGGAAAAGGTGGAGAGGAAAAAGCCACCCGTTTCGGTAGCTTCTTGCGACACTGGTCACATGACCGGGTCGTGGCGAGAGCGTGGGGGAACAGCGTCGTGGAAGGAGAAAGTAGAGTGTTTTCATTCTGCTAAGGTCTTAGCTGACCTTCTCCAACTATTTGGAGAAGGTTAACCTATTTCTCAACTAGTAAGTCACTAGCCGAGGGTCCGTAAGGCTTAAATACTTGTAAAACGAACTGATTGGTGGTGGGGAATAGCGTCGAAGAAGGGGAAAGTAGAGTGAGGACACAAATCTCGATTCCGCTGTGTTTCAAACAGATTCGGCGGTGTTGCGAACTAATTGACGCCATGAAGAGCAAAGTGCCGGACCGATCGCCTCGAAATTTTAACCATACCTTCAGGAAGAGTCCTGCTATGGTTCAGCCATTTATCAGAACTTCAAATTGTCCAAAACTCCTGGATCAGGAATTAATCGGCGCAGCAATTACGGCGTCCCAGTTTATTGAAACGTATACTCGCAGGCAAAGCGAGCTCGGAGAAATGAATACAGTTGATCAAAAGTCTGACGAAAGCCTACGATGAGTCCCGAACTAGGTCACGCGTTTGCACTGTCGTAGAGTAATGTGAAAAATCGCTATTAACAGATCGTCGAGAACGATCTGCAAGAAGGAAGAGGAAAAAGAAGAAAGATGGGTAGACAGGGGCGGAGAAGAAAGGTGACGCGCCGAAGGGGAAGGTGGGAAAGAAAAGAGACAGTAAAATATCTGGTATCTCGGCTTTAAGGTCGGCCAGGCAGGTGCTTTCAGGCCATAAAAGCTGATTTCATCGGCAAAATCGAATCCCGACGGGGGGCTACCCTCTCTCTTCTGCTCACACTCTCTCCCCCTCTTGCTCTGGCTCTCTTTCCGATGGAATTCAGCTCCTCCGTGAGCTCCGATGGGCTCCGATGGGCCACCGCTTCCTGGCAGTCGCAAAAGCTGCGAGATCCTATTCCCGGCGGGCCGGAAAAAGGGGTTTTATCGCGGCCTTTCACCAGGCCGCGCCCGAAAGGAGAGTTTCCCGATAATGGATCAGCCCTGGCTGGACGGCCAATCGGCTCCTGCATCGGCCACTGCATCCAAACTTATTCAGCCGCGCGCTGCAACGCTCTGCAACGTGGTGCAACGGCGCCGCAAACGGACAAGGACGGCCCGACGTGAAAGGAACTGCAACTTGTTCCAGCCGAGAATCTGTTGTGCAACCGTCCCACCGACGTGGTGTCTCGGCTTTGTTATCCGATACATCGGACAGACAATACCATTCTCTCCAACACACCTCAGAATTATCGAGTTATGCTTTCGCTCTTGAGACGAGTAATCGCGAAGAACGCGTTGAGAACCAGAACGAATTTTTGGGAATCTGTTGGAAGGTCTCCCTTACTCTAACCCAGGGGCGGTCAACTTCTGTATACACTACTGTGCAAAAGAAAGAAGCACCCAATATAAATATAATTATTTATATATATATATATATATTATATATATATAATATATAATAATATATACATATAATAATATATATTATATATAAAAATATATATATAATAGACATTGTATTGTACACGGATTGATTTATTGCATTTAAAGTATTGGATAATCCGCTATAACACATATATTCTCAAAACTGTTCCATTAAACAGCGGAATCCTTTTTCAAAACTTACTGTGTTCTCGTTTGATTTTCTTTGAGATTTCTATTAAATATGGACGGCTGCTTCTTTCGATTGCACAGCAGTGTATATATGATCGACTTTTTTTCTTAAAAATGTATCGCGATGTACCTATTAGAATCTTGACATTAATAATTAGACTGCGGATGTTATTTCGTCCCCTAATGATTTTAATAGAGGAGAAATCATACACTGACATCTTTAATGTTTAAAATTCTCAACAATTTTGAATTTCGTCTACTCAATTTTTCTACAAATGCGTAATGATCCGCAGTCTATTAATAATGTTTGAAATATTGGTTGATTGCAAAAGTTCGTACCCAATTTACCTCGTGGCCTTTTTCGAAAGTAAACATAGAACTTCTACGATAAAGGAAATCAGGATCCAACATGTTCGGAGTCGATCGTAGAAAATAGTGGTGACTGTATAATCGTTTAATAAAACATGTATTTTTAAATGTAACTTACGGTACGAACTTTTTCAATCATCTGATATAATGAAACATACAATATTGTTCTTACATTGTTTGTGTAAGAGTGGTTGAAAAGTAAATCGTTCTCCAAATAATTATTGAAATCATCTCCTGTCGGCTGTGATTGACCAAGAATAGTCAATATGCAATAACAATATTCACGTTTTAAAAGACAATCGACGATGTTTGCACTTTCTAGTTTAAATTTTTGAAGCCTCAAGCTTGGTCTGTGATTATCCAGGAAAAGTCCACAACGATTTTCCTATTTCTGTACGGAAATGTTAAAGAACTTTTGAACGAAAATTGAGAACGGGTAGCCGGCTGTTGACGCAAGGGTTAACGAGTCAGCAGAAGCACAGATCGAGTTCGTAAAATGCAGTTGTCGCGCGGCGCGCCGGTGCAATCGCCGCAGGACTGCATCGAGTCGCAGGAACGTATGTGCAAGGTGTCCTCGCAGCGTGCAATTTTTCGCACGTCCCCAGTGCCTCGTAAATCCTCGGGAAATATCGGTGGCTAAGGTTCTCGCCTTTCGAAGCGCAGTTTCGAGAACGCGAGCGACTCGGGTCCGCAATCCATCAGGTTCCTGATTTCCGTGCTATTGGCACGCTCCCGTTTCATCAGAATTCCCGTGTCAGAGCATCGGATATTTCCTCTTCTTCCCGTCCATCCACCCTCCTACCACCTTGCTGCACTCTTGCGCTCTTCTTTGCCTCGGCCTGTCTGATCCGGTCGCTTTCTTGCTCGGACTTCTGTCTTTCATTCAGCTTTTCAATCTCCTGTCCCGTTCGCGGGAAGAGACTTCCGGAATCCGATACTCTGTTCAATTGCAAATGGATACTCCGGTTTCTCATTTTCGGAAGGACGGTTTTTCGAAACTAACCCCTTGCACTGTGATACCGTGTCAGGCTCCTGATGGAAATTTCGAACAGTGTTTACTGTACAATATAAATATTATTCATTTCCTTTAGACCGATATGAAATTCGATTTCGTTGTTGTCAATATACGTATATACAGGGTGTATCAGCTGAAGGAGACCACCTAAATATCTGCCGTATTTTTAATAGCACAAAATATATATTTATAGCATAATTTGAATGGTATCGAAGGAGAAATATCATAGAAGAACAATTTCTCTTTGTTCGGTCATTTTTTCATAATTTTTTCAAGGTCATCGTTATTTTTTTTATTGGGAAAACTTTTTTTTTATTCCATCTTGTTACAATGACTTAAGCATATTCAAATGTATTTTTTCAGCCGCTATAAGATGGAATAAAAAAAAAGTTTTCTAGATAAAAAAAAAAATAACGATGACCTTGAAGAAAACTGTGAAAAATAACCGGACAAAAGAAATTGTTCTTCTGTGATATTCCCCGTATTGTTTTACTTCGATTAGATGTAGCTATTATACGATAAGATTTGAATGAAAAATTAAAAATAGGTATATTGGGTTGACGAGAAAGTAATTTCGGTATTTTAAGGTGAAACGGAGCCGAATTTTTTTATTCAACCAATGCATTTTAATGCAAAATAAAAATTGTCTGCATCGATTGCAATAGATAGAAATCGAATAGAATGTAATTTCTTCCTTTAATGATTTTAATTGAGGAGAAGTCACATATTGACAGCTTCAATTTTTAAAATTGTTCAACTATTTTCAATTTCGTCTACTCAACTCTATTATAATTGCATAACGACCCGCTCTGTCTAGTCTATCTAGTATTTATGGCGTATACAAATTTTTAAAAAATATTAGAATACAAAGTTCAGTAGAGAATTTGGTACTATTTTTCTTAATTTCGTATCTACAATAAGATTCAATTTGATTCTACTTTCTTAAAATTTGTCTACAAAAATAAAAAATTGCAAAAACATCCGCAGTCTAGTCGTTAGAGAACATTGTAGGCATACAATAGATTATAACGGTAGAATAAATCGTAGTGCAAGGGGTGAAAGTAGCTGCAGTATGCGTGTTATATTGTAAGGAATTTTCCTTTCCGGCGAGAAAGTTAATTGGAAAGAATTTTAAAAATAGGTCTGGTGTTTTTGAAAAAATCGCGAAGCGATGCAGACAAGGTGGAGCGTATAATAAATTGATATTTATGGGGCGCCTTCACGAACGGTTTGGTCAGAGAAAATAAATTTAATGGAACCACACAGGGAACCTCCAGAATATTTTCGAGGAAGAGTAAAGCGAGAAGTTCGTTACCTTCGAAACAACAGACAAATGAGATCGAGATAGGATTCTACTAAATGGTAAAACGTCAGATGAATTTCCGACGACCGCGAGTCTGTGGACCGGCTATTCTTCCGTTGTATCGTCGATACCCGTCGATATTCGCTGACGATCGTTGGCTGTCGATGACACTGATTGATTAGACATGGCCCGAGCGAAGTCACGTCGATCGAGTCGCAATATTTCCGTCGAGTGGCCGAAAAACCGAGCGAGAATGAAAAGGCGTGCGGAGCGACGTTAATTACTCGTTAACGCTCGGGAATGGACGAGGGACTGGGTTAAACCGGTGAAACGCTCTCTCGCAAAACGACCATATCAAAGAGCCGCCGTCGAAATATTTGCTGTCCCGTTGTCCCTTCCAGAATTGACAAATTAAACTTAACTTTAAATCTAACGTAACTTTTTCCCCTCACTTCTCATCTGGCGACTCTGCTCCGTGGTCCAGCATCTTATTTTTTGGTGTTCCCGCCGCAATTTTATTAAATATTTAAGTATGTATTGCGTGGTTCCAAGTATTTTAGAATTCTATGAGTGCAGGGAACTTGTACGTGTGCAAGGAACTTTTGTATGAGTACAAGGAATTTGTACGAGTGCAAGGAATTTGTACGAGTGCAAGGAATTTGTACGAGTGCAAGGAATTTGTACGAGTGCAGGGAACTTTCTATGAGTGCAAGGAACTTTCTAGGAGTGCAGGGAACTTTCTAGGAGTGCAGGGAACTTTCTAGGAGAGCAGGGTACTTTCTAGGAGAGCAGGGAACTTTCTAGGAGAGCAGGGAACTTTCTAGGAGATCAGGGAACTTGTAAGAGTGCGAGGAATTTGTACGAGTCCGAGGAATTTGTACGAGTCCGTGGAATTTGTACGAGTCCGTAGAATTTGTACGAGTCCGTGGAATTTGTACGAGTCCGAGGAATTTGTACGAGTCCGAGGAATTTGTACGAGTCCGAGGAATTTGTACGAGTTCGAGGAATTTGTACGAGTTCGAGGAATTTGTACGAGTCCGAGGAATTTGAGTGCAAGGAACTTCTATGAGTGGGGGTAGCTTGTTCCCCTAAATTCGTGCTCCCTCCCCTCCTCTGGCGATTCCGACCCACAGTAGCGGTGTGTCGAAAGTTTTCATTTTCCAGGCAAACAATTAGTCAATACCGGCGGGATGATACACCGTGCGAGTGATAGGAAAATCAAATAATCCGTTCGACTCCGTAGACCATTGTCGGCAAAACACAGCGGCGGAGGCAAGATCCTCATCCGATTATTCGAAGATTAAATCGGCGAGCACGTTGGCAAACCAACCGGGAACAGAGTAAGCGATTCGCGATCGAATGCTCAAAGAACGCTTTTTTTCCCCAGAGTGGAAGGGAGCGTTTATCGAAAAAGGATATGAAAGAGCGATGGAGGTTTGCGCGAGGATTTTTGCCAACGGATAATCCATTGGACCGTTAAAACAGCGTCGAGAGGAAGAGAGTGAACGGTCGAAACATCAGGGGGTCGTGTACGGGCCGGTCGTTATCGGCCACGTTTAATTCTTGCAGCTTTCAGCGGGACGACTCTGAATTCTCGCATTGTGTCGTCGTTCGGCGGAAAAACCGAACAAAATCGGCCTCGGCAGCCTGTAATCTCCGGCGTTGATAATCAATTACAGTCCGCTGGGTGGTGGTTTTTATCCGAGCGACATCTGGGACGTCTATCTCGACATCACCGAGCCGCTGACGTCCCCGCTTCAACCATATCTATATTTATACCGAGATGGAGAAGCGAGGTGTGATCAAGAAGAATGCCTGTCAGTTTCCTTCCGAACGCGTAAGATCAGATCTGATGGCTTTGACGATCGCCTCTCTTTATTCTATTAAGGTCGTTGCATGTGAAATGTCCGATTTTTAACGGTGACGTTAATCCCTTGCCGTATTTTGACGAGCCACACTCGTCATGAAGATTTTAACAAAGTCAAACAAATATGAACTTTCTTTTAGACTGAAATAAAATTCGGTCCCGCCGCCGGCATCTCTGAAAATATTCTACCACCTCGTAAAAACTGTAGGTCCCGTCGCGAAATAACCACAGCCGTTATAAAAGTGACGTAAAATAAATAAAATAAAAAAAATAATTCGAATTTTGAATGAATTCGATTCATTTGTAGTCAATATTTAAGCATTAAAGTGACGTACAATGAAAACGGACATTTCATACGCAACAACCTAAAACATTGTGGATTCGCAGCCATGCTTGCACTGAACTGCACGAAGGAAAAGTTGCCGGTTGCTGTCCAGCGATTCCAAGCGAATAGAAATTTGAAAAAGAGTATTAAAGGAACGACGTCGGGACGCGAACCACGGGGGCGCAGAGAGAACTGCAACCGGCCGGAAATTGCTGAAAGAACATCGAACCGATTAGCAATTTATTGCTGCGGTCGGTGCCGTCATCGCGACACGGAAGAAATATTATTAGCCCCGCCCGATCCGCGACCCGCAATATTCCCGGCCGTCCAGGCTGTCTACACCGGGTGACCTCAAAATATTAATAACGTCCCTTCGTGTTTAATTAAATAGAAATTGGAATCTCGCGGTCTCGCGACCTTCTAAATTGCTACAGTTCCCGATCGGGATGACATTTTTGCCCGAAAAAAATCCGGTGCAATCTTGAAACATCTACAGACGAGTCTGCGGAGATTGCAATTGATACGTTCGACGATGTGTCTTAAAAAAAATTCTCAAATATCGTCTGTCTTTCCGCTGTGTCTATGGGCAGGGAAAGTTCAGGGTACTCCCAAGGGCAGAATCGCCATAACTTCGGATCGAATGGTTATTTCCTCTTGAAAAAAATTATGCAGAACCTCGAGACATCTACCAACAAGTTCCCAGAATTTGCAATTGATACATGCGACGGTATGTCTTAAGGAAATTCTCAAACATCGTGTGTCTTTCCGCTGTGTCTATGGGCAGGGAAAGTTCAGGGTACTCCCAAGGGCAGAATCGCCATAACTTCGGATCGAATGGTTATTTCCTCTTGAAAAAAATTATGCATAACCTCGAAACATCTACCAATAAGTTCCCAGAATTTGCAATTGATACTTGCGACGATGTGTTTTTAAAAAATTCTTAAACATCGTCTGTCTCCATGGAGTTCATGTTCACGGTACACTCACGGGTGGAATCGCCATAGCTTCGGATCGAATGGTTATTTTCGCTGGAAAAAAATCGTGTATAACCTCGCAACATCTACGAACACGTCTCCAAAATTTGCAATTGATAGATGCGACGGTGTCCCTTTAAAAAAATGTCGAAAATCACCCGGAGAGGAAAGTCCACGATACTCGCAAGACTATAATCGCCGTAACTTCGAATCGCCGTTAGTATTAATTATAAAAATTAATTTTAGAATATAGAGAAGTAAGTCGGAAACGTACTTTAAAAATATCGATAGATATTAATTAGATATAAGAGTGTTTTTGGACCTAGCATCTATTTTTTACGGAAGTACGTTATGGGTTTTGTCCAGCTAATTAGCATTGACGCAACGTTGTGCGTCGGAAGAAGTTCCGGGCCACCCGGTGGATGGTGGGCGAGTCGAAGGGTCGGATATGGGATTGAAGGTTGGACAGCGGGTTGGCAGGACTGCATTGTGGGTGCGTTGGGCGTAATGAAGGGCCGTCGCCCGATGGAGCGATTGAAATGGCCAGGAGTTAACGGAACGGCCGAACTGCGAACTGCGCGTACCTGCATTAACGAGATTAAAGCCACAAGTACCCCCGGCTGGCAGACGGCTGCATTTCACCGTTCCCGTCCTCGAGTACCGCAAGGAGAACGAGCCAGCTAGGGGGGGCAGAGCAAGCGAGAACGTGGCCGTTTGCTCTTGAAACTGCAAAATCCCGAGCCTCTCCGGTCGCTTCGTAGACCGAGCTAGAAAAGATTACCCAACCCTTTGCCTGGGCCGGAAAAAGCTAATTGGAAGGATAAACACGGCGAATCCCCTGCCCCCGGAAACTCCGTCTGCTCGAATCCGCCATCGAAAAACCGGGAATTCGTACGATCCCTCCGGAGAAGGGCGCGAAGGACGTGAATAATCGGTGGGAGAAGAATTCCCGGTCGCCGGGACGTCGAAGTTTTCGGAATCGTCGGTTCGAGGACATTTTCTGTCGCCCGGAGCCTCGAACATTCCCGACAAAACGGCCCTGAAGGTACCCCGAAGGTTCCTCTCCACGGCCCCCGCTAGGTGTCCAACCGCTAAGTCGCATGATCGAGGGCCGAACTTCCAGCGAAAACTGCCGGAACTCCAGTAAAATCTGTCGAACGGAAGCCAGTCTTTCGCGACTGAAATTACAATTCGCGCGGTTACCCGAAAATTCGAGATTTCCAACGGTGGTCGTCGTCGTCGTCGGCGGCTGGATCGAAATTTTCCAACCCTGTTTGCACGAGCGACCCTTCCATCCCCGATCCCCTCTCGCTGTCGCAGACGGAACACGACCGAGCTTTCGAGGGATTCATTTAATATTCCATGGACTGAATCGTTTATGCCGGGTCTAATAATGATTGGCGTCTGTTTAGAGAGACCGTCTCGTGGACCCGCTAAAAGGGAAACCGTGTAGATCATTTCGATCGCGTTTTTCGACGACGTTCGGACGTCGGACGCCGAAATTAAGTGGACTGCTCCTCGACGCGCGAGTGACAACCATAGAAATGATAGGTACTTAGGGAGGCATGGACAGTTATCGTGGAGAAGAGAGTGAATGTACTGTATCCGTTGAAATGTAAACCAGGCCTGGCGACTCTTCTCCCTACTCCTGAGCCGGTAGAATGTAGGAGGAGTTTCGGGAGATTAGGAGGGGCATTTATTCTTGGCGATCCTCCTTAAGGAGGAATACTGCACCTCGGTTTTCACCATATCAGTAACGCCTAGCCAGATGTTCGGGCCCATTTCCCATTTACTCTTTTATATTTGGTGGACCTACTGTTTATAAGGTGGGTTCCGAACCACCACCTATATTGTCAACAACATGCGAAAAACCCGCCATGGGCCATCCCCGGCTTTTCTACCGAGCGGTCACCCATCCTAGCGGTGATCCGCGCGTCCGCTGTTTAACTTCGGTGATCAGACGGGAACCGGTGCTACCAACGGGGCCATGGTCGTTGACAGATTAGGAGGGGGAATATGAAATAGTTGAGAGTGGGGGAACCGGTACACTGGTGGTGGGGGAACCGTGCACTGGTGGTGGGGGAATGCGAGTGACAACCGCAGAAATGATAGGGCAGACGACTCTTCTGCTAATTCCTGGATACCCACCAAACTCTTGTGAAGTGTAGGAGGAGATTGGGGAGATTAGGAGTGGCAATAATTAGGGGTACTATAAAAAAAAGATTAATAGTGGGGGAACCGGTGAACTGGAAGTGGGAGTCGTGAAGCGACAGCGGGGGAAGTTGCTCGGGCCCGATCCAGAGTCCCCAGATTATTGCTTCATCTATTCCCCACGCTTCCGCCCGGTCACGTGACACGTTTCGGTCCGATGCGCAGTGGTCCGGACGACCGTTCTAGCAGTTCATTCGTTAAAAAATGGCTTGTTTCATATCGGTATTTAAACGCAAATCCAACCAACACCGGTCAAAATGACCGGTTCCAAGTTTTTTATTTTACAATTAGAAAAGTAATAAAAGTGATTTCATAAGAAACGATTGTACAGATATCTTTAGTAGTGTACGTATTACATTGTTACGTACGGAGGCTTTGCCTACGTGACTTTTACTCCCTTCTTGCAACCACGTGTTCGTGCAGGAGGTCCAGCTCGCATGCCCAAATAAACAGTTTTCCCCTTATGGGAAAGAGGATGCATCTGGAAAACTTATACAGTCCTCCAGATTTTCGGTTATCCCTACCACAATTTTTAGAGCAATTTGACTAGTATATAAAGGGCTCGAGCTTGGCCTCCACGGGCTTAGTTGAAGACTGATCACGTAACGGTACGCGTATAGTGAGATCGGGTCAGATTCCCTTTCAATCAGTTTAACTCAGAAGAAGTTTTAGAAACGCGTTTTCAAAGACAGTTTATTTCACTTACCCCCGCATTTCTCAGTGCGTGAAAACCGAGACATCGGGAATTAGCTTCCGCGATACATTAAAACACACAACAAGTGTATTTCCAATTTTCTGAAGAATATATTGTACTCTTTACATTATTAATTGAGATTCTCTAATATTTTATCTACACCTTTTAAATTCCAGTAGTTAGCATTCCACTCACATTGATAAACCTTTACCGCTCGAGGTTTATCATCAATATAAAGTTACGAGAGCTGTATTCCCTTAGACCCTACCTTTCTCCGAAATCCTAGTGACACCCGGTGATGAAACAGGCATCGGCTAGTTCACGAATTCCTATCTAGTGGCGACCCGGTGGTGAAACAGACATCGGCTAGTCCACGACAACCCTTTCCCTATCTAGTGGCGACCCGATGATGAAACAGGCATCGGCTAGTCCACGAAAACCTATCCTGTGACACCCGGTGATGAAACAGGCACCGGCTAGTTCACGACAATCCTGTTCATACGAACAAAACCTCGGCCACGTCTATCCGCCAGCCCTCGGCTCGTAACAACATACAGGAGCCGGACAAAGTCTAAATAAAATCATTCTTGTCATTTTTATAAGGGAACATGTATCGGTTACTTTTGAGGCTCGGCAGGTTTAGTGTTAATGCATCTACATTACTTTCTAAATGTTTAGCAATGCTCGCGGCGTTTTGGAAATTGCAATACTAGACAGAGATAATGCGATTACGGATAGCACGATCAGCAAAATATTTTGAAGTTTATGTGCCGGCATACAAGGTCCGGTTTACGTTTATTACTACTAGTCGGGATGATCGCGGATCCAGGCCGAAAATGATCGAATCCCTCGAAAGCCTACTTGCCCAGGACGAAATTATGCATCGGGTATAATACACTCGCATAATTCGACCGCAATTCGAGAGTCATTTTATCAATCGCCGTTACATGCCCCCGAACCCGATAATTCCCATCGAATATCTGCCGGATATCGGTAACAGTAGTTAACCGGCCTCTATGTACATTGCCGCAGAGTGGTTCGAATCGAATTTAGTGACATTCTGCTGGAACGTTCCCCGCCTGTAAAAGGCAGAGGGAACGAGCGTTGCACCGATTGGATTTCTCGCGGAGCATGGAAACCAGGGGTAACCCTTAATCAACCGGAAAACCGACGGAAAAGTTCAACAGGGTATATTTCGAGTCGTGGAACATTTTCTCCGTCCCCCGCAATTTTTTCGTTATCATTAGACTGCGGATTTTATGCATTTACGACAAAATAAGGTACGTACAATTTCAAGCAGCGAACATATTAGGAAGATTAAGGACATCAGTGTATTAGTTTCAACTGAATGAGATAATTGGAAGAAGAACCAATTTTCTACATGACTCCTATTTTTTGCAATTTATGTAGACATTTTTTATTTTGCATAAAGATTTGCATCATTGTACTCGAAATGCAGCCAGAATAATTTTTTATTTAACACTGGGCTTACGGGAACAACCAAAAATGACTGTTTTACTATATAAAAGTAACAAGAATGTGTTTATCCAAATTTTTAACCAATTTTTACCACGCTTATGGTCAAATCTTGTAATCGAATTTTTAACCTCTTCCCATAGTCCAATCTTGCTGAAATATCGTATACACACTTGCTTCCGATGACAATAAAAGTTAGAAAATAAAATATAGAAAAAACTTTTCGAAAACCACGCTTATATTAAAATGCACTAAAAAGGAGAAAATCATTTTCCCATGGTTCTCCATAAGATACCGCATCCAGTTAAATGATTTTAAGCAATTAGTTCAAAATTTCTTCTGTTATAAAATTAGTGTCGGAATAGATAGAAAAATTTAAATGAAATCATGACATTAGTGACTATAAAAATAAAAGCGTGCAGCGCTAAACTATATTGACGTAATCTCCGCGGGCGCTCCACTCTTTTATTTATAATCACTAATGTCATGATTTTATTTAAATTTATATTACGTTGTTCTATCTGTTCCGACACTAATTATATAACGGAAGGAATTTTGAACTAATTGCTTAAAATGTGGGGGTGAAATATTATTCATCATTTAACTGGATTCGGTATTTTATGGAGAACCAGAAAAAAATTATTTTCTCCTTTTTAATGCATTTTAATATAAGCCTGGTTTTTAAAGTTTTCTTTATAGATTTTATTCAATCATGTAAACCCAAAGAAATAGTATCGAATAATTCCCTAAGGAAGCAGTTTTACAATTTCGATTAAAAATACCAGTGTTCAATCAATAATAGTAAATTAAAAATATTAGTGTTGATCCAATAATCGTAAATTTTAAATATTACATTAAAAATATTTGAAATATTAGTTTTACTTCAATGTTCGTAAATTTGAAATATTAGTTTTACTTCAATGTTCGTGAATTTTTAATGTTACTGTTAATTCAATAATCGTAAATTAAAAATATTAGTTTTACTTCAATGTCCGTAAATTTTTAATATTACTGTTAATTCCACAATCGCATATTAAAAACATTAGTGTCGAATTATCTGGTGTCAATCGCAAAAATTGCATTTCCGTACAGCGACCTATCAATAGCAACGTTTCTCTCGCGCGTGTAAAGGCTCCAGAGTGAAAACCGTGTTTCTTTGTCAGCCGTTTTCGGATCGTGTAACCGGTGTTGCACGGGTTTTCCTTGCTCGTAACATCACCAACAGCCCAGGAATCCCGCAAACTGGCAGCGCCACGCGTGAAAAATTACAGAGCGCAACACACGGTTCGGTGTCCCGGATATTCGCGTATGAAAAATCGGTAGCCGCGCGCGCGGCTTTTGCGATAATGAAAACAAATATTTGTCGTTTCCCGGGGACCGGGAGGGGAACGAGCAAAAAAAAAAAAACAAACGGGGATTTCGCGAACCCGCGACCATTTTCGCCGTTTACGTCGGATTTCCGCGTTCCGATCCCTTTGTCTAAGCGAATATTCGCGATATTCCCTCTTGGGGGAGTTAAAAGGCTTTGCCCCGTGGCCTGGCACACTTCTGTTTTTGAAAATTAATTCTGTTCACGGTGCACCGAAGACTCCATACTTTTCGAACTGATTCGATATTTTATGTATCAACTGCGTATCTTTATGCATTTATAGCAAAATTGCGTAGATGATATTAAAAATTGTTGGAATATCTGTAAATTGAAGATGTCAATATACGATTTCTCCTCTATTAAAATGATTAAATGAAACAATAACATGCAATGTGGTTTCTATTTTTTGCAATCGATGCAGACAATTGTTATTTTGCATAATGATCCCCAATCTACTTATAAAGGTGTGTTGCATTTCGGAAAATATTTTAATTGCCAACCGGAAGCCCAATAGAATTTTTAATGATGTATCAAGAGGAAGCTCAGAAATTTTCTTTTTAAATTTATATTTCGTCTAAGATTATTCTTAGACTAAGATCATTTCGTCTAAGATTATTCTTAGACGAAATGATTAGACAACGTTACTGGGGATGATTTCTTTTTTTCATGATTGACGTTGCTGTTACTGTTGTAGAAGCCATGAGAAAATCTTCAGCCATAGATCGTAGACCAGTGTCGCAAGATTAAGAATCTTCGTAAATTGGGGAAGGTAGAGTGGGGATACAAGCCTTAAAGGGGTAGTCTCGCGTTTCCAGGATTGCAAGGGTGCAGGATGAGATGCGCCTTCTCATTTCTCGATAATGCAAAGATGGGGTTTTCAGTAGTAAAAGCCGAATAAAGCAAATTACGACTCGTAAAGGTAAAAATAGGACTTTTGAGGGCGACTGTGGCCTAAATTTATCGTTTATCTGGCGATTCTGATAACTGATAAACCCCGTGTTTTGCATTGTCGAGAAATGAGAAGGCGCACCCCGTCCCCTTGCAATCCTAGAAACGAAGTCTAACCCCTCGAGATGCTTGTGTCACTATTCCCCCACGCTTCCGCAATGACCCGGTCACTTGACGCGTCACAACGTCACGTGACTGGCAGAGTGGGGGTAGCTAGTGCCCCTCAATTCCTGCTCCCTCCCCTCATCTGGCTATACTATGTATATAAAGTACAATTGGTCAACCTTTCCAAATGCGCTAGACCAGGTCAGAACGTAGTAATTAAGAAGGTACGCTGACACTTTTGGATTTGATATTTATTTCAAGATATACTGCTTCGCTCCAACAATTTTTGCCGAAATATTCGAGACGATTTCTGCGCGGATGTTGTAAACAGACTCAACGTTTTCGTTGGCGAAACAAAACACGTTCCTCCGCGAAACGGTGCGCGTTTGCATAAACTGGTGGTACCGTTCGGTCGGTGCCCGTGTCTTTTTAGAGTATCGCGACGGCGAAAACCAACAATTTTCTGTGGGACCAAACCTCTGGCGCGAGAGAAAACGTTGTTCCACTCCGTTCCCATCGGTCTTCGCGGAACAGATCGATATTTTCCGGCCACGGGGAACGTTTTTTTCGCTAATTTATTCGCTCGCATGGAAGAGCGATATGCGCCGTGCCGCGGCGGCGATACGGATCGTCGAATTTCTATTTTTTCCTTTATTCGTCAGCGTCCTTTATTCGGGGTCGAGACATTCGTGCACTCGCGCGACACAATATCAAATATGAATGAAATACGAGGACCGGCCGATAAGCCTTCACCTATCACGATACCGTTTTCTTTGGGAACTAAATGTCGCTTATGCGACACCTTTCGATGTCGGTATGGTTCTCTAGAAACAGAGAACAATCCCTCTGTTTCCATTTAATTAATTTCTTTAAACATACATCATTAATTAATCAAATATAACAAAACCTATCACTCGTGTGCAAACCTGTCTTTCTGCAAAATAAAAATTGTCTGCATTGATTGCACAAGAACTAGAAACTAAATTCAACGTTATTTCTTCCCTTAATGATTTTAACAGAGGAGAAATCGTCTCTATCGACATCTTCAATTTCTCGAGTTTTCCAACAATTTTCAATATCATCACAGTCTACTAATGACTGAATTAGAAAATAAAAAAATTCCTATTTTCGTCTTGATCGTGGCAGAGCCACCGAGAACGTTAAATATCTGCTATGTATATTTTTGGAAGTCTCATCTATAGACTGCGGATCTTTATGCATTTATGGCTCGTAGAAATGTTCAAAAAATGCCAGAATATCAAACTCGATAGAATTCAGTACGATTTTGATTTGTTTTGGATCTGCAAAAGCTGTTCCCATCAAAAAGAAGAATTTTATTTCATTCCACTTTCTAAAAATTTGTCTACAAATATTGCATAAACATCCGCAGTCTGCTCATCTATAATTAATCTCATCATAATTCACCCGGAACGTTGTCTATTATTCAAGAACATTTCGTGATATTTCCAGAATAACGAAGTAAAACTATATTCAAAAACGACATGAAGTCATAATAAAATTTGAAAAAATGCGACCGAAAAATGATTTGACCCCAACAGCCAAGAACCACCATAACGAACGCCTTGCGAGAGTCGTGGACGGTTGACGGGTGACTATGTCGGCCAAGCGATTAGGGTCGCTCCTCGAGGAACAGGTTTCACAGTCCGATTATTCGGCTAATAGCGAATCGCGGCCACGGACAGTCAGGGAAAGAGAAACGGTAGGTAGCGGCGTGCGAGGGGCTGTCTCAGGATGGAAGTCTTTGGTAACGCGGATGGGGAACTCGTTATCATCCTCGTTCCCGTCGTCGGTTGCTTCTTATCTACCCGGTGGAAGCTGGTCTACCCGTTTGTTCCCGTGTAATAGGTAGTCTCGACCTCTCCTCCCTAGTAATACCTACTCGGTCCTAACCGAGGCTGTCCTACTTGCGCCCTAACCTAAATAACGTCGTCTCGCTTCCACCTGGATACCGAGTCTACCCCGGTTTCGTTTCGCGTTCAGTTCGTTTTTACGCGGGCTTGTATAGTGTGTACACGCCGTTTCTGCTGGGCAAAACCTATTCCCGCAATTCCGCTAGCTGCGGCCGCCACCGTTCTCCTTGGCTCGTTTCTTTCGACCCTCCTCCTGCTATCGACTCTCGACGGCGATCTCGTCTCGAAGAATCCTTGCGCGGTACCCGCGCCTTTTTATCGACCGTTGGCGCGGAATCGTCCCCATGAGATCCCACAAGGTTCTAAAAGTTCTGCAAGATTCTAAAAAGTTCTGCAAGATTCTAAAAAGTTCTGCAAGATTCTAAAAAGTTCTGCAAGATTCTAAAAAGTTCTGCAAGATTCTAAAAAGTTCTGCAAGATTCTAAAAAGTTCTGCAAGGTTCTAAAAAGTTCTGCAAGGTTCTAAAAAGTTCTGCAAGGTTCTAAAAAGTTCTGCAAGGTTCTAAAAAGTTCTGCAAGGTTCTAAAAAGTTCTGCAAGGTTTTAAAAAGTTCTGCAAGGTTCTAAAAAGTTCTGCAAGGTTCTAAAAAGTTCTGCAAGGTTCTAAAAAGTTCTGCAAGGTTCTACAAGATCCCACAAAATTTCAACAAGATTTCAACAACATCCCACAAATAACATTTTTCGTACAGTTGGCTACATTTATTTTAATGCTTAAATATTGATTACAAAGGAAGGAATTGTCCCTATGAGATCCCACAAGGTTCTAAAAAGTTCTACAAGGTTCTACAAAGTCCCACAAGATTTCGACAAGATTTCGACAAGATTTCGACAAGATTTCAACAAGATCCCACAAATAACATTTTTTATACAGTTGTGTGTCTACATTTATTTTAATGCTTAAATTATTGCTTAAATTAATGCTTAAAATATTGATTACAAACGTTCATTCATATTGTAATAATCACTTTTGTTAGACGTTGTTTAAGATCTTCATCAGCGTGTGACTCGTTAAAATACGACAAGGGGTTAAGTATGTTGGTGTCTGATCAATTACTGACATTTATGAAGAATCATGTACAATGAAAATATTCTACGTCGGAAGAACTGTGTTAATTGTCCAGTTAAAATAGTTCCGAGTGCAAAGGGTTAATATTAAAGTTCCTTTTCCAAGCTGTTTTCTGGTTAGAACTCCACTCCCCCACCATGTCCTGTACAAAAATCATCTATTGTAATGCGGAAGATCGTCTCGGAATAAAATTACTCGACCAGTGTATACCGTCGCTGGAATTTCGTGTTCTGGTAAAGAGGTTGTGTCTCTGGGACGAGAGACGCGGAAAATAAAGACGAGGAAGAGATCGCGGCAGTTCGGACGTCCCCTCTGGTAAAGGTAAATCCGCTTACCCGCTCCTGGACGCGAACCACAAATTGCCGTGTCACTCGCGTCCCCAACAATTGGGACGCTACGCGACATTATAATCCGCCGAGGTTTTTCCGCCGTCGAACGCGCGACGCGGAAGAACCCCTCCGAGAAGCAGAAATGATCTCCCAATAATTCCACAGTAACAAATTAAATGCTCGCGCCCTCGATTCAAATCCAATTAGAAACCCGATCTGGGACAAAGAAACCGATATTGTTCTGCTACGAACAACCGGGCGAAAATTTTGAAAAAAATGTAAAGGTACTATGCAGCTATCGTATTATCAAATGGAACGTTCACAAAGTTATAGTTTCCACGATAATAAATTAAATGCTGTCCTCGAACGTCCGATTAAAATCCAATTAGAAACCCGATCTAGGACAACGGAACCGATTTTTTTTCTAGGCCTAACAACCGGGCGAAAATTTTGAAAAAAATGTATAAGGTAAAGGTGATATGCAGCTATCATACACATTTTGAATCACTTTGATATCTCCGATAGTTATCAAATGAAACATTCGCAAAGGGCCTCGAACGTCCGATTAAAATCCAATTAAGATCCCGATCTAGGACAACGGAATAGATTTTTTTTCTAGGCCAAATAACCGAGTGAAAATTTTGAAAAAAATGTGTGAGGTAAAGGTGCTGTGCAGCTATCGTACGCATTTTGAATCGCCTCGATATCTTCGATGGTCATCGAGAGAAACATTCGCAAAGTTATGGGTTCCACGGTTTCAGCAGTTTCCGGCTAAATTCGTGGGAAAGGGAAGGAAAGGGCAGTGGAGGAGACAGAGATTTCAGATTTCTCTGATAGGAGGGCTTTGATCGTAATCGTCGAAGCCGGTCGTTCGAAGGAAGCTCGTTAGGGCGGAGACCCTTTGAATCAGTTTTTTCGATCGAAGACGGTGCGTCCTTTGAGGAATCGCGGCCGATTCGGCGATAAACCGATCGTGACAGGGACACGCGTACTTTCCGTGTCCCTCGGCCTGCCCTTTGGCCCTTCGATTCCGCAATTCCAGCCTGACGAACCCATTTACGATCTGCGTTTCAACGCGCAGCGTGATTCGAGCTTTCAAAGGAATCAATGCCGCATCGAAAGTGTGCGAGCGGATATTCTCGTCGACGAATATACTCGGAACCATGTCATAGAAGGGCAGAGCTCCGCCCTTCTACTCGGCCAATCGATTTTACGCCCGTGGCCAGCCCCGATTTTTCCGGAATTAACGCGACGACGCGTCCATTGCTTTTAATTGCCATCGGGCGCAGTCGCGACAACGGCGTCATCGCTGTCATCAATCGAATGGCTGTTTGCTCGAGGAATATCATCTCATTTGTTAATCGACCATGGACTCGAATCGATTCGAAGAAATCTCCGAGTGCGTGTAGCTGGAAAAGATGGCGAAAAGTCTCATCAAACCAGATTGATTTCTGGTCACACTCTCTGTGACGAGTTTCGAGTCGGAACTATGCTAGATTTCTTCTGTTCCACTCAATAAGAAATTACGATAAAATTCATGAACATTCCATCTAAGGCCGCTATTACACGAGGACACTTGGTGGCGCAACTCGGTTGCGCCACCAGTGTCTCGGCACATTGAATCGGCAACTTGGTGGCGCCACCGAATTGAACAGCTTTTATGAATCGGTTCAGGTGGTGCCAGCAAGCGTTCCGATAAACATTTTACGATAAATGTGGTGGTAATTTGAACGTCAATGTCGTCAATTGTTCATGTATTCGTGATTCTGGTGGCGTAACTTTGGTGGCTATGTCTAATAGGCTACATTCAAATCAATGCCCCGGCTGGTGGCGGCGCCACCAAATGTTGCCCGGCCGGTTGCCGATGCCGTCCACCAGATCGGCAACAATTTTTGGTGGCTCCACCAAGTGTCCTCGTGTAATAGGCTCCATATGATTCAATGCCCCACGGCGTGCTGAGCCACTGGTGGCGCAACCGAGTTGCGCCACCAGTGGCCTCGTCTAATAGCGGCCTTAAACAAAGCCACCAAAGTTGCGCCACCAGAATCACGAATACATGAACAATTGACGACATTGACGTTCAAATTACCACCACATTTATCGTAAAATATTTATCGGAACGCTTGCTGGTGCCACCTGAACCGATTCATAAAAGCTGTTCAATTCGGTGGCGCCACCAAGTTGCCGATTCATTAAATGTGCCGAGACACTGGTGTCCTCGTGTAATAGCGGCCTAATAGCGGCCTAACGGCACACACAACAATGAATTATTTCAGAATTTTTGGTTTGATAAATCAATTTTTTAAAACACCCAGAAGCACAAAATTCCGGATCTTTATGCATTTATAACAAACACATCCACTCACCGTGTCAATCTGACACAGTTCTCCCGAAATAAATTACACTGTTCTGTTATTCTTAGGTAAATTTTCCTGAAACTTCGTGACTTTCATTTTTGTAATGCGAAACACATAACCGAAAAACGTAAGTAAACTTTAACTCATCATCAATTCGACTAAGGAAACATCAAAAAATAACTGTTTGCCTTGTTATTTTGTCGATTTCTTACACTCAGAAAAAAAGTAGTTACTTCAATAACACGCGTGTTATTGTAATTTTTTTACTTCGATGAATATCAATGTATTCTTTTCAATAGTATGAAATTTAGAAGCAAATCGTGATGTATTTGAATTGTCCATCATGAAATGAGTGAAAATAGTATTTGATTCAATACCGTATATTATTATTCGTAATATTTCTTTTTTTCCTTCAATCAGATATGTTGTTAAAAAAATTTGAGAAACGTATTGATTTATATTGGAATTGGTTCGAGGCCATATCTTATTTTTTTGAAAACATTGATGGTCAAGCTATTGGCTTATATGATTGGCGGAAATGAGTTTTGCTATTGAAATTCAATAGTATTAAATATTAAAATAAGTTCATATGATATTGGCACTATTCAATAGTACATCTTATCGAATCAACATAATATTTTTTTTGTTTCGACAGGATTTTTTTCTCAGTGTATCACTGGTCAATTTGACACCGAGGGACAGATTCGGTTCGTGAAACGAGGGACGGATAAGGGTTAAGATTATTGTCGTTCTATGTTCTACTTTTTTGCCGATTAGAGAAGAAAATATAGTTTCATTTATCTAGGCTTTCTTACATACAATTCACCTAGACAATTTTTATCTTGCATAGAGATCCGCACTCTAATGACGACACCTAACCCGCACCAAAAATCAATTTGGCTCATCCGTCTACAGCATGTCCAAACACCGTGGAACAGTCAGCCGACTGTCGGTTCTCCGAAGCTTTTCCAAAAAGCGACCCTAAATCCCCGTTAGGTGGTAACGTCGTTTCTAAATAAAGGGTGCGTGGTGTCCGGTGAAAGGTTTTCGCCATCGAGGGAGTACGAGAGCGCGAGCGGCGCGGCGTCGAAACGGTCAATAAATAAATATTTATCGTGAAATACGTAACGGAACCCGTCCGCGGGCCGCCGGATATATAACGTTCGACCGAAAACTCGCGTTCGATGAGAAAACTTCGATAAGCTTATCGCCGTATTTACTAGCGGCGCGCAATAACTCCGGGAAATATGCGAGCGTTCGATAAACGGAAAAAAGAATGGCGCGTGCTCGCTAACCCCCGGGCCCCCGAAAACTCGATCGACGATGAATTATCTCTCGTCTCGCTGCTCTCCGGGATCCACAAACGGATTTTCCGGCGCTATCCGTTCCCGAAGGCTGTCGAGAGGTTCGAAGCGATCCATAATCATCAACATTCATATTCAGTCGCGTTCATTAGAAACGCCTCGAGTTACCCTGCAACCTGATACGAGCCTGGTAATTGGTAGAACGTAGTCGTCTTCTTTTTAATTCGAGATTTATTGGACTTTTTGAGGATTGGTCCCGACATTTTCGATTTAATTTGGTTTCTTCGATCCTGTAGCAAGTGTTCATTCGATCCGAGTTGTTCTCGTTCGATCCTGGTCCGTTTTATTCGAGATTCTAGTCGGTTTTGCCCGGCCCTGATTAGCGTACTTCGATCCTAAGTTCTGCTTGGTTTTTTATTCGACTCTCTAGACAATTTAAATAATATAGTAAGTCGTTCAATTCGTCTTAACGCCAGCTATAACAACATTATGAAATGTAAAAAAAAAATGCATTTTAAAAGTTGAAAAATCCATATTATTTTTTTTTCTTTCTATTTTTCATTTCTATGCCCGGTCGTGCTGATGATCCTTCCATTTCTATCGCCGTCACATCATTGCCGATTTCATGCATTTATAACGAAACTGGCGTGATTTAAAAAGCAGTGAAAACATTTGAAGAATTTTAAAATACTGTTACATTCTTTTCAACCTACTAAACGTATTAAGAAAGAAAATAAACTGCTCTTTCACTCCAGCTTGTTGCAATTCGAGTAAACAATGTTTATCTTGCATAAAGATCCGCTATCTACTACTAACACATGCAATATTGTCCGAAGAGGCGTGGTTTGCCTCCCGAGGAGGCGTGGTTTGCCTCCCGAGGAGGCGTGGTTTACCTCCCCAGGAGGCGTGGCTCATTGTCCCGGTACCCAAATTCTCTGTCCACCCGGGCGATAGCTGAACGAGACTGCTCTAGTTACTTTTATTCGACTCTAGACAATTTGATTCGACCCCAGCCGGTTTCATTCGACGCTGATCAGCTTGATTCAATCCCGCACTCAATGACTCGAGCGAGAAAACACGCGACTGCTCCGTTCAACGACTCGAGCAAGGGAAAATGTAATCGTTACGCGTGCAATCTCTCTGAAAATTGTTCACCGTCAGCCTCCGACATATACATTCGAGGGATTTAACGCTCTCGAGTTGCCGGATGTCCGTAACTTTCCTCCATTTTTCTAGTGGGTATGTGCTCACGCGCCTGATCGCGGCGTCAGAAGAGAGAGTTTCGCGTCTTGTTCGAGCGAGAGTAATACGGGTTCTTGAACAGAGAGAGGCCGGTTAGCCATTCGGTTCATCCATCTGATCTGTTTCCCAGGCGAGGATAAAAAACGAGGGAAGTCTAACGAGACTCTGCTCGAACAACCGTGAACCGTGTACATTCGACGTCGAGGGATTAAAGGCTAATTGGTCCGATAATTAGCTGATAATTTATTAAAACCCCACTGCCCGTTCACCGGTAGAAGCGGCGGTGTGCCAGTTTCACCCGTTAATCTCCCGCGAGACGTTAATCTTGCGTAGAATACATTCAAATTGGTCGAGCGGAGACCCGGGAAGATATTGCGAACAAAATATCAAGCTGATAAAAATCCTCCGATTTTAAAAGATACATTTTCAACTAATCTAACCGATGTTTTCAACTTTCTTTCTTGAAACTCGTCTGTTCTCAATATAATCTGCAAGCACGAATTGAGGGGACAAAGTTACCCTCTCTCTACCGGACTCGTGCACGACAGAGATGAAACCGTCACGTGCCGTGGCCCACGGAGGAAGCGTGGGTGAAGCGTGGGGCGAAAGAAATTGAACACAATATTCTTCGTCCCTGTTTAAAAATTAATTTTGTTCCTAATGCGGCTGTTTTAACCGAGCTTCGTTTGGCTTTATACGTCTACAAGAATTTAAGAAGATATTTATGCAATTTGCAATTTTTCTAGACGAATTTTAAGTACGTGAAATCGAATAAAAGCTTGTTTTCAGTCGTAGTAGCCTTTGCAGATTTGAGATACATCAAAATCGTATACCAAACTCTGTAAAATTTTATATTCTACCATTCCATGAACATTTTCAGGAGCCATAATAAACGCATGAAGATCCGCAGTCAATCAAGAAGTAATCGTTAAGGGTAAGCTTCAATTCTGCGGAGTAGATTAACTGATTAAACTATTCGATTTGGTGGAAATTTTGTGGAACTTTTTGGGGACGATCGTTCGGCAGATAAACTTGTCAAAGATCCCGGTCAAACGCGAATTGGGGAAGACCGTGTATGTTCAAAGTATCGCAGTGCCCCGCGTTGCAGACTGCAGAAGGAGCAACGTGGAAATAGAGCGGCGAGAGGCGAGAAAAAAGTTGGCGGGAGAGGTATCGCGTAAAATGGCCGGGAACGGTGGCCCGTCAATTTCGATTTCGCGAGTCGACTGCGGTGGTCGGTGGCCCGGGTCACCCGAAAATCCGTGTTTTCCTCGGACAAATCAATTCTCTATAGTCGCCGAGCCGTCGGACTAAACCGATCCGGAAATGGAGGACCTTCGCCGCGGCGATTTTCCGTGTCGATTGCACTCCGCCAAATGGAAATGCCTCCTTCCACTCTGCGTCCCAGCAGTTTCTCCTACCCTTGTCTCTCCCCTTGTGTTTCTCTTGATCCCTTTCTCTCTCTATCTCCCTCTCTGTTTCCCTCTGTTCGAGCTGCTCTCAGCACTGTCCCAGGTCACCGACACGAGACCGCGAAACTGTATTCCCGTGCACGACCAGCCAGACGACCCAGATCGATTCATCGACGCGCTATCGAAAACAGAAAACGGAAAGAACAAAAAGCAGAGCTGGTCGCCCAGCTCTTCGTCGTCCCAAACCACGATTGAATTGGAATAGTCACTCTTCTGACTATTTCGAGGAAGCGTCGCAAGACTGTGGATTTCGATCAATCGAACAATCTCTGCTTCCATTAGCTCTAATCTTTAAGAATTAATTTCGTTCACAATACAACTATTAGGTTGGCAACTAAGTTCGCGATCTTCACATTTTTTCAAGCAAAGCTATTTATATATATTTTTTAAGCACAAGTATTTTTATATAAATTAATCGCAAAATTCAGCGCTTTCCAATGGTATGCAGTTCAAAAGGAATGGTCACTGAATGAGACTATAATGATACACAGAGAAAATACAATGATACAATGAGAAAGTAATTTTTTTCCCGGTCCTCACGAGAATTTAATATAAATTTAAATAAAATCATGACATTAGTAACTGTACAAATAAAAGCGTGGAGCGCCCACGAAGATTATTACGTCAATATAGTTTAACACTCCACGCTTTTATTTTTGTAGTCACTGATGTCACGATTTTATTTAAATTTATATTAAATTTTTGGGAGGACCAGGAGAAAAATTATTTTCTCCTTTTTAGTGCATTTTAATATAATGCGTGGTTTTTAAAAAGTCTTTTTTTATATATTAGGTTGTCCCAAAAGTTTCTTCCGGAATGTGATCTTTTAATATTGCTAAACAAATATTAGGTTGTCCCAAAAGTTGGTTTTTGATGCATGCACATAATGCAAATTCATATTAAGAAGTACTAAAATATTAACGTAAAGATTATCGTATTGTTTGTATTTATTTAGCGACATTAAAGGAACAGATTCCGGAAGAAACTTTTGGGACAACCTAATATTTTTTTATTTTCTACTTTCTACTCTTTTTTAAATGGAACGCAAGATGTAGTAATACTCGTATGAAATAGTAAGATATGGAAATACGCAAGATAGAATGACGGGATGACTCCGAGAGACGCCGTCTCTTGGTGGAATGCGAAATTGTCCGCAATGGAACTGAGTGAACGGAACACCACACTGACTGAGCTCCTTCGGTGCGAAGTGGGTCAATGGAGTGGGGATGAGTCGGAGTGGGAACGCGTGGTGGAGTAGGGAGCGCTGGCGCGCGGAGTGGGGATCGCTGGCGCGCGGAGTGGGGATCGCTGAACGCGATGACGGGCGCCAGATAAAAGATCAATCTAGGCCGCGATCGCCCTCAAAGTAATTTTCATTATTCGGAAGCATGATGCTGCGCTGTTTTCATTAAGCTGCGGCAGCTACATGAAACAGGACGATAATAGGACTTTTTAGGGCGATTGCGGCCTAGATTGATGCTTTATCCTGCGCTTTTGATTGCTGAAAAATCCCATCCTTGCATTATCGAGAAACGAGAAGGCGCACGCCGCACCCTTGCAATCCTGGAAACGATTCTGTCCCCTTAAAGAAGACACTCCTACGACAAACTTGAACATGGATTCATGACGGCTGCCAAAAATGTAGCCAGATGAGGGGAAACGACTCGAATCGAGGGGAAAAAGTTACCCTTTCTCTGCCAGTAGCGGGTTAGTCGCGTGACATTGCGATATATGCACGTCGTAGAAGGGGAAGCTAGAGTCGGGACACAAGTCTGAATCTGGCGACTCTGTTCTCCCTACTCCAGAGCTCTCCCCGCCAAAATCCCGTGGAGTGTAGAACTTCCAGCACGCAGTTCTCGTCCAATTTTTGTCTCGCGACATAATTACAGCTTCCTCGTCCAGCGGAAATTAGACGCAGCAAATATACCGGCGACGCGCAGCGACCCGTGCGGAGGTTTCCAGTTTCGTTCATTTTTTTCCCGTCGTTGCGTGTGGAAATCGAAAAAAATGTGTTGTTACGCCGATAAACGTTCCAGGGAGCCGGGAAAGCAAACAGCGGACTTTCCATCGAACAATGAATCGATTGTTCCGAGCAAACGCTTTTAACGATGTAATTCCGCCCATGACGCGCGCGAGCGTGGCGCGTAATTTCAAACCGTGCACAAAAGCGACTCCGGGATTTCGCGCTCGTTCCCGCTCGGTCATCTTTTTTCCTCTCTCTTTTTTCCCCGTTTTTCTGCGTTGAAATTTTATTTAACAACCACGTCGTGCGTGAAAACGCAATATTTCTCGCGAGCGAGGGGACTGCGATGAATCGAGGTCTCTCTCTCTCTCTTTCTCTCGAGGAAACTCCAATTTTATATTCGAGCCTTTTGTAATTCTGTTCGACCTGTCGATTTCGAGGTTTTCCAGCGATGGCAGTTTTCTTCGTCGGTCGAGGCGTACACGTTTCCCGACGTGGAAACGCCTCGATGATTCTCCAAATGAGAGTTCATGCTCTCGCGAGTTCTATAGGGTCTGCGGTGCTCCGCGTCGCGACGGCGCGCGGCGTCGTCAGGGAAACCGCGTTAAAGGAACGTTCAGGAGACGTTAACGCGAGACGAACGACGCCGACGACGACGGTATTATTCGACGCAGATTGGAACCATAGCCGCATTGAACAACGCGGCTATCACGGCGACTGATACCCAGCTCGGAAACTCTCTGAGCAGGATCAGGTCTTTTGCTTCAACGGACCGGTAGACCATCGGCGATCATTAGACTGCGGAAACTGCAACTAGAATCGAACAGTCGAGCTATGGACGCTAATATCTCATTCACTAACACGTAAACACTTCATTCACTCGACCCTCAACTGTGGACCCAGGAGTCCTTTCAGCCTCCTGCTGTGACTAGACCATTTATGGCGAGGATGGGTTGAGCGTGATTTCAATCGATAAAAAAGAAACTTTAAAAAAAAAAATTAAACCGACTTCGGAAAAACGCACTAAAAAGTATAAAATAATTTCCATTTAATTTATGCGAATACGCACGAACTTAAATACAATACAATCTTTTCGGAGGCGGCGCAAAATGGAAAATTTTCGACACTGGAAATTACGAAAATCCTTAAATTCTTCTAAATACTAATATATTTATATTTAAATAATGTATTTTTGCGCCGCCTCCGAAAAGATTGTATTGTATTTAAGTTCGTGTGTATTCACATAAATTAAATGGAAATTATTTTATACTTTTTGTGCGTTTTTTTTTGTTTCTAAAAAGTTTTTTTTATTTCATACTTATTTAATACTTTATACTGCGTTTTTTCGAAGTCGGTTTAATTTTTTTTTAAAAAAAGTTTTTTTTATCTCTGTCAGCCGTCACATTCCAAATCGTAATTTATAAATATCTGAAAGCCGCAATCGATAACTGTTCCTAATGTCCAACATTCAGCGGAGTTCACAACGGTATCACCACCCTACATTTTCGCAAATAAAATCGTAATTAATAAAAATATGTAAAAAATTTTTTGCCTGGGACCATACTCTACAAGATGCAAAAGGTTTCGTTGCGATTGGTCCATCCATCTCGGCGTAATCGGTGAACATACATAGAAAAAAGCGAAAAAAAGGCACATACAGATCGAATTGAGTAACTTCCTCCTTTTACGAAGTCGGTTAAAAAGAATCCTCGGTGAAGAGTCGCACTGAGGTACTATCGGGACTACATACTCGAATCTAGTTAGCGTAATTCCTTTAAAAACAATCTGATTTAACACCTGGCTGCGGAAAACAAGAATACTCCGCACACTGTTTCAAAGGCCTTGCAACAATCGATGTAGCAAGCAACGCGTTTCTGTGATTTACATTATTTCTCGATACAATGCAACGCTGCGAAACACGTTCACACGATTCACAGTACATCTGCGTATCTACACTTTCCACCGTGGGTTATCTGGCCTGAAAAATTCGGAAAAAGCTAGATTCTTGCATTGCAAAAAAGCTTCTCAAGTAGATATACAGAGCACGTTCGCCCAGATTTCATTCGATTATCATCTAAATTAGTAGACTGCGGATTTTATGCATTCATGACAAAAATAGAAACGTACAATTTAAAGCAGTGGACATATTAAAAAATTTAAGGACATCGGTGTATTAGTTTCAGCTTAATAAGATAATTAAAAGAAAGAATTTTTTATTTGGTTCCTTCGGCTTGTAATCGATGCAGACAATTTTTATTTTGCACAAAGATCCGCAGTCTATAAATTAGTGTAGTAAATTAATAGACTGCGGATCTTTATGCAAAATAAAAATTGTCTGCATCAATTGCAAAAAATACAAACTTAATTGAATGTTATTTCTTCCCTTGATGATTTTAATAGACGAGAGATCGTACATTGACATTTTCAACATTTTCTTACAAATGTGAATCTCATCTACTCAATTTTGCTACAAACGCATAAAGATCCGCAGTCTAGTTATTAATATTTGAACATAATCAATCATTCTGCAAGTTTTTTTACGATTATAAAATTCCATTGACGATTTTGAGAGCACTCCATTATCACGATTTCCCAAGGGTTTCCAACAATCTCTGGACAAAATGTTTCGAACGAAAGTCGAACAGTATTTAAACGTCTACAAACTTCTATACAAAAATTTCGAGAAAGAAATATTTTCAACAAAGAAATAAAATCATTTTGATCTCTCAACTTTTAAAATGCATTTTTAATTCCATGATGGTGCAGTTGACGTTAAGACGAACTCAATGACCTACACTATTACGATCACGAGTCCATAAAGAACGCTAAAATATTTTTTCCGACTTTCCTCGGTAGATTCGAGAAATCGAGCGAGCGCGTCCAGAATGACGGAATTCTAGAGAGCAGTCGATACAGAGTATAGCGGGCGGAGCGGAGGAGGATCACGCGGCCATAGAGGATTCTGGGAAACCGGTTTCTCGATCGCGAGAGACGGCCGTCACTTGTCGAACGAGGAAGCGAGGACAAAAGGCGTTCGAGCGGGATAAAGCGCATCGTTGCGACACGTAACTTGTTCATCGATGCCCGCGTGACAAATCGACATCTTGCCTTGTAGCAGAGCACCACGAAAGAGAGAGAGAGAGAAAGAAAGAAAGAGAGACAGGACACGTAGGAAGTCCTCAGAAAATTGGGAAACTACCAGAGTACCAGGACCAGACCGGAGACAAAGGAGCACACTCGGCAAAGTTCACCCTTTACAAACAGCCTCTGGCAATTTAAGGGTTGTCAGCTTCGCTGAGGAACTGCGACGAGCAACCACACACCTTTCGGGATACCTTCGGAATACCTGCGGGACCCGTGCGGGCCGGAGTGATTCACCTGCTCCCTAATCTCGAGGATTTCTTCCGGTGTTAATTCTCGAACCACTTGGGGGCCAATGTATCGGCTCTGGAGCTGCGGGAACCCCCTAATCCCGAAGAAACCATTCTCTAGAATCCCTCTCTGAGAGCGGCTCGATTACCAAGGTATGCCGACGCTTCTCGTTGCTCGTTAAATGGTAAATTCTACCCCTAAGTTCTAGCTTTCTACACAAACTACCCAAAAGCAGCGTTCCTCAATGTGGGCATAACTTTTGGAAACCTGACAGGTCATCGCTGCTAATTAAAAGTCATCGAAACGCTTTCGTTCTTCATCGATAGCACTGTCCAACACCAAAGTTTTCAATATACTGTTGGGTCCTTCTGATAGAGTTTTTTGCGCTGATTCCGAATCTGTCCTTAATTTTTCTCCTATACGCACAGTTTTTGAAAAACATGGCTTTAAAAAAAGAACATATTTTACAACTTTAAACAAATATTGTGATGTTATTATAAAAGATATTGAATTGTTCTTTACAGCAGAAGATTCTGTAGATTTTCCCGAATACAGTGGTATCCAATATTAATACATTATGATTGTTTAAACATGTTTAAACAATGATTAAAGACGGAGAGACACCACTTTTGCACCAATTTTTGAGGATATTTTTCAATTTATCTCAAAAAATTAGGGTCCAGCGGAAAATCGAACTATACCACGTGATAGAGTAGACTTTTATCTGGAAGGACCCAACAGTATATTGAGATCATAAAAAAAAATTGAAATTTGTTGGACAGTGTAGGCTGCGGATGTTTATGCATTTTCCAATATTTTTTGACAAATTTTGAGAAAGTGGAATGACACAAAAGTCTATTTTCAATGGGAACAGCCTCTGTAGATCTAAAACAAATGAAAATTGTACGAAATTCTGTCGAATTTTATAATCCAGCCTTTTCTGAACATTTTCATAAGCCATAAATGCATGAAGATCCGGAGTCTATTCATCGATTAACCCTTCGCACTCCTTTGTCGAGTGTGACTCGATGTCAGAGAAGGAAAAACGTAAATACAACGGGTTCTTGTACGTATTTGGTTCCTCCTCTATTTATTTTTTCATATCATAATCATCTTTAAATAGTAAACAAAATTGTTTAAAATAAGTAGCAGTTAAGGAACTGTCCTTTGAAGTAAATTTCAAATAAAACACTTGCAATAGTAGGGAGTTGTTGGTAACAAAATTGAAAAAGAATTCGGAGTACGAAGGGTTAATTCAAGACTGTCCAACTTCTGCTTGTTGTTAGTTGGGAGCTACACGGTCCCCACCATCAAATTAGTCCGTTCCTCTACTACAAATGCCATGCACTTCTGGCGCCACGACCGTCGATCGTGTCAAATAGTGGGGGAACGTCACCTCCCATCTCATCGGAATGAAAAAGTGGGGGAACGGGCCAGAGTAGCTCGCGAGCCACGAGTTGGACAAGTCCCTCTTTAATTCGGCTCAAAACAGAGAGCAAGGGAAAAATCGTCTTTGAAATCAAACAAAATGTACTGCGAGGAAACTATTGATACTTTCCCCGCAAGTCTCGTTCGGTTAGGAGACAAGAAAGACCCAACGGAGCCAGTTTCGCCAACAGTAACGTCCCTTTGAGTCGTTCCGGTGGAGATCACGCGGTAACCACGATGGAGAAACGAATTCGCGATATTACGGATCAAGCAAGAAGCGAGCCAGGAGCCACGGGAACACGGTATCTCCATCGAGCGTATCCTCTTGTCCGTGCAAAGCTCGCGGACCGTGCGCGAGTATGGAAATCCAGCCGGATAAAAAACGACTGAAAAGGACGGCTTTTCGACCGAAAGTATCCGCGGAGGCGTACGGAATTCAAAGGCGCATAAATTCAATTTGTGTAAAGCGCAGGAACGCCGGGAACGGCGAGAAGGTCCGACCGAGAAAGCTGACGTTACGAGTGACTTTCTGAAAGAAAAGGCCGTGCGCCCGGAACAAAAAAAAATACGAAAAAGAGCCTGCGAAAGAGAGAGAGAGAGAGAGAGAGAGAGAGAGAGAAAGAGAAAGAGGAAGATAGCACAAAAGATGTAAATTTCGCGCAGGACCGGCGGAAAGTAAGGTCGGCCCGGCCCGCCTTTCTAAATTCGGTAACCGGCTCTCGACGCGCACGGTAGTTTAATATGCGATTCTATCCGAGAAAAATTTTTATTATAGCCACTTTTGTCATTCTATATTCGTTCCACAAGCTGACGGGACGAATTAAAAACTAGAAGATCCATTAAGGCGGTAGACTCGTTTTTAGGATTGCAAAGGTGCGGGATTCGCGTGCTCATTCATCGATTCAGTAAATCCTCTATAGACGCAACAATTTCTCTACGATACATGCGACCAAGAGTATCCCCCCCAACTTAGTAATCTGATCTCGGCTCGGTATATATATCGGTGCGAAGCACTACTAACGCGACGCGCAGTCATCACAATGTAACACTAATATTTAATCTTCTTTATTTTTCATTATTTTTTTATGGAACTTTAACCAACATATTGGTGGCATTTTTCTAACGCAAAATGATACCAAACACGATGTAATTTCAACTGTATTTAGTGGTTTAATTGACGATGAACGCTTTGGGCGCAAGGAAGGACAGCGTATGGGAAAGAAAGAGACGCGAACAGTTGCCGTCGCCGGCACTCGAGATAAAAAATAGCTACCCTGTACGATAGATGCGACCAAATCGCCTCGAGGCTGTCGCGTCTTTAGAGGATTTACTGTAATACCAAAATTGTGGTTTTCATTAGTCAAAGACGCTAGATGGAAGATCGATCTAGGGCGCTGTCGCCCTAAAAAGTCCTATTTTTTCGTTTACGAGGCGTAATTTGCATCATGTGGAAGCAAACAACTGCCAAATAATGCAAATTACGCCTCGTACACGAGAAAATAGGACTTTTGTAGGCGATAGCGCCCTAGATCGATCTTTTACCTAGCGTTTTTATCTTTTGAAAACCCCCATTTTTGTATTACTTATCGAGAAATGAGAGAACGCAAATCCCGCACCCTTGCAATCCTGGAAAAAGGAGTCTACTCCCCCAATGTTATCTCTCTAACTCGAGTATTTCGACTTACTTCGGTGCAGATTAGGCTACTCCGTCCCGTTGGAAGTTCCGCGAACGGATTTCGAGACCGCTCGGGATGATTATCTGATCCAGTGGTAGAAGGATATGCCTTTTTCGAAATGCCAGCCACCAGCCAATAATAACCGCGTCTTTGTTTAAGTATGCGGTCAGGGCGTGGACTGCTCGCCTAACGAGCGTGCAAAGCAGCGGCGACGATCGCTGATGAATAGGCTCTCGATACGCGGATCGATACGTGGAAACGCGTGGTCGGATCTATCTTGGCGACGATTAACGGAGGATGACGGATTCCTGAGTCACTGGGCGATGTCTACGCCTCGCATCAACCTTTTTCTCATTTTTATCCTACTCTTCGATGCTCATACATAGTCTCTTCCTGCTCTTCGGTACTTCGAAATTATTCATCTTTATCATCTTTTTGGAAAACTCAGTTCGAGGACCGACTCGAAATTAATTATTGCTAGAACGATCGCAGGGCTACTTCACGCGACGACCTAAAATCTGTTTAGCGGGTTCTGGGATATTCGGGAGCGCCGTTGCTTTGGAAAGCAGTTCTAGACCCAAAAAATGCAATGAAAATACGAGTTTACGGTTAATCAAAATGAAAGGAAATCGCCGCCTCTTTCCTAGTCAGCTTTTTTCAGAGCACAGTCAACTTTATCGATGGAAAAATGTTAAAGAACGAGCACATTCCTCGTGCTGATTTTTCGATCTCTCGACAATTTTCTGGGGCATTTTATAGATTAAGGCCCGTCCAACTTGCGGCCCGCAAGCCACATCTGGCCCGTTCGTAATCGGATTAATAATAATAAATTAGACAGCGGATCTTTATGCAAAATACAAATTTTCTGCTTGAACTGCAACAAACTGGAACGACATAGAAATTTCTTTTCTCTCCTAAAATGTTTAATAGATTGAAAATAATACAACAGTATTCTTAAATTTTTCTGACGGTGTTGTTGTTTTAAAATTACACATCATTTTTGCCATAAATGCATCAAATCCGCTGTTCAATAGCAATTGTCTGAGAAATACGCTCCGAGTCTGAATCTTTCGAGAAACGCTTGCTGGTAAACTATAATTCGTAGCAAAACGAGAGTGCAAGGAAAATAAGTTCTTCCATGCACCGTGGTCGTTTCGAGAACCCGGTATCTGTACACCTTTCACGGTGCATTCGAAATTCGCTGCAATTTTTCGCAAGTGCACGTCGCGTCGGGTTCCTCTTTCCAAGATACCCAGAGTTTTGAGCAAAAAGGGAAACGACTAGCTCCTTCTTGAATATTTCATTCCGGCAGTTGGTTCGCGCACCGGTACAGGATTTAAGCGTCACGATAAGTGGTCCGATGTAAATACCGAGGCAACGAGAGCGAGAGAGAGAGAGAGGACCGTACGTGGGTCTCGAGTAACTCGAGCCTGGTCTAATTAATTTAAAAAAATACCCGTGGAAATCCCCGTCGCGATAAATATGCAGCGATAGAAATGCAAATCGTCCGGCTGTGATAGCTCGCGCAGATTGCTCGAAATATTTTTTACCGTTCTCTCTTATTTTCCAAAGCCTCCCGCGCAATCTCTCTCACTCTTTCCCTCTCTTTCTGTCTGTGTTTTTTGTCACCGATCGCGCGAAACGAATTAAATCCGGCGACCTACATAAAAAAAAAAACCCTCCGCCGAAAAAAAAACGGCGAAATCTCGTTCCGTCCGATCGTGACTCATTGCGCTTCGCGACCGGAAAAACAAAGTTAATGAAACGAACAAGCATCGCCAGAATCAACGGGAACAGTTGTTCCGCCGTTAACGAGCGACGATTTCCACGAGGAGCGTTCATATTTTTACCCGACGCGATCGTTTAAAGCCCCCTCCACCCACTGTTCGTTCGATTCATTAACGAGATCCGCCGTGCTTGCCTTCCGGTTCGCAATAACTAACCACTTCGGCGGCTCGCGACCTCGTTTCCGACATGATGGGATCCCTGGGTCTCACTTGACCCGCGTCAACTTCGGTTGAAAATCACCTACTGATATTTCTCAGACCCATCACTACTTACAACTAGCACGAAATTGATAATAATCAATTGAAAATGACCTACTGGCATTTTTCAGACCCATCACTACTTACAACTAGCACGAAATTGATAATAATAATCTAATTGATGCAATAAAAACAATACGCAATTAAAAAATGAATTCATTCGACCTCCAATATCATCGTTAGTTGAAAATGAGGTCCTGAAATTTTTCAGAGCCATCACTGTCTTCTTCTTCTTCCTCTCACTACATTGATAATATTAATTGATTCAATTAACAAAATAAGTAATAAAAAAATATTCCATTCGACCACCAACATCATCGTCAGTTGAAAATGACCTATGACATTTTTCAGACCCATCACTACTTACAACTAGCACGAAATTGATAATAATAATCTAATTAATGCAATAAAAACAATACGCAATTAAAAAATTAATTCATTCGACCTCCAATATCATCGTTAGTTGAAAATGAGGTCCTGAAATTATTCAGAGCCATCACTGTCTACTTCTACCCCTCACTAAATTGATAATATTAATTTAATTGATGCAATAAACCAAATAAGTAAAAAAATATGATTCCATTCGACTCCCAGCATCATGATCAGTTGAGAATGACCTACTAAAATTTTTCAAAGCCATCTGTATTTACAAGCGGCGTTAAACAAGTGCATTTAATTGATGCAATAAAAAGAATAAGTGATGAAAAAATTCCGTTGGGCCAAACGGGAATATTTTTCGGAAATAAAGAACAAAGGTCGCAAAGCTAGGTGAAAATGAATTATTTACGGGTGTAAAGATTTCCGCGGAATTTTTCACCGGGCGCAAAAATGTTGTATTTGTTTGGCCGATCGGAGAAAAAGGAAACCTCTGGTAGGATTGAATATTTGGAAGCTTGTGGAACGATAGAGGCGAGTCGGATCGCAAAGTGAATGGATGTGACACGGACGAGAGTTGGCAAATGTTGGCAAAGGTGTCGGTCGGCATTCCCGGCGTTCCTACCATCTAGCCATCTACAGTGCAGCGTTCGAGGCGATTCGCTCCACCTGTCTTTCGCTGAATGCTGCATTGCATTGCACCAGAACGCAGCGGCGTTGTTCCGCGAACTCAACGATCCTCTGAGCTGTTCTCTCGGCCAACCTGTTTCCTTTCCCGGTTGTGGAAAATGCCGAATTCTTTCCAGGGAGCTCAAAAACGCTTTCACCGATCCCGTTCTATCCGTGTATGATTCGTCCAAAATCAGAGAGGATGCTGCAGAATCAATTTCATCCGATCGCGTTCTATCATTTTTGTTTATTCAGCCAGTTCCGTTAACAATCTGCTACAACTAATAAACAGACTGAGGAGCTGTGTGCAAAATAAAAATATTCTGCATCGCTTGCGGGAAGCAGTAGTTAAATAAAAATTAATTTCACTCCTTAATAGACTGCTTTCTGTAAATTAATAGCCTTCTTTTGTATTTCACCAAGTTAATTTCTTCATAAATGCAGAAAAACTCCAGCTGCTTCAATCCTTGTGTCTAGACGGCGGATGTTTATGCAAAATAAACAATTTTGCATTGATTGTGGGAAGCAGGAGTAACATGAAAATTCATTTCATCCCTTAACGACTTTGTTACATTAAAAGCAACAACATTACAACATTCTTGAATTTTTTAAATCTTTTACTGTTTTACATCTCGCCCAACCAGTTTTGCAATAATTGTAAAATTATTGCAAAAAGCCTACAATACAATAATTGTGCTATTTGTCAACGAAACTGTTAAAATAGTTTTAAAACGAAATTGAAAGTGATACCTGGTTATTGACATAAGGGTTAAAGTCAGGGACCAGAAATAACAGTCATACCAAAATTTTCTACGATAAAAATCATTAATAAAAAGTTGATTATTATTGGAATTTAAGATAATGTGCACAAAACATAAAGAAAAAAATTCGAAGATCAAAATTATTAGAAAATATCCATTTTTATACTCTTTGGTCGCAAATAACAGCTATTAGTGTTCGAAAAATTCGATCCTCCTCCATAACTGTTATCGATGAAGGAAAACTGTTTCGATTGCTCAAAGCAGTTATCGATGAGAGAAGTTCATTTCGATTGCTCAAAGCAGTCATCGATGAGAGAAATTTATTTCGATCGCTCATGCGACTCTTTCTGCAAAATAAAAAATGTTTGCATTGATTGCAAGACTGAGGAGCCAAATAAAAATTGCACACTCTTCTTTTAATTATCTCATTAAAGGTAAAACTAGTACAACGATCGCCTTAAATCTTTTTAATACCTCCACTGTTTTAAATTGTATGTACCCATTTTTGTCATAAATGCATAAAATCCGCAGTCTAGTTATAACAGTTATAGTCTGACAGAGAGACTGGAACATAGATTAAGACTTGTCCCCCCACCCTTCCGCCGCGAGTCACGTGACGCGTTCCGTCACTGCCCGTGTATAATGTCACGTGACTAATCCGATACCAGAATAGAGACGGTAACCTTTTCCCTTGAATTCGTGCTCCCTCAGAGTAGAACGAATCAGTTTCGTTTCCGAGGGATGAAATCTACCCCCCTGCCGAGTTGTCGGAGCACGGAGCGATAAAAAAGAAGCTGCGAGAAGAAGCGAAACGGGCTGAAGCTGCACGGTGTTCGACTAACTCGAAAAAGATTCGTCTCTTCGACGAACGACCGTGGTAAAAAGGAGATCGAAGGGAAAGAGAGACACGAGAAGAAAGACAGAGAGTCTGTGTCAATACTTTCGGCTGACTGGGTCAGGCAAATATAAAAATAAAGAGGCTGCGTTGAATTATTCCTCAGGGAATAGGAACGTGTACCTGGCGATTTTTCGAGCACAATTCCTTGCGAGCGCTTGTTCCTCTCTGTGTTTTATCAGAGAATCGAGTTAAATCGACGGTTCTTGTGCGAGCGCGCGCACGTGGCGAACCGTGAAGCAATCTCTCTTTGTCTTCGAGCTGGCAGCTCTATAAATCTTCTTTTCTTTAGAATTGGGTGAAAGTGCCCGCAGCCGACGATCCCTCCCCCGGAAAAACTGATCGCTCCAGGCGCAACGATTATAACGACAAGGCAGTTAAAAATATTCCCCCCCCCCCCCCGCGAAATGGAAAATAGAAGAGTGCGCCGTGACGTCAACCGGTTTCTAGAGATGCGGGAAAACTATAGACGGCGACGAGAGTAAATAAATCTTTGCTCGTGGTTGAAAATCAGAGGTGGGCATTATTTGGCGGAACAAATATTTCAAATACTATTTAATATTTTAGATTTTATTTTGACTACCAGAAAATAGTATTTTAAATAAGATGTACAGTTTCGAAAATAAAATATTTCTATCCTAGTAGGCTGAACCTCAAAATAAAATATTTCTATTTCAACAATTTTCTCCAGAAAATAATATATTTCTATTTCAACAATTTTCTCCAGAAAATAATATATTTCTATTTCAACAATTTGATCGAGAAAATAAAATATTTCTATTTTAACCATCTGAAACACAAAATAACACATTTTTCTTTTTGCATTGTTATAGTATTCTGAAAAACCACGTAAATTATGATTCACAGTCATAAATGTACCGAGTCCGAACCACTATTTTCAGCAATAATATTTATAATCAAAATTAAATTAAATTGAAATATATTAAATTAAATTGAAATATATTAAATTAAATTGAAATATATTAAAATAAATTGAATGAAAATAAATGAAATTAATTTCACTTTATGTATAATTAAAGTTCAATTAAATTAAAAATAAAGACAAAATACAAATATTTGCAATATACATATTCTGCAAATAAAATACTATTTTCAAAAATGAGTGCCCCTATCAAATGAATTATTTTATTTTCAAAAGTTACTACATCAAATAAAATATTTTATTTTCGAAGTTGTACGCATACTTTGAAATAAATAGGATTATTTATTATTTACTATTTAAAATACTATTTCCCCCAGCTCTGTTGCAAATTGATTAAGGAATTCTTAATACAGTTGATCTCTAATTCTATAGTGTTAACCCTTAGCACTCGAGTGGTGGCTCAGAGAGTCACCACTAAAAATTGCTGCACCATTATTCAAAATATTATTTACGTTATTAAATATGTTGTTATCTAATCAATAAACTGTGGATTTGTATGCATTTATGAAGAAATTGGCTGAGCGAAATATAAAACACTAAAGAATCAGAAAAATTCAAGGATATTGCAATGTTGTTTTCAATGCAAGTCATTAAGGGATGAAATCATTTTTTATTTTATTCCTGCTTCCCACAATCAATGCAGAACATTTTCATCTTGCATAAAGATCCGCAGTCCACTAATCAATGACTAAACATTTTAGAATTATTCTAGGTCGGAAAGAATGCTTTATTTCCGAGTTACAATAGCTCCAACTGCAAGGGGTTAAGGGTTGAGCACTCGACTGACGTGTCAGAGTCACCACTAAAAATTGTTGCAAATACCATTATTCAAAATATTGTTTACACGATTAAATATGTTATCTAATCAATAGACTGCGGATTTGTATGCAGTTATGAAGAAATTGGCTGAGCGAAATATAAAACACTAAAGAATCAGAAAAATTCAAGAATATTGCAATGTTGTTTTCAATGCAAGTCATTAAGGGATGAAATCATTTTTTATTTTATTCCTGCTTCCCACAATCAATGCAGAACATTTTCATCTTGCATAAAGATCCGCAGTCCACTAATCAATGACTAAACATTTAAGAATTATTCTAGGTCGGAAAGAATGCTTTATTTCCGAGTTAAAATAGCTCCGACTGCAAACGGTTAAGGGTTGAGGATTCTTTTGGAGAGACAGTCGCGATGCATGCTGGAAGCTGCAGCTATCAAAGGTACAACACGCTCGGCGCGGTACGAGGAAATGACAATTAGCAGAGCCGCTGCCTGAAGGGATAAATGGCAGTATCGTTTCCGGGCGAGGATATTCGTTCAATTTTGAAATTTAACCGGCGCTAAGCGGATGCTGGATCCACTACTTCCGTATTGCCAATTAAGGGGCCCAGAATTGTATAGGAATGACATTTCCTACAGGAGGACGGGGTGGCGAGAGATTTCGCTTGACGCCACTTTATTTCACGTTAAGAGCTGATTACAATTCACGTTAAGATCCTGATACAAAAGCAACGGGAGATAAAGAGAGGAATAGAGATGGATAGAGGGATGAGCAGAGCTTCTTGCGCGCGCGCGGCTCTGCTGCAATAAATTCGAGCTTATGAACACCTCGTACGCTGTAAACGGTGAATTCGCATTTAGGCGGTGCGCCGACATTATTTCACGAATTCGCGCGAAGAAGGAGCGCAAAAATGGATCCTCTTGCAGCTCGAATTTTCGTTGCGAATGTGTGAAATGATTCGCGCTGAAAGCTGCGAAAAAACCACCCTTTAAATACAAATTATTTACTACTATATTTTCATTGAATCCAACATATTTTCAAAGTGATAATATTGATTTTATTTAGACTTTGTGCGAATCTTGTCGTAACACGTGCTCTACTGAAGATATCTATGAAATAACTTCTCATGAAATCACGTTTATTATTTAAATAATTGTGAAAACGAAAGCCTGGAATGTTTTCCTTCATTTCAGAAACTACCCTCCAGAATTCGGGACACTAACTATCCGCTAAGACTCTCCGAAATTTTTATCAAAAATTAAACGGAATCTAATTCTTGTCGAAGCACAGTACAGTATACATAAATTTCCTCCTTTTCCATAAAACGACGAACCACAAAAAAGTTCTAATCACCGAAACCGTAAAATAAATCGCGGAGCAACGGGTCAAACTTGTTTCCCTCCGTTTAATACGTACAGTTAGCGCCCCGTAAGAGGATCCCGGAGGTATAATATTAATCGTAAAAATTCCGTACGCGTCGGTAGAACATAAATACACTTAATCTCGCGAAGATGAGGTTTCCTAGCCCCCAACGTTGTTCGAGGAAGTACCCCGGTTACTTTATGGTTGAATAGTTGATGGAACGATCGTGGAATTTCACATCTCGCCGGGATTAGTAATTGCTCGGCCCTCCGAGGAGGCGGTCTTTCATAAATTAGAGCGAAACTCTCGAAATTGTTACCTTTAGTGTTTCTTTTACACGGAGGATCCTTTACGATCCTCCGGCTGGCATATTCGGCGGAATATATGTATAACCGAATAATCTCCGCTTCTTTTTATGCTAACCGTGAACTTTTCTACGAGCAAGCTGCTCCGGCGATGGTCAATTTCGTCTCGTCCAGTTTGACAAGTATTTTAATCAAGGTGCCGTGAGATACTATTTTTGCCGCGAATTTAATCTTGGCGACGCGTGGGCGTTTTTACAGGAAGCGACGGACGACCGAGAGAAACAGACCGGCACTATTTTTTCCGCGTTTTAATTATCGGACTATTTATTCTCGATTAAAAACGCTCTGCCGACCTGTCGGTGGGCGGACAGCGTCATGAATATACATCGGGCGATCCATCGATCCTTATTCCTGTCGGGGACACCGATTTTATCTCTACATACTTGGTGCCACCACGCAGAGTCGCCACGTGGGAGCTCGAATTGAGGAGAGGGAGCTGGAATTGAGGAGAGGGAGCTGGAATTGAGGGGAGAAGGTCCCCCTCTCTGCCAGTACCAGATTAGTCACGTGACATAGCATCGTGGAAGGGGAACGTAGAGTAGGTACAGATATTCATAAGAAATCGCGTAAAGCGTAAATTTTAATGCACCTAACCACATAAAAAGAGCCTGCAACATTCGTATCCTAATCGAATATTATTTTTGCAATACTGTTAGAGCGTGTTACGACTTTGGGTAAAGATATAAAAATAAATCTGTGCTCTTGTCAGTCTATCAAGTGTTATTCTTCTTTATCAAGTGTTAGCTTAAGAAAATAACTAGTTTCAATCTGTTTCATGACAAGACCATTTTATAAATAAACGGAGTAGGTGTAACGTAGGCGAAAGTTTCCAAGACTACGAGAGTTAACTAAAAAGATAACGCTACGGGAACACAATTATCCAAGAGAAGGCTGCTTATTATAGCTCTTAAAAAAGCCATTGTTTCCCTGTAGACCGTCGGACGTTCAGACGCCAAGCGTGAACGCGTTAAGAACAAGTTTCAACCCCCCGTTTCCCGTTCCGAGCGGGATAATGAAATGCGGAATTCCAGAAACGAAACCGAAACCGTAAACGCCGTGAGAGAATTAAGCCCGTGGGAATACCGTGCTTTATCCGCGCCGATTATAAAATTGTTCAGAAGACGTTTGGAACAATGGCCGGAGAGAGAGCGCTCCACCAGACTGGTGCTTCAGCACGAGATGATACTCCGACAATGGGGCGCAAAAGTATATATTTGAACGTTCAACAAAATCTGCGAAATACTTCTATTCCTATGCTAACAGGTGTCGCAACTAGATTGTGAACCCTTGTGTCGAAACTTTCTGCCCCAAATGCGAAGGAACTTTGCTTTACCAGACTCAAAATTAGTACCTTTCTCCTACGAATTATGATGATGTATTTGGTATGCAATCCAGTAGATTTGTACCCGGCGCGGATGCAGATGAAAGTTTCGATCCTCTAGGATCAATAGTTGAGGAGTTATGGTCGCTGAAAGTTGAGCATTTTTGACAAGTAAGGGCGTCACGACAAACTGTAAATATGCTCAACTTTAAGCGACCATACTTCGTCAACTATTGATCCTAGAGGATCGAAACTTCGATCTGCATCCGCGCCGGGTATAAATCTACTAGACTACATACCAAATATATCATAATTTTGAATCAGGTAAAGTAAAGAGCAGCCAAAGATTAAATAGTGCTAAAAAAAAATCTGAAAATATTTTATCTGTGCTCATTTCGAAGGGTGAGTTCCACTCACAATTTTTCCAAAGTCAAACCTTAACCCTTAACTGGTGTACTGGGGTCTCTCGTGACCCCAACGAAATTTCTGAGCACAAGCTTTCGCTACCGTATTGTACAAACATGATAGGTATCAACATTTTTTAACTTTTTTAGAACGTTTCGGTTATTTAGTCTGAAATAATATGCTTGAAAGTAACTGAAACAATTTATACAAAATTTTGGAAAGGTCCTTATGATATTTTACAGTCTGACGAAACACTATACCACTTAAGGGTTAAAGAAGATGCCTATCTTTAATCGTTCGAAGATTTTGATAGGGGGAATTATTTTGTAATTCGTAGTACGAGCCGCGTTTCCGAACAAGCGTCATATTTCACGGCGCTCGGATACTTCCGTGATTCAGTGTATCTTGCTCGGGCTTTGTCGGTGGTTTATTCTTCCGCGATCCCGAACAACAGTGGTGGAAAAGGCTGGGTAAGGGTTTCAAAGGGGTGAAAGGAGACCGAAGGATAAAGCAGGATATATTCAGTCGAGTGGGCGCGGCGACAAAGGAGATAATCGAGTGATCTCGAGTGGGCCACCCCCGCGCATCCAGGCGCGGAAACGCGTGCTGCACGATGTACACTGCCTCTCAAAACTACCACCACTTTCACAGAATATAAACCCAACCAGAAAAATTCCTCGAAACTTCTTCTGTGGAACTCGACCATAATCATTCTCGTATAAAACCACTCGTTCTCCCACTATTTCATTCGATGTCCCAGGCTTTTGCTGTTTTGCTACAATAAACTACCCTTCATCCCTCGAAACAATTGTCTAACCCAGAATCTTTTTCATAACCCATTTGCACTTTCATTACATTTTTGTTTTGAAATCTTTTATATCTAAATGTTGAATTAAGTTTGAAAAATTAACCATTGTCAATTGAAAACTTTCATTTTTCACTGTTTTGCTACAAGGTGAACTACCCTTCATCCCTCTAAACAATTGTCTAACCCTACGCATTCCCAGAATCTTTTTTATAATCCATTTACACTTTCATTAAATTTTTGTTTTGAAATCTCTTATCTAAATGGTCAATTCAATTTGGAAAATTAATTATTGTGAATTGAGAAAATGCTTTGTTCACTGTTTCGCTCCAAAATTAACCCACCATCCTTTAAAATAATTCTCTAACCCGACGTGTTTCCCAGAATTTTTCTTGTAAACCATTTGCATTTTCATTAAATTCTTGTTTTCAAAGTTTTTATGTAAATGTTCAATTAAATTTGAAAAATTAATTATTGTCCATTAAAATGTCCTATTGTGGAATGTATTTCTATGTTTATGATGGAGATCATGGTAGTCAAGCTTTCGAAATGATTATTCTACAATATCACCGTTACATAAAACGTTAATCCTTTCTCGTATACAATTGCAAAATAAAATGCAGGGATCAGCGCAGAGATCGCTTCGAGGTGCACTTTTAGATTGAAACACAGACACGAATACCTTGCAAGGTCGATTGGATATCGGCTTTTTTACAATAAAAGTGTCGCGATACTTTTGCGAGTCGGTGTACTTAGTCGCGGCCGGAGTGCGAGGGTGGAAAATATCCGAGGATCGTTTCCGATTGTTGTTCGAGGTCTCGAGCCGCAGTCCGCGAAACAGTAAATCGTAATTATGGAAATTGCTTGTCTTTCATCTTGATAGGACGCACGAGTATCGAAGAGGGAGAGAGAGACCTCTCTCTGAGGGTGCTAAAACTTGCGGCCCCGTATCAATTAGCGAGATCGTTAAGCGGGAAACCCATTAACTTGCTTCTCTTTCTTTCTTTTCACGAGAACGCGAAAGCAAATGGCCGGGCGAGAAGACTCTATTAGCGTTTCATTGCTCCCGCGCGATCGTTCTCGGGAAATTTCGGCTTTTGTATCCTGTAGATCTCTATCCGCAGAAATTCTTAACGCTTAAAGAGAGCAAGCTAACTCGGTTGCGATATTGGTCATTAGAAATGTCGCCTTTTTATGCAGAAATGCATAAAAGTGCATTAAAAATATTTAAAGACATCAACGTATTGGTTTCAGTTTAATCAGATAATTAGAAGAAGAAGGACATTTTTATTTCACTCCTATATCTTGCAATCAATGCAGACATTTTTTATTTTGCATAAAGATCCGCAGTCTAGTCATTATAATACGAACGTATTACATGTAATTTCTCTTTTACAGTATATCATAAATAATATACATACAACCAATGTATTTCTTCAATGTATTCCACTAAAACTTTAGTGAGCCTACCATTGCGCGACAGTAACAGAGATTGCGAATATACATATCCATAAATAAGAAAAGGAAAAGATCAATTTGGAATATAATAATTAATAAACTGTGGATCTTCATAAAAAATATAAAAATGTTCTGCATTGATTGTGGGAAAAAGCAGGAGTAAAATAGAAATTGATTTCATCCCTTAATGACTTTATTACATTAAAGACAATATTACGATATTCTTCAATTTTTCTAATCGTCCACTATTTTATATTTCACTCAGTCGGCCAATTTCTTCATAAATGCATAAAAATCCGCAGTCTAATAATAATGGAAGGATTGGTGTATATAATGGATGGTTAAGGTGTAAAGTTTGTTTTCGTTTTTAACAAAATATGTTGTCCTTTTTTGATGAATGAAGATAATAATTATCTTTTTTTGTATTGGAGATTAACCATAACAATATATATATATATATATATATATATATATTTGTAATTGATTTGTTATTATCTTCATTCATCGAAAAAGGACAACATACCTCGCTAAAAACTCCTTTATAGAAAAGAAACAATTTGTTACTCGACACCTTTATCCATCCACCCCTTCAATTATCAAGCTTTTAGTTGTAGCAACGTTTTAAATGTTGTTAAACATTGGTTGGGCGAACGTAGTATTATCATACGTAATTTGCTGCTAATTAACCAACTACAATAATTGTAGGCACAACGTTGGATATTCATTGACAAATTGTCATAAATTTTCGACGTAGGCTCTATATGTTGGGGATTTGTGAACAAAACCACCAGCCATATCCCAACCAACTCGCAACCGTTGGCCCGGCCCGACTCGTCCCCTCTGAAACTAGCTTGCGCAAGTGTCATTCAACGATCAACACTCGACTGCATTTCAAAACGGCAGTTCCTTCGAAAGTAATGACTAATTGTACCGCTTGGGCAGCGATCGAATCGAAAGGACTAAAATAGGCTACTAAATCCTTGGGATTGGATACATTTCCAGCGCAGCATTTGCGTAACGGTGTAATGTTACAACTTACAACAACAAGGATAAGGGGATAATAAACAATCTCGCGAGATAACCGGAGAGCAAAGAGTGCAAGAATGCGATCAGATTACATTTTGCACGTGGCGTAGAACGCAGGCGAACGGAGAAAAGGCGAGAAAAGGATGCACGCATATGGCGACTATAAAAGTCTAATTGGTTCGCATCGGAATGAAACGCGGCTCTGGCGTCCGTAACGCGATGTCCCAACCCGTTCGATGGCAATTTCATTAACCCCGTTCGACTAACGGGCGAAAGATGACGCGACAAGAGGAATTACTATCGTGGAAATAATTTAAACGTATCAATTCGAACCAAAGATTAAAAACTATTAGAGGAACAGAGCGTTTCCATTTGGAAAGATCGAAATCGCTTTCAAACTTTTCTGCTTTCGCGTTCCACCAGAAAATCCTGCGCTATTTCGTATATTTAAGCGAATCGATGGATCACGCGATGGTTGACGTCATTATTCGCGGAATAAAACCGCTCGGAATAAAACGGAGAAAATAAACATCGATCGATTACGGAACCGAACATTTGACAATGATAATGGACTGGAAGGGACCCGAACAGGTTATCATCAAACGTTTCAGTTCTTCGTAGGAAATATTAGAGGTTCCTCGTAGCTGTTCTAGTGAATGACAAAACTCGTCAGATGAGAGGAGGGAGCGTGAGTTGAAGGGAACAAGTTACCCTCTCTCTGCTAGATGGCAGGTAGAGTGGGGCCATAAGTCATGATCCGACGACTTGAAACTATTTGAAATGGATACATTTTGAGAAGCGTTTCGAGGTCAGGCTCGAGTCGAGTCGGGAACAGGGTCAGAAGGAGAGTGCTAGCCGCCGGCGATCGATAGGGAATTCTTTTCCATTACGTCGTCGCGGATAATCGATTTTCACCGACGACGGAAAGCGGCGTGCGTATCCCGCAAACCCCGTCCCGTGCCGATTCGAGCCGGAACAGAATGGAACCGAATGAAGTAGAATGGAACAGAGTTGGACAGAGTTGGACAGAGTGGGACAGAGTGGCTCGCGACACACAAGGCTGCGGGCTCGATTATTGAAATTACGAAACGACGGTAGCACCGCGATCTGCAATAACCTCGCCGTAATGAACGTCGTTTCGCGGCGCGCTCGTAAAGGTCGACTCCTGCCATCCGTTAACTTGCTCGGATAATGGAACACCTGTACACGAGGACTACCTGGCGACTACTAATCGCCTGGAACTGCCCTGATTTTTCCGACCAGCTCCCCCCTCTCTCTCTCTCTTTCATTCTTCAATTCCTGCAATAGCGGGCAGGACTCGCGGTCCACAATTCCGAACGGGATCTATGACGGCAGTGTTTATAATGGGACACCTGTACACAAGTCCCACCTGGCGATTGCAATTACTAATCGCCTTTTTTTATTAAGGGGGAGGCTAAAACAAAGGACGAACCCCGTGAACACCCGTCCAATGGACCGCCCCTCTACTAAGCAATTGATGCCCGGAGCTTATGAAGAACCAAGGGCCTCCACTCTTTTCGTATTGCTCCTTAATTCCTCGTCCCTCGAGGCCCACTACCACTCCTGTTTTTATCTTTCAAACTACTAATTGCCTGTGACCACCCTGATTTTTCCGACCAGCTCCTCCCATCTTTCTCTCCCATTTTTCAAAATCCTGCTATTGTCGGCAGGACTCGCAAGCCCCACAATTCTAAACGGGATCTACATACAATGTCGGGTGGTAGAATGTTGGAATAGAAGTTCCTCGGCTTCTTCTTCGAAAAACGGGAAAAGTTCTATAAAAATGGTGGTGGGCGTTAATGGGTTAAAAATCTTGCAGAAACTTCCTCCTCGAAACAATGTGCATCGTCCTACGAGCAGGTGCGATTCAATACAGTGGGAAGATGAAAATACTTCAAGGCGGAGAGCCAAGAATATTGGAAAAGAAGTTCCTTGACATCTTGGTGCAGCGTACAGAGTTCTACAGGGTGGGGCACCAGATATTACCAGCTTGAATTAGGTTTGGATGTAGATTAAACGGTTTAAGAGATGTAATCAATATGTGATCCTCCTAATCTAATAATTTTTTGATAAGTTAATCATTAGTAGACTGCGGATCTTTATGCAAAATAAAAATTGTCTGCGTCGATTGCAAAGATTAGAAACCAAATAGAATGTAATTTCTTCCCTCTGTAATTTTAATAGATGATCAGATCATATATTGACATGTGTAATTTGCAAAATTTTGCTACTATTTTAAATTTCGTTTACTCAATTTTCCTATAAATGCATAAAGATCCGCAGTCTCATCATTAGTATCAACCGTTAATACTTTTCTATAGAGAATAAGAAACTGCATCGATTGATGCATAACAAGTACATATACGGTTCCATTTAGAAAATCAAAGTTGCAAGCCTTGCGAAAGAAGCTCCAATGCGACACAAAAATTCTCGTGGTCTTTAATGGATTAACCCTTTGCACTCGGAGCTATTTCAACTGTAAGATTAAACATTTCTTCCGATCTAGAATACTTCCATTCCCTTCGATTTTTGAAATTTTATGGATATGAAATTGGTATAAATACCTCGTACAATGTCTAAATGTTTAGTAATCGACTAGATACCGATATATTTAATAATGTAAACAATATTTTGAATAATGGTACATCAATTTTTAGTGGTGCCTCAGAGGGGACAACCGAGTGCGAAGGGTTAAAATGATGAAAACAACAACGTATAAAATATTTCGTAAAAATCGTCTGCGTCGTGCTAACGAGAAATTCTAGAAGCTATTAGAGAAAGGAGATGGTTTATTAAATAGGCACCCGGTATGCGAACTGCAGAGGACCGCGGAGAAGTAGGATTCGCCCCGTAGTAGTCTCATTCCTATACTTTTCCGTGGAGGAGGGTGGCCGGCGTTCGGGGTCGTTCAGATGTAAGATAATGGCGGGGATCGATTCGCTTTGGCGATCCTAAATAAATGATGATGACTCGTTGATTCGGTGCTCGCGGATTCCACTACCACCACTTCGCCGCGCTGGTGTTCACGGCCGAACAAAGTTGCTGTTTTCGGTCTGCTGGTGCGCCGCGATCGATTTCGAGAGACACAGGTTTTTTTTTTTTTTTTTTTTTTTGAGAAATATGTTTATTGGTTTATAATTGTACATTATATTACATAATTAATTGGTACCTTAATAAACATACTAAAAAAAAGACCATTCGCTATTGTGTTTAAATAGTACCTAGTTGATTGTACGCATACAATACTCCAAGATAAACAATATTATTACATACAATTGGATTAATCAGTGAATATTTATAACAAGATTAGGTTAGTTCTATTTATAGTATATGAGTTTTGTGGAAAACGCATGTTCTGAATGCAATGCGAAAAACCTCAAAGACATTTTTGATAACTACTAAAGAAACTTAATACTATAACTTATAAACTAGAATTATGTACAAAGAGTATATACAAAGGGCTTATCCGTCAATTTTTCATTAAAGAACACTAAATGCTAAATATATATAAATTATTTCAAATGCAGTCTATTAGAGATTCTGCGATTATAAAGTTCTTTGAGGTGTGTACAATTATATGATAGCCACCAGTATTTTTTAAAATTTAGACGATTATAGTCTACCCAATCTCGGTCGAGAGACACAGGTTCTCCGCGTTTCCAAGGCGCTGTCATTCTCCGGTCGTGTGCCAGCGACGTTAAAATTGTTCGACGATCGATAGAAACAACCGCGAAGTTTCAGCGCGAAGCCATTCGTCGACGAGGAGAGTTTACACCGATCCGAAACCGAGACCGGGCCCGTTCGGAAATATCTACCCGTCGCGCATCCAGCTCAAAAAGGAATCGGTAATTTAATCAACTATATTAAGTAGCTCCCCGAGCTCATGAATATTCGATCCGGCGCGGATGCGGGACGAGCACCATTACGAATTCTGCCGTTTAAATCCCGACCGTGTAAAACGCTCTCTGCAACTTTCGGAAACAGTCTGAAATTTGCCGAATGCAACGGCGCCCGTTACGATATGTACAGATCCGTAAACGCGTGCGGCGTAAGAGTGGGAAACATCGAATCGAAGTTCGGCTCGCGGGCGATTTTAATCGGGGACAAAGCCCCGGATGGATTAAATTTAATCCATCGTACATATTCGACTTCCCTGCTCTCAGGTAATTGCGCATCATTCGGCAGATTAGGGGAATTTACTCGAATCTAGGGGAACATTTACCCCCTCTCTGTAGGCACCGGAATAGTCACGTGACGTTAAGACACATAATAAAGTCGTTGAATTCGTCTCAACACTAAACTTACCAAGCTCAAAACATATAAAAGTGAAACATCTTATACAAAATTGAAAAGATTGATTTTACTTAAACTTTGTATGGTTTTCATTATACTATCAAGGGAAGGATCCCGAGTATCCGACTTCGATTTTGATCATCTTTTGTAAAACGATGGTATATGGATCCCTAATGATATCTACAAAATATTAGATGTAATTGCTCAATAGTTTTAATCCTTTGCACTCGATTGTCCTCTCTGAGGCACCACTAAATATTGCTGTACCATTATTCAAACTATTGTTTATATTATTAAATATATTGGTATCTAATCAATTACTAAACATTTAGATATTGTATGAGCTATTATACCAATTTCATATCCATCAAATTTTTAAAATCACACGGAATGGAAATATTCAAGATCGGAAGAAATGTTTAATTTTCAGGTTAAAATAGCTCCGAGTGCAAAGGGTTAAAGATATAAACAATTGAACTTTCACGCAACCTGCTTACAACTGTACATCAACAAGGGATGAAAGTTTAATTGTTTATATCTTTCGAACTCTATCGAGTAACTACAACTAATATTTTGCATGCATAATTAGGGATCCATATACCATCGACTCACAAAAAATTATCAAAATCGAAGTCGGACACCTGGGGTCGTTCTCTTGTATGTGCTTAAATAAAGAAGTCACTTAGTAATTTCCTGTGAAAGCGTTTTTTTTTTTATAATCTCAATAAGTATGCATCGGAAAACACGGTCAATTTGACCGTGGTAGGTTTAGTGTTAACATCAGCTACAGCATTATGGAATCAAACATACATTTGAACATTTAAGAAATCCAAATCATTTTTAAGTTTGTAGATGCTTAAATACATTTGTTGTTCAACTATTGTTGGAAACATTTTCTCCTCGGATTATCGAAAAATACGGAAAGAATTATTTTTGCACGTAAATTATTAAAATGATGTAATTTATTATTCTCATACTAAATATGTAGATTAGAATTAAATATCTAATTAGACTCCCGGCCCTGGTCAGTCGCGATTTTTCCAGGATCATGGTCAAAGGGTGCCGGAAGAAAGCGACGGAGAAAGGAGAAAGCCGAGTGTGTCGCAACAGGGACACGTGCGTCGGAAACAAATTACCCTGGGGGTGTAACAGCGAACAGAATTCCCGGGGATAAAGATTTGAAAAGTTATTCGGTCGGAGCACCGCGCCGTGGGTGGGAATTTCATCAGAGATACCGCGAATGAGAATCGCGTTCCTCGCGATGGAAAAATTGCGGGTTCGGGGAATTCAAGAGAGGAAGAGAGAGGGGGGGCGAGGACTCGGGAAGAAAAACGCAATTACCGTGAAAGCGAACGAAGCGTTATTGATAAGTGGTTCACCAACAACAACAACAACAACAGTCTCCCGGAGGGCGTAAAGGTTGGAACCGCGGCTTGAAAACTGTTATAATATCGATTCCGGGTCTGGAGAACCTTTGTTCCGAATAACTGTTGCGCGGAACCGAAATTGCGAACTATGTATTCGGAAACGATTCGTACGCGGATTCTTGCATCGCCGTAATTGATATCGGCAATTATTCCGGCTGCGGATCGCTGGGCACGTCCACGTTTTTTAGAAATACTGTTAGAAGCAAAACTGATCACACACACTTTAAATCAGAACAACCTTTCTATGAATGGACCAAACGACTTCAATTTCTCTGTAAGTCTAGAAGAATTAGTTTAGTAAATGACGTTTAAAAATATGTTGAAAAAATGCATTTGGTCGGAATTGTGAGAAACAATAGTAAAAATTGATTTTTACAACTTTTTTTGCTGGGCCAATAACGAAAATTCAAAACATGTGTTTGGTCAACTTGTATAAATTATATACGCTCCGAAAATTTCATTGAAATTGGTTAATTGGTTTACGAGTTATAAACAATCGAAAGTGGTAAAAATTGCAATTTTACAAGATTTTCAAGATTTACCACTTTTGATCGTTTATAACTCGTAAACCAATGAACCAATTGCAATTAAATTTTCAGAGCGTATACATATAATTCGGAGCAGACTCTAGCACTCTCTATAATCGTGTTGATTTTTTTTAGTGGGGTTTTACACACTTCTAAAGAACAATTACGAAGGATTCTCGGATAATAATTTTGCGCACGTCCCTTCTTTGCTATTTTACGTAAATCCTTTTTTCTATTGTACTGTGCAAACTTTTCTTTTATGTAAGAGGACTTCGATCCGTTTACAGTAAAATAATAACAACAATACTTGAAAATGATAGAAAAAATAGACGAAATTTAAAATGGAGTAAAAATTATTTTCAGCTCGGTGGAATTTTTAAAGAAAGAATTACATTTCTACTTGGCTCATGTTTGTTGCAATTAATGAAAAAAAATTTTACATTGCTTAAACATCGATAGTCAGTCGAAAGCATGCTACTCCGTTCTATTTTCAAGTCTGCACTTGTACTGGCCATGCATTTTTATTAAGTTTAAAATAAACATCGATTCGGGAAGCGTAATCGAAACGGACAGTGGTTGGAAATGTTCTCCGGTGGCTGTTCAGGAAATAAAAGTACGTCGTAACAGTTTTAATTAGAGCCATTTCCCGGCAACAGAGTTTTCGAACAGTTATTTTCGGAAACGGTTTCGAGCGACGACTGGAAGACGCGGGCGGATTTTCCATTCCACTTATTCGAGGGTTGCTACTGCCGCGGTAATAAAAGAAGAAAAAAGATGGCGCGGTATTGCGAAACGTAGAAAGATAAGAGGGTCAAGAGTCTCGGGGGTTCTGTGCGGCGCACCTACGCGCGGAGTTATGACGTTACAGCAATCGTGAAATTGGGGCAGCTGCCGCTGAAAGCGCCGCTTCATGAATTTAGAGTGCCAACCGTGTATCAAGACGAAGACTTTCCGCATCTTGGGAACAATGCTAACTACTCGAGGAACACACGACCCGAACACACTCTTGTTCCGATTTACAGCCGTCGACACTCCAGTCGTCGCAGAAAAACGGAAACACCGCTAAATTCTCTGGTTAAGATTAACCCTCATCCCCCGCGCGGCGCCTGGGTCCGCGATGACCCTTTCTTTAATCGTAAGCCGACCTACATCGCGTTAACCGTGTTGCTTCTTCACGTTGTACATTTTCTTATGCGTTTTAATATACACAACAAATATTTTAACCCTATGCAGTCGGAGCTTTTTTAAAATTAAACATTTTTTCCGACCAAGGATAATCCTGTCGTACATAAATGTTTTTAATTTTATAAGGATTTATTTTGTATGCAATTTTAATACAGCGGATTTTATGCATTTATGACAAAAATGGGTGGGTGTAATCGAAAACAGTAAAAACATTAGACGAATTTATAAATAATATCATATTATTCTCAATCCATTGAACATATTAAGAAAGTATTCCATGCGCCATTTAAACTGTGGTGCCCAAGGTGGTTCTGAACCTACCTTATAAAAACTATAGGTCCCGTCGCGAAAAAACCCTGGCAGGTAATTGCGACCGTAAAATAAACATTAAAAAAAAATATCAAGAAAGAAAATAATTTTCTATTTCACTCTAATCTATTGCAATCGAAGTAGAATATTTTTATTTTGCATAAATATCCGCTGACTATTGATTATATACCAACATATTTAATAATGTAAACAATATTGACTCTGTGTCGCTTCGACTGCTAAGGGGCTATAAAGTAAATTATTATAATGTACAGCAATTTTATAGGAAACAGTTAATCAGTGGATAACGAGGACAAAATTAAATAATATCGAATGGTGGTAAATACATTTGGCTTATGCAAGCCTCGCTAAAATTACATTATAATTATTTTATTAAATGCCTGGGCTGCAGGTGTTGTGAGAAAAATTCCAAAAATCCAAAGAGGATGTCAATACGTAATTTCAAATTTTCTTAAATTGTTAAAAAAAAGAGAATTTCTCTTGTGCGTTAATACCTGCAGTCTATAAATGACGATCGAATTTTCGAAACGCGGTCATATTGGGTCGCACCGCTTTCACGTCGAAAATGAAACATTTCCCGCCGAAAATTCGGCCTGGTCCCGTGACATTGAACGTCCTCCTCGGAACCGGAAACGTACGGTGCACCGCAGGAGCAGCAGCGCAACGCGAGGCCGCAAGGCGTGCACGCATGAAACGCGATTCGTATCCGATCGGTCTGTTTACCCGGGTTATTGCGCGCCCGCGGAATCGCGAACGCGTAGAAAGCGAGCACGCGATCTCGTGCAAGAAAAGAAACAATAACATCGATAAGTTGCATCGGACGCGGCCTGCGATCCAGTTCTGTGAAAGTAAAAGTGTCCGCCGTATTGCGTGCCCTCTCCCCCCACCCTCCGTCACCTAATGAACCACGGCCATAAACGCGCAATTATACGGACGTACTTAAAAAAAAATCGATAGCGACGTTCGTGTCACGGTGATTCAAATGATTCCTCCGAATTGCCCCACCCTCGAAAAGCGAGGGAACCACGGGAGAGCACACGGTCCCATTGAAAACATAATCGAACGATAAAATCGAGAACGTCATTCGATACGGAGCGACTCTTCCGGCGAGTTTCATCGGAAAGTTCTTGAATTTCGTTCGAAAATCCAACGTTTCCCCACTATGTATTTTTACCGTCAACATGACAACCGATTCGACACGCGGTCGAGCTGTCATCGACGAACGATTCGAGAATCGAAGGCGTTTCGATTGTCGATCGGCTTCGTACGAAACTTTCGAATCTTTTCAACTCTCGAACAGCACGTATACACATTACGAGCCGAAACACCGTGATCACTGTTGCCACGAGAAAAGTAATAAAAAGACGACACATCGAACAGCAGAATCAACACTGAAGGATCAGACTCGAGTTTCTCGATTCTCCTGACAAGCCATTCACCGTCCATTGTTCCCGTATACACACGATACGGGAAATGATCCGTGCAGGCTCGCCGGAGATCAAACACCGCGAACTGCTCCCGACGATTGCGCAGGTACGCGACATACAGACTAGTGAAATATTGCGTGTCAAGTACTCACCTCTTCGGCGAACTCGAAATCCCCGTCGAACTTCCTCTTGCACTGGACCCCGGCGAGAACAAGGACGAACACCGTGGCCACGAACACCCACGTAAATCGCATGGCTTATTCGTCTGTCGAGCGGGACAGAGGAACGCGCCGTTCGCGCACCGTGCACCGACGAGGGAACGCGAGTAAACGCGAAACGACGGACCACGTACAAACAACGGACACACGTGCACGAAGAACTAGAACCGACAGAACTGGAGACGTAATAAAGACGAGAGAAGAGTGAGCGCCGCACGTAAAACTACCACCCGGCCGCGGAGAGCGCGCGTCCTCGATAAAGGAAACGTTCACAGCTCGACGGTCGAACGAGTTGTGAAGTGCGAGAGTGCGCGAGCGGAGCCGAGCCGAGGCGACGCCGCACTACCACAGACTCGCGGCACTCTCATTGGTCGGATTCCGGCGAATGACGAGAGGGGACGCCAGGGGCCGCCGGGCGGCCAGGTATATAAACTGGACCGGCCCTCTCTCTCTAGCACACGGCTTTCGCCACGGGTTACGTCTACCTTCGACGACTCTCTCCGACGACGACTCCGGTAGCGAGATTCGCGCGAGCGCGTGCTACGTTGCGCCAGTCAATACCTCCACCTGCCTCGGTTCGCCTACCCGGTGTTGCCAGTCGGTTCACCGACAAGGAAAGAGAAACGGTGTTAGAGCAACGAAGATGGAACATGGCGGCCAGCGAACTAGAGAGAGAGAGAGAGTAGGAAGACAGCGGGGAATTCGGCAGGAGGGCACGCCGGAGAAGGAATCCAGTCTCGCACCGGATACTCGCACAGAAAGCGGACCGACCTAGCAACATTTTCTTCTCTTTTCTTTTCTTTCCATATTCATTTCCCATTGCTCCTTTTCTCAACCCTACCTCCCTCCCTCCCTCCCTCCCTCTCTTGACTCACTCGGATTAGAGACTCTCTGACGAATGATCCACGAGCCAGTTACGTACTAGGATAGAGTAACTCTTCTCCCTCCCCTCGTCGACTTGTTCCAGTTTCATATTTTTACCGCCAGGTGTCATTCCTATTCAGTAATCGAATTGTACCATTGTACGTCAAAAATACACTTACACCGATCCATTAAGCTCGCGTTGTCCTTACAGTGTGATGTAAGCTCGTCGATTGCCTTTCTTGTAACGGTAACGTTGTAACGTAATCAACAGTGCTCACTTTTTAGAGAAATCTCGACGCGGTAAGACTAGTTGCTAAAGTTTCTTCTGGACCACATTCGTTACTAATTAACCCCTTCATAGACTGTAAACTGTATTGTCAAATTTAACTTGTAGTAATTCCGAGTTTCTTATAACAGGGCACGAATTAATCGCGTTATAAGAGGGTTCACTGTATATGATTTTTTTAAAAATGATTTGAACTCTTCGTCCCCGTATAGAAATTACGATTTGAAAACTGTATATGACTTTCTTGAAAATTATCTAACCTCGTGGACGTCGACATTTGCTTAATCTTTATAAAAATTGCGATTTCTATTAAAGTTAAAATAAATATAATCCTATTCGTGCTAATTTCGAGTTTCGTATAACGGCACGAATTAATGACGTTATAGGAGGGTTGAATGTACAGTAAGTCCTCGACTTACGCGGTTTATTCGTTCGAGCGCTTCTCGCGTAAGTCGAATAGTGCCTATAAGCGCCACCGCTGAAAGCTTTGTACATACTATACATAGTCTATATGTATTATATATGTATGAAAATTCAAGTAAAGCAAACTATGTTCATGGAAAATAGATCACTCGTAAATAGCTGAATGTCTACGCTGTACACAAACAAACACTTCGCTTCTGTCACATACGTACCGACAAAGCTCCCGTTCTGGCAATCAAAAAACGAATTTCACAGTTCGGAATTGGTTTTCTGAGTCGCTTCTAAGAATCCGCGGAAGTCGAGGACTTTGACCTCGAAATTAGCTTACTCCGTTGCAGTAACAATAGTAATATTGTAATTTGATCCAAACTGTGCTGATTCCGAGTTTCTTATAACAGGACACGAATTAATCGCGTTATAAGAGTGTCGACTGTGTATAATTGTCTTGAAAATAATTTCACCTCTTTGTCCTTGACATTTGCTTAACTCCTGACAGTAAATGGGGATATATAAAAATTGCGATTTATATCAATTTAATTTGATCTGATTTGTGCTTCATTCCGAATTTCTCAAAACACGACACGGATTAATCGCGTTATATGAAGGTCGACTGTATATGATTTTTGAAAATGATTTGACCTCGACATTTGCTTAATCTCATACGATAAATGAAAATGTATGAAAACATTAAAGTTTATTAAACTGTAATTTTATTCTAACGTAATTGCGACGTATTAGGTTGTCCCAAAAGTTCCTTCCGCAATGCCTTTCTTTAATATTGCTAAATAAATATTAGTTTGTCCCAAAAGTTGATTTTCGATGCATGCACATAATGCAAATTCATATTAAGAAGTACTAAAATATTAACATAAAGATTATCGTATTGTTTGTATTTATTTAGCGACATTAAAGGAACACAATGCGGAAGAAACTTTGGGACAACCTAATATAACGAAAATCATCAAAAAGCGATTTCGAAGCTGACGTTGTTTCTCCGCGATCAGTCTGCCCGGGGCTGAAAACTTAAAGTAGAACGAACATTTCTATTTATTTTATGTCGACGGGATCGAATAAAATCTTTCTGCCCGACGTCTTCATTACACGGGAGGGGGTTAATCTCGAATCGGATCACGATTAATTAGGACCCCCAGGGAATTCGATCGCGACAGCAGGTTCCTGATAGATAAAAAGAATTCGAGGAATTCCGCGGGTTGCGCCGTAAGGGGAAACCTTTTTCCACCGCCAACCGGGTCCGGGATTAGTGGCTACGTGATAAATGACCGTACCTGAAAATGAATCTCGTTCTTTTGTCCGATGGCCAGGTAGCCGTGTCCAGTTGAATGTTATAAACAATCACGGGGACGTGATTCTGACATTAACGAGCGTCTCACGGTATGATTTATTTACGACCCTTTGCAAAAATGCCGGCCATTGCGTTGTTACACACGGTGACTGGGATCGCGGAGAATTTCTGATTAACTTGACCTCTCTGTGGCCAACCAAAATATATAGACAATTTAAAAAATGTTGTGCTGGGTGGATTAAAAATAATGGTCTTTTAGAATTAGTATTTTATAATCCAGAATTAATATTCTTATATAAAAACGGATATAAGGTATTCATTCATATTTTGCTACTTCAAATTTATGGACAGTGAGACGATTTGCGACATGTGGCTTCTTTCAAACTTTTTCTCTTGATGAGTAGGAGGTATTGACGTAAAAACAAACTTTAACAACAATTTTCTTTGTCATAAACAATTTTGCGACATGTGTCTTACAATTAGAAATATCCACATCCAGATGTGTAGATTCACCCCTGAGACAGATGACCATTACTTTTTACGTGTCCCCGCTTTGGCCGCTCTTTACTTTACCGGACCCAAAATTTGTGCCTTTCTCCTACGAATTATGATGTATTTGGTATGTAATCCAGTAGATTTGTACCCGGCGCGGATGCAGATCGAAGTTTCGAACCTCTGGGATCAATAGTTGAGGAGCTATGGTCGCTTAAAGTTGAGCATATTTCCAGTTTCTTGACAGGTAAGGGCGCCGCCATATTGGTTTGTAGTGACGGTCGCACGCCGCTTACTGAGTTGTTTAGGATTAGGTTAGGTAAAGCGGGAAGGTAAGCGGCTCGCGGTCGTCACTACGAACCAATATGGCGGCGCCCTTACCTGTCAAAAATTCTCAACTTTAAGCGACCATAGCTCCTCAACTATTGATCCTAGAGGATCGAAACTTCGATCTGCATCTGCGCGGTGTACAAATCTACTGGATTACATACCAAATACATCATAATTCGTAGAAGAAAGGTACCATTTTTGATTAACTTTAACTACCCCCTCTACGACGCTGTTCACCACGCTTCGGAAACTAGCAGATACGTAATAACAAATGAACAATTTCCTAAACTTGAAAATAAATGGGAAAGTTTTATCGAAATCGGTGTACCGCATTCGGCGCTCCTCGTAAGGGGACTTTACAAGCGTTTGTAAATTTGAACGGTAGCCCACCGCGAAATGAAATCGTCGCCATTATCGGGCTGCTGCCGCGGCAATTTAATGTTATCGTCGTCGTCGGCTATAGGATCGGAGTGGTAACGGTTACACGGGACCTGGTGTGCTATACTTTGAAAGTTAGTAAAGCGAGGACTTTAGGCGGCTGTGTGGATATACTTTCCGGGCGCGTTCCTTTAACTTTCGTTCCACCTTTGAAGATACTACGAGACATAAAAGCAGGCCTGTATTTCGAGTGGAAAGTTGCCGCGGCAATTTGTCTTACTATTTTCTTGCGGGGCTCGGTCTCTCCTACGCCGTATCTCTTAGCCCACAGCTATTTTCCTCGGTGGAAGTGCCACGGACACTTCCCAGGGGAGTAGAAACCAGGAAGACACCGTCGCGCAGACATTTCCTCCATAAAATAGATCGCATCGCAGCAAGGACAAAGGGGTTGGCGGGGAAACACGGAGACGACGCGCCAGCCACCTCATATTTGTTAAATATTACCTCGTCGGGCTTTGTAAGGCTGCGTCGCGGAACCGCCGGTTAACCACGGTCTGATAAAGCGGAATCCGCGGCTCCTAATCTTTGTGCAGCCGTGCCTCCTTTACTTCGTTAACGCTTTAGCTACCGACGGTTATATAACAGCCCTTCAACTACCGTTGGCGGAGGGTTTCTTAATCAATTTTTCAATACCGTTAAAAATTCCATTTCTTGTCCCTCGAACTTAATATTTCAATGTTCAGCAGAGAAATCATTTGCATCATAAGGAATTATTTAATCATATTTAAAAAGAACAATTTCAAACAGTAGAAAAATATTCCAGTAACTTGTATGCATCTGTTACACATACAGTTAAGCGTTAAAATGTTGTTTCCTTGTTGAAGTAAAATTTTGCTACGCTAAAATGTTCGTTTATGGCGATCACGTAATTTTTTCAGCTTCGACTCGCTTTCTCCGGCGCGAGTCGGACCCCGCACGGTAATATATTGCGCCAAAGGACCGATTCGTCTCCCCGGTTATGTACGTGTGTCCTGCAGCGCAATGTATGTGTCTGGCTGCCAGTATGTTTAAGCACACCGCCAAATAGACACGAATGTCTCCTCGGAGACCGCTTCCTGCGGAATGTGGTAGCTAAACACGCACCTTCGACGGGATCACGAACTGTAAACGATCCCCTCGTTGGAATTAAAGTAACCTTTAGCTACCCGTGCTCGTCGTTCCCTCAATTTACACTATGAATCATTGCCTCTCTTCGTAAATAACCTGAATACTGGATGCTGGGGTACTAGCAACTGAAGGAACAGTTTATTTTTTTGGGGGGGGGGGGCTACGGTAGAATCTTCGTTGTTAAACTAGAAATGTGATTTATTGTATTACATGATTCCTGCAGTGTACAAGTAACAAATTCTAAAAGCTAAAATAGTGAAGAGCTCGTAGTACCATGCTACATCATTCTCGTCGGATGCTTACGGTAGAATTGTGTTTCAGAGTATGACAAGAGCATCATATCCATTCTCCTAGCACCTCCCGAGACAGACGGTGAAATAAAAATAAACAAAAGCTTTGTACATTGTAGACCGATCCGATAGTACTACGTTCAAATAAATATTAGACTAAACGTACGACCGCGCGAGCTGTCATGTTTCATCGTGTTTTTAGTTGAGCGCCGCTGGTTTAGGGTGCTGCGAGTGCACGCGGTGCCGCTTAAATATTAATCGGAGCCTAGCCGTGGGTGTATTAAAACCTTCGAACGGAACCACCCCGTGAAAATAGTTGCCGGGGTGTTACTCGGAGTTTTACGTGCCAGCAAGACAAGCGAGTGTGCGCGCGGCATCTAAAGGATGTATCGATGCGAGAAGTACCTTCCCATCTATTCTCACTTAAGATGTACGTAATGCCATTTATCAACTGAAATCAGATATCACAGTGTTTTCACAAACATTTTATATGGAAGCATCGGACAAGTACAAAGTCTAGCGGCAACGATTAAAGAAACTTAAAAATCTTGGTGTCATTATCAGTTAAGCTACGTGGGAAGAGAAGCTTATAATTTGTTTGTCACTTGCGGAATGAAGTAACTTTTATTAACTGTAACGAAATAAAACCATGAATAGAACGGTGTCGTGATAACTGTGGTCTGAACTTACCGGTAGGCTCCATGCTCTGAGGGTTTTGCGGTTCCGGAGCTTTCTCCAATATTTCCTCGGCGGCGTCCGCGGCGATCTTGAACGAACTGTCCGCGACTGTTAGGTTCGTGCTGAAAGCAAATCGGTTCTGTGTGAACGAACTCTTATTTATTTTGAATGACAGATTCACCAACCATGCGATTCCTCCTGTCGGCGTGTCCCGTTTCATGAGACTCTTCCAGTGCTGATGCACGTCCTCCACTATGTGCCACGCAAAGTCTTTCGGCTTTGCCTCGCCGTTAAAGGCGAACTGATTCTCCGGCTTGCCGTCCGGGATTTTGTAGATCTTGAACCACTCGATCGTTGCCTTCATCAAGCCGGGGTAATGTTTTTCAATGTCCGAGACGTCTGCAAGAATATATCTTGTGTACGTCTGCTATCGTGTATGTCAGCATTATTATAAATGATATGAGTCATCCGACTAGGTCGCCATCGTGATTAACGTATGTCGTTATCAACACGCGGAAGTAGATTGTGTAATACCGTAATTTTCGCGTATGACCGCTACATGTTTAATAATTGACCTATTCTTTTCCGGTTCAACAGTTCGCGCTCTCGCAGCCGATTACGTAACGCGCTCGGTTTTATGGCCGTGTTGCTCCGAATAGAACGCTTACCGTTCATTTGCTCGGCCAATGGGTCATTTACGTCGATCACTATGATCTTCCAATCAGTTTCACCTGAAACCACCAACAATTAACGTTACGAAAAATAGATTAATTACACAATTTTCGATACGCACCTTCGTCGATAAGGGCAACAGCGCCGAGGACCTTCACTTTCAAAACTTCGCCTCTTTTAGCAACCTATTAAAAAAATGTTTAGTAACATGTAAGTTCAGTAAAAAATTGTATTCTTACCCTGTAGCCTATTTCAAGGACGTCTATGGGATCATTGTCTCCTTTGTAACCAGTAGCTTCATCCAACACTTCCGGATTTTCCCATGTCTGTAAAACAAATTCAAATTAACAATCATCTCTTTCACCTACTAGTCACAGTAGTATTTGGTTTGCAATTGGGAAGACAATATTTGCCTTCCATCAATATTTGTCTGGAGAGACAATAATTCTGCACGTGGGAAGACAATAGAGAACATCCTTGAACTAAGATTTGAGCTCCACATTAGATATGATAAGGCAGTGTCCCTACAATTTAAACCTAGATAGGCATATCTATATTTATTTGCACATGTCATTGCTCATGTCGTTGCTCATCTTCCACGAATTCCGACAATCGGACTGATTATACTTCCTAGATCATTGATTCCTATCATAAAATCGGTTGCTATTGTGTGCGTTGGGTACAAAAAATATTGGAACGATATACAGCCTATCAGTGATCCATTGTACGGGTAATCAGTATCTTGGGAAACAGCTATTTTTGTACCTGTGGCAAGGCACCGTAATTCCATATGTAACCATGGTGTGGGAAGCAATTGGCAACGTATCTCAGCTTGCCTTTCTTGATATCCTGTTTAATTGGATTCAAGGTTTCCTTTAAATTGATCTCCATCTTTGCATTTGTCCATCTCGGAATCTCAACGATCATATTAAGTACTTTATTGGCTTCGTCGGCGTAAAGCGGAATGTCGTGCATGGGCGAGATCGGTACCCCATCGTTCTCTGTAATTCACGGGAAAACATCGTGACAAATTAATTCAAAATCGAATATTACGCGCGGTTGCTCAGAACCAGAGATAAAATAAAAATAGTAGGGAAAGAATGAAATAATAAAAAGTATTAATAAAGAAACACCTGTATATACAAATCGAAAGCAAGCATATGCGCAAAATAGAGAACAGACGAAGCTGAATTTTTTCGCGCGCGCGCGAGCGAGCCGTTCGAACGCTTTCACCTAGTAGATCGGAGTCGTACAATATTGAATGCAACCAACTACTAAATTCTCGATTTAAACATAATTTACGCGCGATCGCAATTAACTAACGATTGTTATTAAAACTTTAGAACCGACAACTAATAATGTACAACTATCGACGACTCGTTTAGACCGCTACTTCCCTCGGCGAGTTCTTTTCTTTCGCTCGAACTAGAAACTCCGATCGATAAATTCTCGGCCCGACTTTCACTGGAATCAAATGTCACGGTGACATGACGGTGAATTCCACGTCAAAGCAAAACGCGCGAATAAAGATCGAATACGCGGTGAAACCGGAAATTTTTCTGTTGCAGAGGGAATCAGCCGGAACGAGGAAAACGTTATGCAAAATGGAGAGGAGCTGAAGTAATTGTTATGCAAAAAAAAAAGAGCGTGAGATCGTTGCAAAAATAGACGAATAAAGAGAGCATTCAAAAGAATGGGATACGTATAATTATACGTATGCATGCGTATAACGAAGCACGCGGTCATAGCGGACGGCGATCGTCGTAGAATTCTTCTCGCACGAGGTCGTCGGTGCTAAAGGTTAGGTTATGTCATCGTCTACTCACTGAAGTAAATCCGGTAATCGGTGGTATTCAACGCGCCCCGTTCGACCGTCGTGAACGACATGCTTCTACGAAATTTCTTCGGCACTGATTGAGATCCCGATCTAACGGAACTACCGGTCGCTGCTAATCTGAGCGGCAGAGCCAGCTTATTTAAACCTTGGCAACGTAACACGCGCAACGTTATCAGCGACATTCTGACATCTGGCGTCCAGCATGCATACTAACGCTCCCAGCCAGCGCGCGAACAAATAAATGGCTCACGAAGCCTTATCAGAAATGATAACGTGCGCACAATGCACCGTGATTTGTTAGTCAAATACAGGTCGAGTAAAGCGATTAGAACTTTAAATTTCATTGGGCAACTTATTCTTAGGACTCTGAGGAAGAGTCAATCCGGAATGAACGCGCGGTTGATTTAAATATTCTAGGCAGTTCTTTATCAAAATGGCGGATCTTTATGCAAAATACAAATTTTATACCTGAATTGCAACAAACCGAAGTGAGGTACAAATCTATTTTCTTCGTGGAAAACAGTACGCGGATAACAGTATATTTAAATTGTTCTAATGTTTTCACTGTTTCAAATTACACCTTATTTTTGTCATAAATGCATGAAATCCGCTGTCTACTAATAATTAGACATTAGATAATTTTAAAAAATGATTAAAAGAAGAAGCATTTTGCATAATAATCCGCAGTCCAAGAAAAACGACAAAGTAATCTAGTCAATAGTTTATTCCATGACGAAGAGAATTTTGATAATTGTTAATCAAGAGTCTAGTCGTCAAACGATTGCTTCGTCAACAATTAAAAAAGATGGTGCAACAATATGTTACAGATAACGAGCCAACAACAAATAAGAGGATGCGAAAGTACATGAAACAGTTTCGTGTACACTTCAGGCACGATACATTAACAACAATGTTACATAAGTTCGAATTCTTTTTACATAATACTTGTGAGCAGTTCGTTACTCGAAACAGATCTCGTTCGATTGTTTGAAACAGGTCAGAATCGTTGCATAGCCGAGGTGATGAAGTCGAGGAACTGTGAGACCTTAGCATAAACACCAGGATATCCTGCCTCGGCGCATTTGTAGCCATAAGAAATGACTCCGATCTGGAAGTAGTGTACTATCGACTTGTCGGGCACTATCAGTGGTCCTCCGCTGTCGCCCTGGTAAACGTTTATTTTTTTAATAACAATCCCAATCGTGAAAACTGGTCGTTGAAATGAATGAATATTTTCTTACTTGGCAGCCATCCTTGCCACCCTGAACGTATCCAGCGCAGAGAACGCTGTCGTCGATCACGGCCTGCGGGAAATTGGAGTATGCTTGTTTGCAGTCTTCGTTCTTGACCACAGGCAGCTGCGTCTCCAGGAGAATCGGTGAAGATGGTCCCTCTGTAGAAACACAGAAAATACAGTTATTCAACGAACTTCATTGCGAATTAGACCACGGGTCTCCATGCGTTTCGAAAATACAAATTTTACTAGCAACTTGCTATTCCGCAGGTTCCAGTGTAGGTTCTCCGATACACACGCTGATTCTGAGGACTGGGACAAGTTACTGCTCTTTTTAAAGTAAAAATAGAAAAAATGATGTAGGAAGAAATTATATGCACCCCCAGGTGCAATTGCACTTCATTCTTTAATGCTACGTATAAAAGTAGTAACGCAATGTCATCGAAATGTCAACACTTCACGAGATATTTGATATTTTGTGTCGGAGTAAACGCGGGCCATTAGTTCCTACAATTCATATCGAGAGTTTAGATACTTCTTGTAGTAAAAAAGTACGTTGATAATTTTTTCCTGTATCGTTTTCTTCCATTTTCACTTTGCAGTAACTTGTCCCAGTTCGCAGAATGGCCCTGTATATCTTCCAATCAAAGAAAGAGATTACACATACATAAAGGTAGAAAAATTTGCATAAAGACCAGCAGTCGGTTCTGCAACTACTGTCATTTTGTTGCGTTAACTAATAACACTGACTGGTTGAAATAGCGCCCCATCCGGCGAGGAACGGGAACTTCCGGAGGTAATTGCTGCTCCTAAAAGGCTCCTCCACCGGGAGGCAAACTGGACGCACGTGATCTGAGAAATCGATGAGGACGCGTTAATCAAGAACGAAGATTAACAACACATAATCGATGCAACATCGAGAAGTACTGACCGGAGAATGGCACGTCTCGCGCTAGTCTGAGGACAGCTATGTCGTTGACGAATGCAGAGGTGCTGTACCCAGGGTGTATGATCCTCTCCTCGACGTCGACTTCCACAGGATATGCTCCGTCGTCATCTCGTAACAAATTTAAGTCCCCTATGCGAACCATGTACAGGTCTGACCTGACTGCACAGTGAGCTGCGGTCAGGACGTGTCTGGCCGATATCAAGGATCCTCCGCAACGCCACAAGGGCTGCGAGGGGTTGCGAGGATTGCGGTACCCTAGGGCTGCGATCCAGGGCCAGGCACCTGGACACAAGCAATTTTTTATAGTAACTGTTCGAGAAGAAAGTGTGGGAAGGAAGATCAGTTGTGGAAATGTTGTAAGTTTACTAGATGTTGATAAAAATGTTGCAGTACCCAGAGATTTCATTGCATTCGTCAATACGAACCGAACATGGTTTACAGCATCAATAAATAAAATAAAATAAAGATGCTGCAGCTACAGCTTGTTCGAAACATTTCCAGACTGGTTCCCGGAAGTAGAAGACTTACCAAGCTGCGCAGGGATTCCTCCGACCACTTTGGTGTGGCTGCTGTTGCTGTAGCCGCAGTTTGGCGGTACCAACGGCTCGTACGAGTTTGTCTCTGGAACATCCTTGCCACCTCTAGGACTGGCCGGGCAGCAGACGATCGGGTTGCCATTCTCATTAGCGCAAAGCGACTGTCTCAGATAAGGACCAGCTGCGAGTCCTTGCTGTTGCAATAAGTTTAACAGAGGCGGGCAACTTCGGATGCCGAGGCACTGGCCTGGTTCACTGTTCGGGGTGTTACACTGCAGTCCCTCGACCGAACCTGCCGAAAGAAATCACTGTTTTTTAACTCCGTATCATGATCGATCTTCTCAACCAAGATTTTCGAGCCGTATAACACACTCGGAGGAATCTGTCTATGTACAAATGGAATGAGTCACTGTTTTAACGACCAGTTTCTCGACGATTTCGTACATAACTCCTCCATGTTTATTCAATGTTTCAAATGCGAATATTTTAACAGTCGGATATTAACCAGATTCCATTTATTCCAGGAATCGGCTGGTACGAACAGAAAAACACGTCAAGGAAATACATTTATGGATTACGTAATCACGCGAGCGGAAGATGAGGATCAGGATCGCGAATTCAGATTAGTATTCGGCACCAGTTATTCGGATGACGACGGACGTGTCATAGCGCGATTCTGTATAAATATTAAAACGTCGTCCAATGCCGAAAAGTCGGTTGTTACAAGACTTCGATTGAGTAAACTACAATCGGATAGAGAGGCTGATCGTGGGACTATACGCGACAAAAACTAGAATCTTATCGATCACAACAATGTACCGTCATTCTCAATAATTAGCTCGCAATTTGAGACGAAGTATACACGATCCAGAGCCGTAACACGACTACAATGTATCACTCGGTCCGTTGATGGATTTCAGAAAAATTGTTCGCTATTGTCGCGCGCACAGATAAGTTGTTTAATTTTTCTAGAAGTGTTCAGTACTTGAACCAAATTCCACAAAACCAAGTGTTATCGCGATGCGTGATAGCCCAACCATCGACTCCGATCGACCTCTGACATTAGTCGGAGTAAACGTCCGGTTTTCCCGTTGGTAGGCTCAGACCTTGATTCAATTCGGACAGTTCTGAGTCAGAGTTGCGCAAATTGAATAATTTGGACCAGTGGTCGTCCACCGGGATGATGTCCGAATCAACTTCGCTTTTCGGTGAATCCCGGCCTCCCGGCCTCGTTCGTCAGAGGCTTTCTTCGAATCGCTAACGCTCTTTCCCAATCGACTCAGTTTACGTCTTATATAACGTCGTTAAATCACGCATTATTATCTCTCAAACAACCGGCACTTTGAAGAGCTATTGACTACCGCTATACCGATGACATCTTTACACAAAATAGACTTTTCTAGGAATAAGTTGGAACAGAATTGGAACGCTTGATTTTTCTATGACAATTCGATGGGTCAATGGGAAAACATCAACGCGACGAAGGTTGCGTGACGGTTCTCGTTGGCATTCGAAGGGCGAGCAAATAAAGTATTAAAGAGGTGAGTTAAGTTGCAAACCTTGAGCGGACACCAGGAGAACGAGTGGTTGCAGCACACCGATTAACACCAAGCACCTGGACAACATTTTGGATTGCACTATTCTAAAACAAATAAGGAGAAAACAGTATACCAATTTGGGACCACTTAATTTCGAAGAGATGCAATGATCTAAAAGACACCGGCGAGGAGCTGCGGAGTTCGCCGGTGTTTTTCAACGAATCATCACAGAAAAATTGCTTGTCCCGCGAACTTACGATGGCCCAGTGAATTTCGGAAGTTCGACCGATCGATCGATAGATCCACCGATCTCCACACGTCAAACTGTCAGAGAACTGGGGGGTCTAACTTTCACGAACCTTCTTCCGACGCGCTCGGCAGCCAACTGAAAGTTGCGCGCCAACGGTAGCTTAGTTTTAAGAAAATAATACGAACTCTCGTTAGTCACGTGAGACGCACGCGCGCGGTAATTACCACGCGTATACGAACAGCACTCAGCATCACAAATATCGTCGATACTTAATGTCATTAATGTAGAGAATTAGCTCGTGCGCATACTGATCTACATTTTTCTCGCGAATTGGCACACTAATCTTTGTGTGGCCTAATTTTGCGCAGCTGCCGATAACGCGGCGCGATCGTCCCATTATTTTTCGATCCATTAGTCCACAATTAGCATATGTAAATACAAAAGCGTTCGCGCAAATGCAAAAAATAATTTATCAAGGCTTGTATCTCATTTGCACTGAAATTCCTCTCGGAATTGTTTCTCACTGCCTGTATCGTTAGTAATAGTTAGTGCAATTTGCGTCTAAAGTATCGCAACCGCAACAATTTTTGCGGCATCGTGAGATCTTGATCACAGTAGATGATTTTTATCATTTTCTCTCGCGAACAAACCGTTTTTCTCAGAGCCGAAGCGTTTTCTAAGATTCTCGTTGCCGTGATTCAGAAATCATTGATCGATCGTCACTTGCGTAAATCATGGCGCGCGGGCACGCGCGTCGAAATTCGTTGGAGACTTCGACGCGCGGTAAGGACGTGTTCTGCTCGGCTAACCGCGGCATTGGAACCATGGGAATTATTCCACTTTTTCGGTATTTCCCCGACAACTGGACGTTCCAGTCATCTCGTCCGAGGTCGGGTCGATTAGCAAGAGCTTCCCGTTATCACTGATTCAGCCTGTCCGCTGAACTAAATCTGATGATTTTCAGGAATTCACGGGACAGCGACGAGTGGACACGGCACAATGGAGTGGCTGAACAAGGTGAACAGCTGCGGCCTTAGTCACAATCAAGGTCACTCGGAGGTCGCCCTGTCCTGGGGATCCCATTGAAATAAAATGAACCGGACGATCAAACGCTTCCTGTTGATTTTCAACACTGTGGTGACTATACAAAAATAACGAGAATGTGTCTATCAAATATTTTAACCATTTTTTAAAATATTATATTAATAGACAGCGGATTTTTATGCAAAATAAAAATTTTCTACCCGATTCGCAACAAACTGGAGTGAAATAAAAATTGATCTTCTTAATATGTTTAATATAGGTCGAAGACAATATATAACAGTATTTTAAAATTCCTCTAATGTTTTCACTGTTTTCAATCGCGCATACTCATTTTTGTCATAAATGCATAAAATCCGATGCCCGATTATTAATTTAATAAATTTGTATCTTCACAATTAATTTCAACAAAAATGTCGTATATCTCTTCTTTCTTTCCTGTTACCACTAGAGTTTCGTTTCGTTTATTTAACGACTCTTTTTCCCAGAATATTTACTGCTATTATACCGGTGAATTTGGAGTTGCCGAGAAACTGCACAAACGAGCCGCTGTCGCTAATGATTGATGATCTCGAGCCATTATCGCGGTTTCCCCGTAAGAACGCACGGATTATTGTTGTTCTTTTCTAACGATGATTGATTGCGCCGCGGAATTCATTAGCGGTCCGGTCGCTCTCGGGTCCTATTGTGATGTACTGATTTTGCTGGTTGATTAGAAGAGGTGTTGGCCGACTATAACGCTGCGGCGCGATAAGATGCGAAGCTTATTAAATGATTGCATAATTCGACGCCGCTCGAAACGTGCACGACCTCAACCTCGATCCGATGCATCCTTGCTTATAACAAATCAGCGAGGCATCATCTTTTGTGATTGCGTTCGATCATTTGCTAGCCCTTTGCACTCCTTTGTCGAGTGTGACTCGACGTCAGAGAAGGAAAAATGTAAATAAAATGGGTTCTTATGTATTTAGTTCTTCCTTTATGTATTTAATGGTCTTATTTTTTGTTAAAAACAAATATAAGTTCCATAAATATGAATTACAACAAAGTTTGAGAGCTATATTTAATATGATTAGTGAGCAACACTGTTTAAAATAAGTAGCAGTCGAGGAACTGTCTTTTGAAGTAGATTTCGGATAATTGTTGGCAACAAAATCGAAAAATAATTCGGAGTGCAAAGGGTTAAGGGAGTAGACTCCTTTCTAGGATTGCGAGGGGCGATAATGCAGAGGTGGGGTTTTTCAGTAGTCAAAAGTGCTAGATAAAAGATTGATCTAGGCTGCATTCGCCCCCAAATTTCCTATTTTATGCTTCCAAATTACGCTGCCGAAAAACTAGGACTTCTGAGGGCGATTGCGGCCTAGATTGACCTTTCATCTAGTGGTCTTGATTACCGAAAGCCCCCATCTTTGCATTATCGAGAAATGAGAAATCCTGGAAACGAGATTCCACCCCGTTAAATATATTGATTGAAATTGAATTGAAAAGAGACGATTGTTAGACTTGCTGTAGCAGCAATTTATTTACATCTGATATATATTTACATACGAATATCTTACAATCGGTGTAGAGTTGTAATAAATTTGCTTGGTCTAGAATGTCATAAATAAGGTGTTGGCAATGTACATGCAGATCTATTTTACAATCTACATTCTAGAGTAATACTGTGCACATTGATCTCTCCTTCGTCCGTTTCTGTGGATTTACCATGAGTATTATTCTAGCATAGCACTTGAAGGATTGAACTGATATTAACAACGTATATAACGACGATACATAAGTGAAATCCGTACTGGTTTACTATCTATACCGAGTACTTTCGATATATCTGGTAAACTGTGGATGTCCATGCATTTTGATCAAGGATCGGTGATTCAGCACTATAGACTTGAGAAAACATCCGCAGTTTACCGATGACTATTATGAATTATAATGTCTAGAAGAAATGATAGTTCCTTGGGGGGAACTATATCGATGGAGATTGATAAAAATCTGCCGTACATCCTATTAGTACAACCTAATACGATTGCATATTTAAGTACACGACTCAGAGAAATTCTTCCGAGGTTATCTACTTTCATTATCACAGAAGTTACTCTTTCTTTTTATTTCTCTCTCACTCTCGCGCTCTCTCTCTCTCGCTCTCTTTGTTTCTCATTTATATGTGTTCGAAGGTGTTCCACCTGTGGCCGTGAAACGCGTGACTCATGTGTCACCTACAATGAAAAAGGGATTTCCTATACTTAATACTCCCTCTACTATTCGTGTGGCATGAAATAATGAATAAATCTCGGAAATTGTTTAATCTGTAAAGAAAAATAAAGAAATCATTAATATCTCGGAGTCCAGAAGAACAGTTGTCTGCGAGCAAAAGAAAAGCGAGCCCTCCCCATTGTAAAGTATTAAGCGGAAAGTAAAAGTTTGAGAACATATTTGTTGTAAATTTACTTGCAAGTAGAATTTTGACTATCGTGACTATCATCCCAGAGGTACTGTGCTTCCAAATCTTCCAGTATTCTTCTAAAAACAAAAGGTTTCGTTATATGTTGCCTTTCGGCTGTCAGACTTCATGATAGCAAAAAAGAAAAAATCGTGAACAAATTCAAAAATGCCACAGGAAAGCGTCGACTATAAAGAACCCTTCTGCGAAATATTTCTTGCCATATAAATGAGAAATTTCGATTTGACTTTGATATTAATTCCAGTTAAAAGACTTTGACCGTAGTTCAATGCGTTAATCGATCGATTTAAAAGCATCGCGTATGTTTTACTTAAGCTATCTACCAATAACTTCCTAATAAAAATTAGCGTAAAGATTGTACACTCCTCTGCAAGTGAGCTCTAAAAGTTTATCTTCGATTACAAGATTAATGGAGTTAGCAAGCTTCTTCTATCGCTATCTTTTAAAGTCTAAAGAAACAAGACTGTATCCATTGGAAACGAAATCAAGATAATCTTTATTTATTCTTTGCAGCGATGCTATTTTATATGTATTATGTCAGATTATTTTTTTTTTTAATTCGTTTTGTAACCCATTCAATTTAACTATCATACGTGTAATACGAAATATGTATAGATTTCATCTACTGCTCGTTATCTTTCACATATTATCCATCGGCTAGATAATAATATGTCCTGAAAAAATTAAAACACCACATTATAATTAGTGCATAGCATCTTCCACGAATTGTCTTCCGAAAAGTATGAAATTTTATCTTTATCATGACTATAGTTTATCTTTTTTACATCGTAAACGCGGCAAGTAAAATGATTGTTCCGAACAGATACTTACCCGTAACTCCTTGCTTCCAATCGTCGTTTCTTTATATAACACATTATTATTGTTGCAATAATCCCGACCAACGTCATCGAGATAGTGGTGGCTATGGCTTAATTAACAATGAATATTTAATACGATCATTCAAGCTAATGTCAATAATTATCGGTAATCGTTACTCACATATCATTCTGTAAGCAATTACTGTTACATCCTCTTGATGCTTTTTAAGGCACTTAGTTAAATGGGACAAAGTGCCATTAACTAAAGGGCACTCTACGTCGAGTATCTTACAAAATAGGGGAAATAAATCTATATTGTCGAAAGGTTCTAGTTTGCATTCCGGTATAAACGCAGGACCTTTCGCAAAGAAGAACGGATGCATCTCCGTCGCCGCGTTGTCGTAGCCGTGCAATCCAAACTCTGAGTCACCGTTTACTATAAATAAACATTGCGCGTACAATATAATATGTATATTAATAATTCGCAGCTATATGTTACCCTTAGACTGTGGATCTTCATGCATTTATGGCTTCTGAAAATTTTCAAAAATTGCCAGAATGTATCCTTCGACAGAATTTAGTCAAATTTTGATATATTTCATATCTACAAAGACCACTACTACTGAAAATAATGTCTTATTTGGTTCCCTTTGTTAAAAATCGTCTCGAAAAATTGCAAATTGCATGAACTTCCGCAGTCTAGTTATCCTCTTGCAATGATTACCTGTAATATTGAACCTCTTCTTATAATATTGTATGGTATCAAGGAGATTCTGAAAGGCGTATCCCACTTCTGCAATCACGAAAATCGGACCGACACGTGTGTTGTTCCCGTAATGGTATTTCTGAGGGATCTCCTCTCTTTTGTAGACCTTGAACGTCATTGTTTTTGCTGCTGCTTTTTTCAGTGCCTGATAAATGGCGTCTTCTTTGCCTGAAAGACAGATGCATTTTCTCATCGTTTCTTTATTACTGTATTACTTGAAATAATCGATGTACCAGGATTCGGGAAAATGTGCAAGCCCGGCGAATTGCCCACGAATTTGTAGTCAGAACTGTTTATATACTTCGTTAAATCTATTATCCTATCCAGTTTCACGGTCGCCATGCCGTGGTCGCTCAAATGAACAACGTTCAAATCGTGCAAATCATGCTGCTCGATCTTATGATGCAAATATTTAGTTAGGTTGTCTAATTTCCGCAGAATATTGTCAAATACGGGACTATTTATCCCGACGATATGACCATGGTAATCTGGCTCTTCGATGTATAATACAGCAAAGTTTATCGGATGTATAGGATGGACGAACCACGATATCAAAGTGTCTATTCTCTCTTCCCAAGGTATGGTCTCATTGAAATTCTAAACAAAGATAAGAGATTAGAAAACGATTGCAGCTCATCTTTCTGTCTTTCGATAATTTAGCAGCAAGGGTACTTGTGAAAATGTAGGTGAAACTCCTTGGTATTCGAAGACTCCGCCAGGCCACATCATGGCACCGCTTCTCCTTTGTGCTCCTGCTTTCTCGTTAATTGTCTACCAGAAATAACGACAGATAAATAAAAATTGTACAAGAAGGAAGGACACAGGTAATATTTTCATTATATTTACATACCCATATGGGAAGCACTCCATTGTTGTAATGATATAAATTATAAGAAAATTTAGTTGTGTTCCCTGAAACAGGATCATAGTATTCGCTGTCCACAACGCCGTGCGATTCGGCATACAATCCTGTGGCCATGGAATGGTGATTGGGGAAAGTTTTCGTGACGAAGATGTTCCTTATATAATCGGCATGAGTGCTTTCATGTTTTAATTTGTTCATGAATGGCGTTAGGTTCCTATTGAAGTAGTCATATCTGCGAACAGGAAGCTAGATTAGTTTGGATATCTGGTTTCCGATGATTATAGAACTTAGGAAGGTCTTACCTGAAGGCATCGTAAGATACGACCAATAATTTTGGATGTTGCGATATCAACAATCCGTGTCTGGCATTAAGTAAAATAATAAATATCAAGGTAAATGTTGTTACAGAATTCATGACCGAGAACTGTTTTCCAATATACATGTCGGTGATTCGACGACGAACGATGTCGTTCTGTTTAAAGGACAGTTATTGCACGATTTTTCCCATGGTTGTAAAATTTTCGCGAGTTGCGTTTCATTTGTGTTTTCGAAATAAAACCGTCTTTGTGACAGCCGATAACTTTTGACAGACAATTTATTCGTTTCCGGTTATCTGAGATTCGCTCCCCTAAACAATGCTTATCGCGTCACGCGCGTCCACGTATTTCTGTCGGTCACGTTTCGAACAAATTCAACCAAATCGCACAGCACACAGTTTTCCAGCTGTTAGTCCGACACGATAAGAACGGGAAACGTCTGCCAATCCTTCTCTAATACCATTTGCCAAGTGTTCAGCTATCCCTCATGAACCATAGAATTAAAGAGAAATGACAACAACACTTTCGAGTGCGCGAGTCCCGGAATTTCCATACATATACGAAACTGCGGGCGTGTCTAACGTATCAATTAGAGAATAATTCGATAAAAGAAACATGTATCTATAGAATTTCAAAGTTGACGTATGTATCTCCTTATCAACGGATCCAATTCCTCGAATGATAACCGGATTCGACTATCTAACATAGTCGGAGGTCAACTATCGCGACATTCCATATAAATTATTCGGCAATGACTGAAACGTGGTATTTAGTCCGTTCTCCCTGCAAAAAACCATAGTGACGTTCAAACGATTTTTCCGTCAAATGTAAACACAACTTCGAACAGTTTTTCGTTAAAAAAATATTTCGCAAACGTGCATTGTGAATTTCAGAAACGCAGCCGTTCCCAAATGAGAACGCTGGACACTAGAATTTAGAGTAATCGAATGATCATCATTGAAATTGGAAAACTGTTTTTCAATAGGTTAAAAAAAAGAAGATTGTAATGAATTTGCAACGCGGAAGAGAATAATTAGGTTTCCTCAGATCGAAAATATATGAATTTATGCGTGCGTATTTTATTTTCGTGACGCAAACTTGGCGAGCATGAAGGAATATCGATAGACAACATTGTTGATAGTTGTCGATAGTTATCGATAGTTCTTCGTCACCAGTGCCTTAGACCATATAATACTTATAGACCCGCTAAACCCGGCATAGGTGATAGGTACGTATAGGATATGCATAGAATCATATCAGTGCATAGAATGCACTGTTCCAAGATAATGGAGTATTTGGTGCCCACAAGCACGTCACAAGATAGCTCAAAATGGTGGATAGCGATATATAAGCTGATATTATAAAGTAAAAATGAACGAGTAATAAAGTAAAATATATATTACAGTTACAGCGACGCGATTCCTCCTTCCCATCTACCCCGATAGCACAGTCTGACCAAGTCTGACAGAGCCTACCACCGGACCCAGCCAGCAGAGCCCCTGACCTACAGGTTACGGGCAAACACAACGCTTGGAGCTGCGTCGAGAGTCTCGTGCAGCACGACACAGGGCGGGTCGCATCAATGTGGCAGTATTGTGCAAATGCGTAGTAGTCTCCCTTTTTACTGACAAAAGTATAATAAGTTAATAAATAAGACCTTTGAGGGCGATTGCTGCCTAGATTGACTTTTATCTGGCGTTTTTGACTACTGGAAAAACCCGTGTTTGTAATATCACGAAATGAGAACGCGAATCCCGCACCCTTGCAATCTTGCAAATCGGCCGAACACCGGCCCGGCCTGCAGGCCCTTCGCTCGAGCCCCTTGCAGGTGAAATTCGCGCCATTTTGTGCACAGGTGCCCGGCTGAAATCGAGCCGGTGTGCTATCGGGGTAGCTTCGTGGTACTGCGACTTCTCCACAAACTATAGCATTTTGCCCACGACCGTCATCTGATAGATGATGTAATCTTGGAACAAGGTACGTTATTTGAAGCCAGGTCTATAAGTATGTATGGTCTATGGTCGCAAAGCGAGAGTGAACAAGAACAAGGAGTGCACGCGATGCACGATGCACTGATGCACTGTGCAACTGACAGCCGCTGCCTGCCGCTGCCGCTGGTATACGAAAGCGATGAGCGTTTGATATCCGCTCACCGCTGACTGAAGGCCCGCCCTTTTTTCCTATTATCCTTCATTCACCACGTGGAATTAAATACTGATCTCTGAACGCCTATATCAGTTAGATGACGGCGATACGCCGTGTGTTAACAGGTCATGGGGGCCTGTTTCGGCCGCTGTATCTCCAAAGTTACAGACTCCTTATCGTACAGGTTAGATATCCGCATTTCACGTAAAACGTTGAACGAACAAACATTTTCTGAGAAACGATACTCGATTTCTCCTCTTCCACGCACTCTCATGACATAGAACTTCTTCGAATTTAAGGTTTTACCAAAGGCACACCAGCATGTCCTTCCAAGGAGACGAACAAGTTGAGGTATGAAGCATTTCAAATAATGTACACTGTATATAACATATACCGTAATTGTACACAATATATGTTCTCTCGTAGATTATAATAATGTACACTGTACATAATGTATGCTACTAATGTATGTTCTCTTGTAGTTTATAGATGACAAAGGAGATGCAGAACAATCTAGAGGATCAAAAACGTAAGGAACTGCGCTTAGCTGTAGGGCAATGTCACATTTTTTAATTGTATTAATTGTACGCTTCATTGTTATGCTTCCTGGATAGCCTGTTATCGTTTCTCTCCTTAAATCGATTCAAGGTAATTGAATTAGACTATCAGTATTTTTTCATAGTATACTCACTGTTGTAATAGGTGAGGTACACTCACTAATAATATTAATCCAGATTTCTATCGCTGCAGTTAAGCTGGCATATGTTTATACTTTGATTTGCCAAGAATCGTTTAATGGCCTGTCTAATATGTTTGTAGAAAAAAAATGGGGCCCCTGTAACGTTGGAATTGTTAGAAGATAGCGGTTGGGCGAAGGGAACTAAGAAATACACCAGGTTACAATCAAGAAATAATGCTTCAACAAGGTACACTTATCGAGAGAATTTTATATGGCAGCGATGAGCAACCCATGGACCACGGTGGGCCAAAAGTAACAACAATGTATCGAAAATCGTTGACGAAGGCCTGCAGGCCAATGGTTGCTCATCACTGTTGCACAGAACATGTATGTGATGCAAGATACAAATTTTGTTGACTAACGATCTCTTTAGTTCTGGACTCGACACTCCGCTTCAAATTCTCGATGCAAGGACATTGATGAAACAACAAGCATGCGTCTCTTCTACTCCTGGGTCTTCTTTGGACTTGGAATGGGAGCACGAAGGTAAAAGGATCACTTAGAAGAAAGCAATAAGAGAGACAGTAAGATCTAATATGTAAAGATACAATTGTAGGTTTGCCCCTACCGGTTGTGGATGACGAGAACGTCGAAAGCAACGACGGCTCCATAACTCAAACATCAGTTCACAATAGTCAACCCTCTAGCTTGACGGCATCTCCTTGGTCTAGAGTGTCCACGCCAAATAGTTTAGAATGGGATCCTGTCGAAGCAGACATGGTATGCGTCGATTTAGAGACTGAGCAGCTTTTGACTGAGATAGAAAGATTAACAGACAGAGCGTTGAAAGAGACGGGCGACTGGAGTGGCACCAGGTGATAAATAATATAATTATATAATTACACAGGATTGTTTGTATTTTTGTATTATATAAAGAAAGGGTGCACACAGTGGAGTTTCAAATGGAAAAGACAAAGAGATACGGAAGATTGTTAGAGAGTGAAAAGAGAATTCTACTGTTTCGTAGTGCCGAAATAATATAAAAGTATATATTGTTTCAAGCGACGTATACGTACTTGTATAAGTCGACAGAATTCAGAGGGAATTTTATTATTAACGGGAAACGCAATGCAAACGATTCAACTAAGAAAACCAAGTGATTTTTTATATTGTTGCATTTGTACATAACTGTATTATAATTCTTTTTTGTTTTCGTTTTGTTACCACGCAATTATTGCATTTACAGTTTTTATCCTTATTTTGTACGACTACCGCCGGACAATAACTTTTCTTCCTATTCAAAGATTTCATGTTCTTTTATATCGTATATTGATTTTACTATAATTCTCTGCATTGTGAGCGCGTCATTGATCTCATCTTTCTTTTATACAGACATTCTTCTACAGTATCGTAGAATTTACTTCGATCTTTTGAAGCACGCGTGTCTAAGAAACGCGATCTTTTCATTCTTTCGTATCGAACGAGTTTCCTATGAATAATAGTACATATTAGAGACAAGTCGAAGAACTTCGTGCTTCAAACGGTTAAAGAATGCATATGATATATGCAACAGAGAAATGAATCTTTACGTTTAATGAAGTCTATTATTCACCGTTTAGCTTAGATAGGGAAAAAAGGGGGGAAGAAATTAAAGGCAGAGGTAAAAATTGAAATGCATCAGGTGCTATTAATGCAATATATTTTTCGCGATCAAAAATTGAACGCGGTTTATTCCGGAAACAATTTATTTCGGAGCGTAGCGTATGTTAAATTAACCATATTTTATACAAGAACGAGGGCTGTCTCATAGTCTTTTAAAATAGTCTAGTCACAGTGAAATCTCGCGAGTCTCTGGAAGATTGGAATATGGGAAGGGAATAAATAAAGGTGGTGCTGATGAAATATTAATGTTGATACGTGTTTGCGTGTACAAAACCTGTTTCTACTGTGGTTAAATTATAAACTAATTAGATTACAATCTTAGATAGACCGTCGATCTATATTAACACGAATGAATTTAAAAAAAAGAACCGAAACGTAGGCTGCCTTACAATCAGGGATCGCAACTGCTGTTTAATCCAAAGCGATTATATCATTTCCTAATAGAAATTATTGTCTCCCTTTACGGAGATTATCATTAATTACTTGTACCCTGGCTTTAAAATTCGTCTGATATGAATTAAAGTTAAGATCCCTGTTTACAATAGAGGAAAATAAATATTAAAATTCGTAACTGCTAAACACACCGCGTTAAATCTTAATTGCATTATATTCGCCGCGGGTATGCTCCGTTATAATTGCATAATTAAATTTAAGATGTTTAGCTTGCGACTAATTTATGAAGAAATCAAAATGTATGCAACAATAGCGCAGTTTGTAGTAACGTTAACAATAACGAGAAATAATATTAATAATAAGAATGATGCGACGCGATGCGGTATGTTAACGACGCAGTGCCATGTCTATGTTTGCACTCTATGGATTTCGCCTCTCATAATTAATTTATTACGTCGACCTCGGGAGGACAAGACATTTACCTTGAACTGTATAAATGAACGCACAGAGAAGTATCGTTTCTGCAAAATGTGTGTGGCTTACCATTGAGAACAACTTTGAACGTACTGTTTAGTATATCGGGAAGATTAAAAAGGTGCTTCTAACAACATAAAAGAAGATATATATATATATGTATGTATGTATGTATATATAATTGAAATGATTGACGCGACGTTTATACTAGTGTTGATACGTTGACGAGTCTAATATTATAAATAGACTCCGGATGTTTACGCAAAATAAAAAGTTTGTGCATCGATTGCAAGACGCAGGAGCTACATATAAATTTATATTCTTCATTAATAATTTTAATGTGGTGAAAATAAAATATTAATATTCTTAGTCTTTTAATATTTTCAATGTTTTAAATTGCACTTGCTCCTTTTTGTTATAAATGCATCAAATCTGGAGTCTAATTATAAACTTTAAATAGCATTCGAATTTATGAAACTGAGTTTAGAAGAAAGAATTGCATCTTCGTAATTTATCTCCAAATAAGTTGCATACAGAATATTTGCGAAACGTTCCGATTAATTCTATTGATTGTAATTCGATAGCGAGTATTCATGTCAAAACAAGAGTGTTTTCCGCTTCTACAAAATTTTAAGTGCTCTAAGATAATAGGGACCAAAAAGTGTTTTCAGTATTAAGTCTTCTCGTGGCTAATATTTTATGCCAAAATATTCTTATAGTATGCTTTGTACGAGTTGTATTTATGTGTGCTATTTCACTAGCTTCGCTCACTAGCTATTCTTCATTAATTTCAGTACACGATTGCATCGTTGTACAAGTAATTGGATCGTGAGGATAATTGAAGATGATCGTGTCGATTTTGAAATTGTAAACAAAATTTATCATTGTTGGCTTTAAGAATACCTTTATCTGCGCCTAGTATTAATAATCGAAATGATATTGTTTATATATTTTATGTACGAACATTTCACTGTCACTGTGAGTTCGCAATGTGTAAGGAAAAAGCAACACTATGCATCATTTGCTTGTGCATTAAATACACTTATTATCATTGTATCAATATTCTCTTATTTATTATGGAATATTCGGGAATAGCATATCATCGATCGACTTCATACAGATAGAAACAAAATTACACGCGAATCAAGTTATTACACGTGTAACAATTAACGATAGGTGTCATAAACAACTATATTTATATGCTTTAGTAAATAGTTACTTTAGTTATGTGTTTATGTACACGCGAGAACTGATAAAAGAAGAAAATTACTTTGTATCCAAGTAACCGTGTATCTTTAATCAACTACACGTACGTGTTCACCGGAAATGAGTCACAAAAGGACAGAACAATGCACGAGTACAATTCACTGGCACTCCATATGGTTCCATAAAGTGATATCGAGTTTTGCAGTTGCTTGTATAACGTTTCCTTATTTCAACAAATTAACGAATAACATCAGTATGAAATCAAGAAGTACATTCAAAAAATAGAGTTGCTGGTATCACATTTGTACTGCAAATACACGTATTTTTTCAACTTGTGTATTTTTTTTACTTTTCATGTGCACAGTTTCATGAAATACAACATAATAACTCGTGTAACTTATCTTAAATTTGTAGAAGTTATATACAGTATTCGCCTAACGTACAAATTATCTACATTTATATAAACAGTAGGAGAAAAAGAAAACGCGTGGAACTCGAACTGAAAATCGCAGTAACATTTGTAGGATTGAAACATATATAATGACGAAGATTTCCATTTCATGATCAAAATCGTATTTGGCAAACATTTTTTTATAAACGTAACATGATCTCGTATCTCCATGAAACAAAGTAAAAGAGTATTATAAAATCATCGGTGTACAATTGAAGTATGCATACGTATATGAAGTGTATGCGTAAATGCAAAGTAGCTCTCTGTTTTAATAAAAATAAGGATTACTATTCGAAATATAGAATATTCATCCGAATACTAAAGAATCTCGAAGACGAGTAAATATACAGCCAATGAAAACACGTAAACGCGGCCAGCAAAAACGAAAGTAACTTCTTTTCGATTTAGGTTCTTCATAGCAATTGAGTAGATATGTACTAAAGTGGATATATCGGTGCAGTCGCGTGTGTCTCTGCCATATATTGTGTTTTTATGGTAACCAGATTATCTCTAGCATGTATAAATCTGTCACATGTTACTAAGTTTAAAAATGCTATCCATAAAATGTATATAAAATTTACTTCGTCTTGTTAACATACTTACAAGTATAACTTTTGTTACATTTCGAATAATTTAAACAAGAAATAGTCGCCGCAAAACAAGGAGAATTATCGCCGACACTAGCGAAGCGATCAGAATACTCCAGAACAAATCGTTAGAAGACGGGATTGTCTCTACTTGTTGATTTACTATTACGTCGGGTTGTTGTCGATCCTGATTCTCGGTGGGAGGCGATTCGACGTTACGTTGCCTGAGCTCGTTTTCCGAAGTGCCGTCTGCGTTGGCCGCGAAACTCGCTTCCGACGAGGGCGAATCATCAGCCTATAATCATCGAGCACTCTCAGAGAACATTCTTTAAATTGCATTATTTTCTGAGCCTTTCAAATTTGTTTCCACGACTTTTTTTCTGGTAAATACATAAATGCTATACTTCGAAGCTCAATTAAAGCATAAACTCAAATGCGGTGTTCCTCCTTACAACCACAGAAATTGCAGTAGCTTTACATAAAGTTTACCTTCAACGCAATTGTATCTAACATTGTCCGTTCCTCCTCGGTGATGGGCCTTTTAGCTTTTGTCTTCGACAATAAATCAACCACCTTTCCGCAAGTATCGCATTGCCAATGCACAGACCTGCAACAATGTAACGCGCTCGATAAATACTACAACAGACCCTCAGCTTCTTCCCGTTCCTCCAGAAATAAACCTGTATTACTTTTTCGCGAGTTTCTGCCTCTCTTCTTTACTGAAGTCTAAGGAACCGATCATCTTGTTTCCCGGTGTCGGCATAAACGCGATTAGAGCGAGTAGGGCTGTTCTGATGCTCCAAGAGGGCTGCCACATTTCCGGATGGTATCCAGAGATACTCAGACATAACTTCTTGTTGATCTCGAAGCGGCCGTTAGGCTGGAATTCGTTAAAATCATATTAGCGAAACCAGCGAAGACGAATAAACCATTTTGTTGAAATTAAAGTTACCCACTGTTAATAATATAATGTTGGGTGGTTTCATGGGGTACTCGGGTGGCAACAGAATTCTGCCATGATAGATGCCACCCTCGAAGTCTGACGACGGAGGTCCTTGCACCGTGAAATGCCACTCGAACAGATTATCCTCCAGAGGGGAAGCACAATACTCTTCGGTTGCCTCGTGCAGCTCTTGGGCTTCTTTCATTAATCTTTTCACAGCTGGAATTTCAATATTCGGATAGAATGTGCATTTAATAGAATGAATATTTCGAGTTATAATATTTACGAATGAAAATTCGGTCGCTGAAGCGTTCATACACAGATACGTTACTATAAACGTGTCGCAAACAGGATCAAGCCGAGTGGAATTGAGCGAGGACATTTTTTTATGGAGCGTCGAGGACATTTTCGATGACACGTATCGAAAGATAAGAATGCTAGGCTACGCGAAATTCCACCAAACGAGAGAAACGAAAGGAATAAAGTACTAGAAAAATCGGTTCGCCTGAATCGTATAATTCGATTGAGATAATCGAATACTGGATTGAACTTATCGTTGTAGACTCACCGGGACTTTTGGCGTTGTATTTCCCTTCGAATGACATTTTTGGGAGTTCGACTCGGTACCGTAGGTTAAAAAGCTGTCGTAAAAATAGTACTGCTATCTGTCTTGTGTCAGATGACTTCGTTATACTGACGTAGCCAGTCGATTTTGTGCATTCTTCACATTTTTCTCATCAGCACCGTAGCCTGATCATCCGAAACGGAATAATGCAACCGCTGTCCCAATGTAACGACGACCAATGTTAATTTTGACGTGGCCAAATAGGAGCGGCGGCTCATGAATCGCGCAAAAAATAACGTGAAAGTGACCGTGTTTATCGCGTGCACGCGTGCGCGCACAGCTTGGTCCCGGCCTCAAGAAGTCTGGAATCTGTAAGTTCGCTTGGAAATTGCACCGAAAATTACAGTTGCGTATCCCATCAAACCATTCGGGAATTATCGTCGCAAACCTACAATTCACCTTCCGAATTGTAATTATTTTTGAACGCGTAATCGGTATTTCGACCGCTTGTCTACAACGCAATATGTATGCAGATTTCCTAATTGATTTATAGGGAATAAACAACCGGTTAGAAGAAAGGTAGAAGCTTAAAAAATGACAAATTATCATATATTTTCATATAAATAATGCTTCAACATAACATGTATATTTATATATAATATATAAATGTATAGTGAACTATACATACAATCAAAGAAGCAAACGAATCTCTCCGCATTTCCTTGTAGATACAATTATAGTATATTTATACAGTATGTATCCTCTCTGATAGCAAGCCCTTATTTCGAACGAATTATACCTGAAAAACAATTTTACAGGCATATTTAGTCCATGCTGGTCCATGCTGGACTGTGTTGGACCCTGTAATAATTGTGAACGAGTTTTTCACGGGCGTGTTTCTCTCTCTAATTTCTATAATGTATAATAATGTGTAAGACAAAGATAGCAATAATCATCTTGAGCGGCCACCTACTTTATTTCATACGACACCTGATAACTAGAATAGCTTGGTGGTGTTATCTGTGTCGAAGGGCTGAAACTATTTGCACTTTTCCCCCTCATTTCGTGCTCCCTCCCCTCATCAGGCGACTCTGCTCGTCTATGGTCTATATATATAGTTTCGCGCCGCTATTTTAAATATTTATTTATTGCGTGATTCCGGGTATTTTGGCATTCTATGTATGCAGAGAATTCTAATAAACATAAATCTGTGTTGAACATATTTTTTTGTTTATTGTAGATGAATTACATTTCTAATGATTTCCTCATTGTTCCAATGAATACGCACACAATACGCACATATACCACTGCACCCTGCACATACCGTGCATAGAATGCATATGTAGAGAGGCATGCACATTAGAAAGTGGTTTCCAGTGGTTTCGAAAGGTGGCTCGAGTTTCGGTTGGTTTCGGTCATCTATATGGTTATCAGGGTAGTCTATGCTATAATGCTATCGATACATCGAGGAGACTTTTTGTCGAGAGGTTTACATATTTTCATAAGGAAGACCCTCCAAAGTTGTGCCAAGTGATTTCATCATTGACGTGATTCATTCAAGCCTATATTTGTATTAACGCCGTTCTCGGGACGTTCAGATGAGCACGAGTAATCAATGTACTCGTTAAATAGTATCGTGCAAGCCGCGTGAAGGCTTTCAGAGGGTTATGAATATTTAGCGCTTGAAGAAAAAGTTGTTGCAGTGTCAGAATAAATAACAGAAAGTGAAGCACAGTTGATCACAAACAAAGATGACAGTTATGGACTTTTTCGGTTGTGCCTTCTTGGCTTTTGGCCCACCATTGGCCATGTTCACCTTTACGGTTGCGACTGAACCTATTCGTATTATTATACTGATTGCCAGTGCCTTTTTCTGGTTCATTTCATTATTACTGTCATCGGTGCTTTGGTACGCTGTAGTGCCACTACAGAATCAATTGGCATTCGGACTGGTTTTCTCTGTACTATTTCAAGAAGCGTTCAGGTAACTGAATTACATAGAATTATTTGCGCAACATCTGCAGTCTTTTGTATAGTAAGAAGCATATAAATGCATAATTACACAATGCAAAAGCATACCACAGATATTCTGAATACTTGTCTGTTGTTTGAACTTTGCTTCTTACTATTGAAAGCGAAAGATATATAGGATGATAGGATAATCAAATAACTCCTAAGTTGTTTGTTGTGTGAATAAACTTTTCAAACAAATTCTGTGTGGTTTTCAGGGAGACATACAGCGCTGCAATATATTTTTTGGTACTTTTGCTCTTCATCAAGATACGGGTGTCATCATCTGTATATTTTAGGAATTATTCATTTTAAGCCTTATTTGCTGTAATACTTTTTTTATGGAGAATTTGGTGCTTTATCTGAATCCGAGGAAAAATATTGGGCATTCCATTTAAAGAACTGACGGTGACAAAATAGATTGCAGCACTGTATGTTCCCCTGGAAAAACTTCTTTGTACAACAAACAACTTAGGAGTTATTTAAAGTTGTCACGTTACCAGACTCTCTCTGTATATATATGTATAAGCTACAAGTTGTTTACTCGCACATTTTCATTGTTTTGTCCCTTTAATGCAGATATCTTTTATACTGGGTATTGAGGAAAGCCGAAAGAGGCTTAGAGAAAATAACAACAACACCTGTAGCAGAAAGCAGACACGTGTTTGCCTATGTGTGCGGTTTAGGCTTTGGTATAATGAGCGGTGCCTTTGCCTTAGTCAATGTCCTGGCAGATTCTGTTGGCCCTGGAACAATGGGGCTTAAACAAGGCACAGAATACTTTTTTATAATATCGGCTGCCACAACTCTGTGCTTCATCCTGCTGCACACATTCTGGGGTGTGATATTTTTCTCCGCTCTGGACAGAAAGAACTGGGGACAAGTAGGTTTGGTCGTTTTCTCGCACTTGTTCGTCTCGTGCATGACCTTGTTCAATGTTTACCAACTTTACATGGCTAGCCTAATATCGGCTTACGCGGTTTTAATAATGATGAGTCTGGCGGCATTCAAATTGGCTGGCGGTAGAGTTCAAAGTATAGCTCATTGTTTTACAAAAAAATGAAAGTGCGAATAGGTGGGTGTGCATCGACAGAAATGAACATTGCGGAATGACAATTTCCTTTTTTCGTTTCTTTTTCCTTAGGCATTAGCCCGTGAAAGTTGTTCAATACTTTAATATACACTGATTGTGAAATTGTATGACGTTGACTTAGCACAGTATTCCTTCGGATGATGTGACTTTTTTATCCCCACAAAGATCCGAGCTCGGATATCGGTGAGGCAAACTAATGCAATGATGAAACTTTCTTCATTTTAGTTCTTTCGTTACGAAACCTTTACCAACGGATTCGTGAAATTTCTCTGATTGAAACGAGGCCAAATCATCAGAAGGAATACTGTAAACTGTACCTTGTTTTTTTACACCATCGAACGAGCGGACATTTTCAGAAATGTATCAGCGCGAATTGAAAAAGGTATTGAGATTTAATGAACTTTCATACTTGACCAAAATCTGTAGAAAATCCGTTGCGTGTATCAGTATTATTGATTGCTTGAGATGTAAACGTTTTTCACGTTTTTAAAGTCGTGTGGTTTTGATCCCATTCCGAAGAAAATTTTATTCCATCGCGTCCGTAATACGTTCTAGCACAGAATGCTTTGGTCAAGCTGCTAGTCCGTCCCTTTTAACCGATCGAGACAAATTTATCGTCAAATTAAGGTAACATTTCGCGAACGTAGTTATATACCACAGTTTTACAGTACACAGGGAAATAAAAAAAGATTTGCAGTTTGCGTGGATGTACATACGTAAGAATGGGGTGTGCATATTGTACATGTTAAATCCGGCAAGAAAGAGTAGTTGTGTAACAGTTCGAGTCTTATGATTAATGGTGAACAAGAGTATATATACACTCGACGATAAAATGTAAGGAATTGTTCATTAGTTTTTGTATATACGAAGACCCATTGTACTTTAGGCTTTTACTACACCATCCATATATTTGGCATTCCGTTTCACTTACCATTTCACGATGGTTTTATTACTCGATTCGTATTACATTTCGTATGTCGTTCAAATAAAAACCATTTTTGTGAAACTAGAGTACGCAGTTACTGGCGATCCTTGTTGCGTGAAAGAAATATTCCAGGGTGAAATTAAATATCTAGGACAGAAAACTAAAAGAAAATAATACGTCGGGATATAAACATTTTCAATATTGTTTTATTAAAAAAAGAATGGAGAAAACAAGAATACTTGGACCAATAAAGATCTACGAAGATGGAGAATCATATTAATCACAGACAGGAAAGATCTCAGTTAAACAAATTCATCGTTCAGATTGTACAATTAAGAAATGTATTTTGCGTATCGGATTCGTGATAAAAATCTAAAAGTACGTGCATGTCCTTTCACCCTGTGGAGCAAGTGGTTTCCTCGCCTAATCAGTCGATTAAATTTACGAGCTCGTCAACGAAGCCATCAGCAGTTCCATTTTATTTAAAAAGTTTTTCCCTTCCATTTTGTCCCATCGTACCTCTTTGAACGAACCGCCGAGATTCTCCCACTTTCTTTCTCTCACTAATTGCCCAGGGAAAAAGTCCTTTCTGGGGGAATGAGCTATTGCTACTTGTACTCCTGTCTGTGGTTCGCACCTGACGGCGATCATCCTGAAAACACGTTCACCGAGTATGAAATATGTTGATATAGTTTTCGCAGTGGCCGCTCTTTTTCGCAGAGGGAGCGACATGCAACGAATTTGATTTCACGAGTGAAATGTATGTACCTGTCGCCTATCGGTGATGCTAAAATACAACTGCTAGCATTTCCTAAAGGTTCCACGGCTCCTAAGCCAAGATGCGAACTGTTGGCTAAAAATTGCCAACCCATACATTTAGCTAGTGCTTGTACCGCGGTTATTTGGTGCTGATAGATCTGTAAAGTTACAATTATAGCATGGTTTTCCGAAATCAGCGTAAAGACTATGCCGAAAAGCAGTCTATACCTGACAGAAAATAAGATCCCTCAGTTCTTGAGGTTCGTAGCTCATGTGCATTACTCTACCGTCTCTGCAAACACATTTCAACGACTTTTCTCCAACGTGGACAACCAGCGATGTTCTACATACGCTATCGTATCCATGCGTTAGAATGTTAATCTTCACGCAGGACTGCGTGGGAGAATTCAATGCGTTCCAGTGAGACACGATCAGAGGATCTTTCACTTCCTTCGCTATCGTGTCTAAAACGTACTCTGTACGCAATCGCATGAAAAAGTGTTGAGCTTGTTGAATGATTTGTTCCAGCAGAGTTTGGCTTTTCGTCATTTCTAGGAGTTCGTATCGATCGGCTGCCGTTGGGCCAGCCAGGCATCTTCGTTTGCTGGGCCCGAGAGGGCCCGAGGAAGGATGCGGAAACGGATGGTGAGTGTTCTTGTGATGCACCTCGCGAAGCAGCTGATGCAACGAATGTTCCAGCACGTGATCGTGATCGCTTTTGTGAGGTGGGGGAGCAGTGGGCTTCTTGTCGTTTCCGGTACTATGACAGAGTCCTATGATCAGTTGGATTCCAGGAAGTACCTAGAATTGATATTTTTCCTTTGTACTATTTCAAAATAGAAGTATTAGATGATTGCAAAAGTTCGTGCCCGGTTTAAAAATAAAATTCAATGGTTACATTTTAAAGAATACAGCTTTTCTACAATTAGAAAAGAATGGTGACTATATAATTTTTTTACACTCCGCCGTGCAGCACAGTTAGCGACATCTACGAAAATCGGGCACGATGACACCATAATATTGACTGATTACCGTTGCCATTATTTGATTTCCAACGACCATATGTGGTATAGGTGCACGCAAATGCACCGCCTCTCTCGCTAACTGACTGAACAGTTCTTTGCAGAAGAGGACGTTTTGAGCAGCCTCTAGTTTCTGTTGCCAATGCATATCTGCGTTCGAACTGTGAGCACTATTGTTAAGTAAACTAATATTCGCGCTACAGAGATCTTCTTGATCTGGAAAGCAAAAATTGGTTTACACCTGACTTCGATACTGGAACCAAATGATTCATTTGAATATATTTACATTTACCAGATGTAGGTACTTAAGAGCGTTAGAAAGATGGGAGACAACGACTACTAACGCAAGCAAGAGTGGGTTCACTAGGAATATAGAATAGATATTGGGGAGGAAGAGGAAAGTCGGAAATGTGGTGTATGCGGGGATACCTTCGGAAATCTGGAACATATAGTAAGAGAATGTAGGGAACTTGAAAGGGGGATGTACATACAGGAAATATTGAGCGTGGCAAAGTGTATGCGTGGGTACGAGGATATACGGAAGGATGTGAGAGTTAGTAGGAATTGTAAACCGAGTCCCTTTTTATACATTTACCTTTTTGACATAATACTTCTATATAGGCGACACCTTGCAATTCACTAGGAATAGTAACACGCAACGCGGACGCTTTCGGATTGGAAGGATGATGTGCTTGCCCGGTCGTATTGTTACCAGCACTGGGAGAAGCTGGGGGACTAGTACTACTCTTTTCCTCCTCTTCCGCTTTCGTTACTTCGAACATACCCGTTTGAGGGAACTTGGAACCAGCTTGAAATGAATGTCGAATTAATATAACACACCGAGATAACAAAGTAAGATATTACTGGATAACAAAGTAAATCTGACTGTTCTGACTGACCTGTTCTGTAACTAAGATCGCCGATGATCGAGTTCGAGACTTTTTTCAAACGCCAATTTTGCCTTAATCTGAGCAATTCGATATGGAAGTCGGGCGTCGATCTATTTCTAGCTAATTCATTCTGACAGTTCTTTAATCTATCTGCACCCATCATAATCACAGAAGCAGCTCCAGCCAATGCTTTCTTTCTAGCATATACTTGTATCATGGGTTTCACTTCAGCTGGTTCTTGCGGTACTGGATCTAGAACCATGTAATGCTTCTCTTTAGCTATTGCAAGAACGTCTGCTAGCACGCATACTTCCGTTAACGCATTTCTGGAAACAAAATTTGTTGGACCTTTAAACATTTGAATCAATTTATAAAAATATATGTTGAATATTATTCAATGATATAATTTTCATTATTTGTAACAACTTGTTGCCATCTTTCAGAGAACCTGTTGATTCTTTTTTCTCAAAATTACTGGCTTATTTAAAATACGACGGAACTTTCCCTCCAACCTAATAGATACCGTGTGAAACAGGGTATAATATACTACCTCAATTTATTTCTAACACTGTCCCATGGCCATAAAGAAGACTGGAAGGGTGTAGAATCCTTTGGATCTTCCTCTCCCTTGTCACTGCTTTCAGGATCTTTTTTACTCTCCTCGCCATTAGTTTTGCTGAAGTCGATTTTCTGTGCAATCTTTGCCAGATTTTCCGACAATGTGAGGGGTCTGAAAATCAAGGATTAGTTCTACTTAACACTAAACGTACCAAGCCTTAAAAGTAACTGGTACTTGTTCCAAAATAAAAAATGATAATGTGGATTTCGTTTAGACTTTGTGCCGCTTCTATTGTAATACGTGTTCTACTAAAGACATCTATACAATCATTTCTTAGGAAATCATTTTTATTGTTTCAATAATTGTAAAATAAAATATCTAAATATGCTGTAAATATGTTGTATTGACATTAGGTTAGACGAAACAAGTAGGACGCATCCTTTGCAAATTCATTCGATCGACGATTCATTGATCGATTCCATAAGCGAGAAAAGCAACGAAACAAAGTACGTACGCCTGATAAATTTCCTGACCATCGTAAGTGATTTCTTGAATCTGATTCTCGATCGGTGCCTCCACAGAGATGTTCACAGAATACGCCATTGTTGTTTTCCTGTGTTTTCCTGCATCACGGCACCGACGAGATATAAGGATAGACCTATCATCTTATGAGACTTCGTGTCCACGCTATGAATTACCGACTGTGCAAAAAACCAGAGGCTTTCGTATGCCCTCTACAATTTAGAGTGGTGAGTTTAGGAATTACGTAGAATTTCAGATATCGAAGGCGTAGTTGCCAAAACACATTCGAAAATATTCGTCGCATAGTTGCCAATTTACTGTTACTGCCGTGTAATGCACAGCGCGTCTTTTTGCTATATTCCATGTTAAAGCATATATATATATATATATAT
>CM052296.1:4891164-4984263 GCA_028455765.1 Lasioglossum oenotherae
GCTGTGTCGGACCTTGCTTGTATGTACCAGACCGGTTGGAGCCGGTATTCGGCGTCGATACATTGAGAGGGATGGTTCATTGAGACCTATTCACTCGTGTAGCCATGCTACAGTGTCCTCTCTATTCGTCATCCTACCCGAGTCACCTCAACGCATTGCGTTGCCTGGTGACAGGTAGTTGGTAGGGAAATGGGATATCGTTTGAACACTTCTCACTGTCCATTCCTCTTGGTGAGGACACGTCGGGTATCGGCTCTGACCGATTCTGGACTGCAGGCATTGTACGCGCCGCGTCACCTTCGAACCAGAGCCTTCTGCCCTGGTTCGCTCTTGTTTCTCACTTTGAAAGAATCAGAGCCTTCTGCCTGATTCGCGTTTGATCCCCAGTGGATCGGAGACTTCTTCTCTGATTCACACCTTTTGCTCCGCGATAATTACTCGACATACATGCGTAATTTAGTATAATTTCGTCGTTGTAAGAAAGGGAGCCAGGAGGAATATTGCATTCGTTCTGATTCCCTTTCGGGTCTCTTGTGCAGCAACCTCCTCGTGGTGAGACCTTGGCAATCGGTATTATCCTTTATTTGTAAGTCCTTCTAGTGTCTTATGAATAAAGGATATTATCGAGCCAATAGCTGTACATTTAATAAATATGTTGATTTTTCAATAAATTCTATTCCTATACCTATTGTCTTTCACAACATTTTGCAATTTTACCTTCCTTCAGATCAAAACATATGTATTATTCAAACTGGTTCGCCCCGGGCATGAACAATGTCATATATCGTCTTGTTCTATTTAGGTAAAGAGACGAGATAGTATCTCGTCGGTGACAGTATTATAAGGCAATTACAGTATGGGTAATGTGAAGATTCTACACTATATGGTATATATGTGGTATTTCAGATCACTGCGAGTTCTACGTTATCCCCGCGGCCGTCGCGCCCGGTTACCGGTCCCGCTGAATAACCGACGAGGTCCTACCTGGGGCTCCAAAACTGAGTTGGTAATACAGGAAATGACAAGAAAAAGAGGCCATATGGCCTCAGCAAAGATGGCCGAAAAAATACATTTGGTGATAGGTCTATCCTTATATCTCGTCGGTGGTCACGGTTACAGCACCTTCGAATGAGATGTAACCCACCTTCGCAATAATTGTTCACCGTATTACATTAGTTACCAATCGAAATGGAGCATTCGTGTGCCGTGTAAATGAATGGTATAAAATATATATCTTCATGTTTAGTTAATGCAAAAGCGTTGCTAAATTATATAGATCCAAAAATCATTTAGGAACACAATGGAGTAAATTATTGTGAGAAGAAATCGCTTAGGCGTTCTACCGTAGATGGCTCAACAGGCTATTTCTATCATTTTTTCTGTTGTATCGCGGACGAAGTGTAGACACGCGGGAAATTTAAAGTTCGCGGCAATATCTAATGTAATTACAAGTCCATTTATTTTAATTATAAATGCATTATTTATTCATAAATACAATAATTCAAATATATTATAAAATATATAGGAGCATTCAACAAGCATTGCCGAAGTGTACCGATCCTAACCGAAGGGACCTATACAGTTGTATATATATGTTGTTTCTCTTGAAAAAGTATTTTTCTTTGTAAGTGTCGCCTCTTGTTGTATCCTTATTCTTTGGTTACAGTAGGTAAATATTATACAATACATCTACAGTGAACTCATACTTGTTATTGCTTGTTATTACGAACGTTATTCCCGGTAATATTTCTATAAATCGTTGCTAAATAAATCCAGCTACTGGAATGAAAGTTGACGCAGTGGACATCTCGGGATAAATAGAGTAGGATAGAAGCAACGCTCTCAGGTGGGGGGGAAGAGACTTAACCTTCCGAATTTAAATGAAACATGGCGCATCAAAATATTAACACGGATTCCGAAAAGATGCATAACATGATGGGCAGCAAGAACATCGACTTGGACAGTTATAGGAAGTTAATTAAATCGTATATCGAGCTGGTAAGGTTTCAGTGATCTATTCTATCTAAATTGTTTCGAATCCGACTATATTTGGTTGTTTCGTTTACAGCATTTGTACAGTGCTGCATTGTTTTGGGCAGACAAAGTTGTTTCGTTGAGTAACGAGAACTCTAAGGACATATGCACCTTAGCCCACTGCATGTTTCTAATGAAACAATACCACAGGGCTGCTCATGTTATCAGAAGTCATGGACTCGAGAAGGTACGATTGTAACATCTTTTTCGATCGGATCATTCATTGTTACACATTATAGTTGTGCCTGTTTGCAGACAGACGTGATGTGTCACTACTTGACGGTAAGAAGTCTTCTAGAAGCAAAAGAATACAACGAGGCGCTGCAAGTCATTAACGAATCAGAGATCTGTACGAACATAGCACAGTCGGTTATGAATTTCCCTGATCGCACACACATTCTGGAGGATGCTCCAAAAAATGTGATTAAGTATAAATAACTTTTTATAGTTCATTCAAAATTGGATCTGTAATCGTTCTTCCGAATAATGCGTATGCATTTTCTAACAGGTACAAAGTTCAATATTGTATGTGAAAGGGCGTGTGTATGAAGCTATGGATAATAGAGCGGTGGCAACCGACTGCTACAAACAGGCTTTATACTGCGATGTCTATTCGTATCAAGCATTCGAAGCTCTGGTTCAAAATCAAATGCTTTCTGCTTCCGAAGGTATAGAAATAATTGGATTCTGGGGAAGAAGTTGCAAAAGTAGATTCTCATAATTAGACTCAGGATATTTATGCAAAATAAAAAGTTTGTGCATCGATTGTAAGACACAGGAGCTAAATATAAATTTACATTGTTCATTGATAATTTTGATGTGGTGGAAATAATATATTAATACTCTAAAAGTCTTTTAAAGTTCACTGTTTTAAATTGCACTCGCTCATTTTTGTTATAAATGCATAAAAATGGAAAATGGAAAAGGACCTGTTGGAGTCTACTCAAAATATATATTACTTTAGAAAAGGACCTGTTGGCGTCTCTTCCATTCGCGGAACAATGTACAGGATCCGAAACAGAGCTTCTACGTTTGCTGTACGAGAGTAAATTGAAAAAATACCAGGAACCAAATAAGAAACAGACTTTAGCGACTTGCAGCGTAATGGGAGTTCTGGTTAGTGACAGATTACTAGGTAACTTGGATATGGAAGTATCGGAGGCAGAGAGATTGTACTATAATTGTGATTACCACAAATGTTTCTCGCTTACGGAAAGGTATAAATTAATTCCTATCCAAAACTTCCATTGTAAACGAAGTTTATATAATTTCCTGTATACGTTGCAGGATATTAAAAAAGGATCCGTACCATAATTCGTGCCTACCAGTTCACATAGCCTGTTTAGTAGAATTAAAGAAGACGAATGGTAAATTGTATGCTGCATTGAAAGTTGAAGATTCATAATCAACGTGTTCTTTTTCTTTCACTTTTCAGCTTTATTTTATTTGGCACATAAATTGGTTGACTTGTACCCAGACGTGGCCTTAGCATGGTTTGCAGTTGGATGTTATTATTACAGTATAGGTAAATGAATGTAACAAAGTAGCTTCTTCGATCGTTGAGAAGAGCAACTTTTACAAAAATGATTCGATCGCAGGCAAAAGCGATCCTGCGAGAAGATACTTGGCAAAAGCGACCGCTTTAGACAGACTATTCGGTCCCGCTTGGCTGGCCTATGGACACTCTTTCGCTGTTGAAAGCGAACACGATCAAGCAATGGCTGCATACTTTAAAGCTTCGCAGTTAATGAAAGGTTGTCATCTGCCACTTTTGTACATTGGACTTGAGTGTGGCTTAACGAATAATCTTAAATTGGCTGACAAGTTTTTCCAGCAAGCTCAGGGAATAGCCCCGAACGATCCTTTTGTTATACACGAGATGGGCGTCATCTCTTTCTACAACTTAGAGTAAGTAACATCATATTCCTTCTCTTTTGTTATATCCCCTAAAAAGGTTATTCTGATATGCAAAAGTGAACACTTACTCTGAAACCTGATTACTAGTCAGTGATTAGTGTAAAATACAGCCTAATTTATCAAGAGTTGTTTCATCGAATACAGTTACAAAACTGCGGAACGGCAGTTTAAGGAGGCCATGAAAAGAATTCAAGGAGGTCTGAAGGATGTTATCCTGCCTAGCAAATGGGAGGCGCTCTTGAATAATCTAGGTCACACTTGTAGGAAAATGAAGAAGTACGAGGAAGCTTTAGAGTATCATCAGCAGGTTAAATAATTTCGATGTGAACTTCAAAAGCGATTTGAATAGATTGTTGGAAAAACGTTTTTCTGTATTGTCGTAGGCATTGGTACTGAATCCGTTGAATCCGTCAACATACTCGGCGATTGGTTTCATTCACGCCTTGATGGAAAACACACAGGAAGCTGTCGACGCTTTTCACCGAGCCCTGGGTCTCAAAAGAGACGACATTTTTATAACAACCATGCTAACTTACGTTATGCAACAGCTTGTAGAGGAGTCACCTCCGTACCCTGGTATAATGGATAGACTCTCTCTCATAAGAATTTTAACCCTTAGCACTCAAACGGTTACTCTGAGAAATTGCTGTACTGTTATTCAAAATATTGTTTACATTATTAAGTATATCGGTATGTAATCAATAGACTGCGGATGTTTATGCAAATTGCAAATTGTGTAGACAAATTTTAAGAAAGTAGAATCAAACGAAATCTTATTTTCAGTGGTAGCCTCCGCAGGTCTGAAATAAATAAAAATCGTATTAAATTCTGTCAAATTTTATACTCTAGCATCTTTTGAAAATGTTCAGAAGCCACAAATGCATAAAGACCCGCAGTCTAGTAATCAATTACTAAACATTTAGGTATTGTACGAGGTATTATACCAATTTCGTGTCCATAAAATTTCGAAAATTATAGGGAATGGAAATATTTTAAAGAAGGAAGAAATGTTTAATTTTCGCGTTAAAATATCTCCGAGTGCAAAGGGTAAATGAAACGCGATCACGTGATACTTGATCGTGACCGTTGCTTTACTTTGCAGACGCACCCGTCGATATCCCGAAATATAAATTTCCAGAAGTCAGACTCCAAGATACAGAGACTGCAGAGCCTTTGGATAGGGCAAACTCCTTAACCGAGTCAGGTAATCAAGATATCGATAAATTACGTGTAAATTTATTTTCTGGATGGGGGGAGGAATCGGTCAAAGCAGAAGACAGTACCGCTGACAAGGAGGAAAGCAATTCACGAGACGTAGTCGTGAATTATTCTAGCGATATTAGCTCGGAAGTCGAAATGTTAGACTCGTCGACGGCACACATAGAATATAAATAAAATGAACAAACTTTTTATGTTCCAAATTCATTTGTCTACATAATAAAGCAATAACTTTGCTTAAAACATACTTCTTTTTCCTCAGCTAATATCCTTGTTATTATCGCATGCGAAACCGTACATTGAACAACACGTTTATACAGATATTTTCTTTATTACACTGTATTTTTAGTGCAGCTGTTAGAAGGTACATCTAATCTTTTCAAATAAATACTTTTAAATGATCGAATTGTATACCTATGTATATTGCTCGAGGTAATTTGTTCGATTACGAATAGAATTATTAGCCGTATCGGACAAATTATTAAAGAATCTGGTCGATTGATAATGAATGGACTGGGGATCTTTATGATTTTATGAAGGAATTACAGTGGGTGTACAAAGTATTCGTACACCTTTACTTTCGAAGAATTGGTTTACTAGCTAATGTGTAAATACGCATTATTTGTTGATAGTAAAAACAACTACAAAATAGAGGTGACAGTCTTGTAAATGAAGCATGCGAATGACCAAAAAATTCAATGTCTACCATAATACAATCAAGAAACGTGTGATTCTTTGATCAGTAAGAAATAGTTGCGGTTCAAAATTTGACATTTCATATACAACGACCTAATATTTGTATTTTGCATAAACATCCGCAGCTTGAAAGAACTATCGGGTAACCGGCAGTATGAAAAATATGAATTGTGTTTCTAATCGCGTATAAATAATTTCGAGTTTGTATTTGTTGCGGGTACACGAAATTCCACAAGGGCGCGTCGCGATCCGCGAGCCGCGCCGGCGTTTGCCGAGGATGAGACTCGGTGTCGAAAAAAGGGAGAGGACGAGAGGAGAGATCTTGAATTCAGTTCGGTGTGTGGAGCAACGTGGAGAAGAATGGGCGTTCCGTCTCCATCGTTGCTGCATCGACGTTAAACAATCGAGACGACAGAGGAGGAAAGGGAAATTTGATTTTCCGCTAGAACAGATTCGATTGATTCTAAATAAATGGCCGATTCTGGGAGTTGAACCGATTCGAAAAACATCCCCCCGGCGAACGGTCGCAATAACCGGCGTGATCGTCGAGCAGTCGAAAGGGAGCCCTTAATGTAACAAGATAAATAGTTCGTTGGTTTGTTTCGAATTCGCGTTAACCCTTTCGTCAGGGGATCCTTCGAATTTGTGCGTACGTGCACGTTGACGAACGTGTCGGTGGAACATTGACCGGAACCATCGAAGAATTCGGTGTGCTACAACCAAGGATCAACATGCCTATGCCAATGCAATTCGTAAGTTCTCTTTTTTATTTCATAAAAAAATTCCTCGACCCTCCCACACGGTGTTTCATATTTATTTGTAAGAATCTGTCCACGCGTGTCACGAGCGAGTGTCAATTTTCACGCCTAGACAACTGGGCTTTTATTTTTCGAGTTCTGGTGCGGTCGATCGGTAACCTACTTTAGAATTTCGTTTGCCATGATGCTGTTTCGGAATGAGGAAATACCGGTGTAAAGTATACATCGAATACGATGGAATGTCGTGCGTCCTATCGTGTAAACAAACACGCGAATCGTACGTTAGAACCGCAACGCGTCCACGTGCAAAACACGTTGCGTTTCGTACACCGATAGACCTGCCCTTTATCTATATATTATATGTATATATACATATCTGCTGAACGTACCTACATGTACGTAATACATTCGTATGTCTGAACTGCGCCCTCTGAATTCGCCCTTACCCCATTATCGGCCACTCGAAATCGGGCAAGAACGGATTAAGAAATTCATTTGAATGTTTACAAGAGCCTATAAGACGTTGTACGGTGGCAGAAGAAAGTATTTGTATGGTACCGTCTTCTGTTTTCGATCGGCGACACAATTTTAAATATATCACGTTTCTTTAAATGATTTTTATGAATGGTGTGAGAACAGAGTTTTTTGTCTCTTCCTCTCGATTGCAACGGAAAACATTGTAGCGTTCGTCACAGAAATATGAAAATGATAACAGTGGCCACATTATTACGCGTATCGAACATTGTATTGTTATCATTGCGTAACGTTCTTCTATAGAAAAACGATTTATGGCATGGTCGCCAGTGTTCGGATCTGTTATTCGGTAGCGTGTTTGCAATTTGAATTTTCTCGAAATCTTTATTGACGTACACACACACGCGCGTGTGTGTATGTACATATACATACATATACTGTCTCGAGTTCTATGTCGAGGACTTTCGTAAAGGACAATCGATATCGGTGTAACCCACGCGTAATTCGATGACTCAAAGGGTTACACCGAGAAACAAAAGTATCAACCTTAATTTTTGGAAAATCGAGGACAATTGACAACGACATCATTCTCTTCCCAATCATTTTTATGGGAAATTATTCACGATCAGTTTGCAAATTACATGAAATTTTCAAAGTGAAGGGCATTTCAAATGTTCGGTAATTCCGTACATTATCGAGAGGGGGAGAGAGAGAGAGAAGTCGGTATTAGAAGGAGACGCAACGTTGAGCCATAGAACGTTACAATGTATGTACGTGTTGCCAGTCGGTAAAGTTTAGCAACAAAGTGTTTCAAATATTCTTCGAACTTCGAACACTAGCTACTAGTAGGACTATTTCTTGTAAAATGAAATCAAATTAGTTTCCCTTCACAATAAATATAAATTTTCGTTCTCCGCTATTAAATTATAATTAGCCTTCGGATTTGATGCATTTATAACAAAACTGAGGAAGTGCAATTTAGAACAGCGAAAATATTAAAAGACTAAGAGTATTTTCACCAGATTAAAATTATTCATGAAGAATATAAATTTATATTTAGCTCCTGCGTCTTGTATAAACATCCGGAATCTAATTATAATATTATTATATATAACGGCGAAGAAAAATAATACGGGGAGGGATTGATAATCGAAATATTTTAATTGTTCGGATAGAAATTCGATTTTCACAGTTATTATTACTTTACTATTTACTATTTACAATCGGCGATTGAATTTCACCCTGGCACGGGGAGGGAGACGTCCTTAGGCGACGAGTGCGTTCGAATTCAACGGCGTTGAATTCTACGAAGTTTGGAATTCCTGTTGGGTTCCCGGATGCCTTGATATCTTACTTCGACCCTGCAAAATTTTTTTTCCGAATTCCACGAACGCGAGCCTGGGAGTGGCGTCCTTCAGTCTCTGTTTTCGTTGTTCTGTACCGAAAGCTCCCGGCGAGAGCACAGTCTGCTGTTGGGATTGCTCGCAGCGATGTGCTCAAGAAAATTAGCAACGGTAGGTGGCCACCATCGAATTATCATACTCGCGGATCGATCGTGTTTTATCAATTCTCCTGTTACATGCATGTTACGCCGCGTACGGGAACAAATCCGAGGGTTTTTGAATTTTCTCTTTCGCTGTTTACCGGAAACCACGCGAACCGGTTACGTTGCGTGACGGACAACAGCGAACGGTTTGAACGGTTCGACGTTTTCGTGCGGTACACAGCATTTGATTTCGAACAACATTGACGGATCTAACGAAACAGAAGCTTCGAGTTTCAATTTATCAACTCGTATCGAATTATCGGCATCTTTTTCTGCAATTATGATGCAATCGAACCCGTTGCATGTTTGACTGCGAATGTTTGCGGCGTTTCTAGTTCCCGCGTTTCGCTTTTGCGAAGAAAATCACGCCTTAACCCTTATGTAGCCTTTTGTGTGTAACATGTTTGCAGGAATTCTCATTTTAAGACCGTTAATTAATATATCGGCGAGCAAAGAGTGGACATTCAGGGAAATTCGTTATAAATGCATAAAGATCCGCATTATCGAACGCTTTCATCCTTGTGTAGCTTTTGTGGTTAACATGTTTGCAGAAATTCTCATTTTAAGACCATAAGTTAATATATTAGCGTTGTAATACTTTTAGAGGAACATTAGTAAGTTGTTGAGAGAAATACAGTGAATGTTAAACGTCGATTATTAATATTTTATAACTATAGAGGACATTTTTAGCGAATGTTCACGTTGTGCAACTTTGTTGAACAAACGCTCGATGATCAAAGGAACAAACCGACCGGGAAAAATAATCATGTATTGTTTTGCGATGTTTTTGAATTGATTGCTTCGTTTTCAGCTGGATTCTTACGAATTGGATGGGGTTACGATAAAGGACATATCGGGACGAAATAAACAGTCCCCTCATGGATTGAAGGTGCAAACGCCCCGCGATCAGGAGCATATGCAGCAGCAGCAACAACAGCTTCCATCGATCAGCAACTTGTTACTGGACCTGTCACCCCCGGCCAGCTTCCAAGGATATCCGCAGGAGACGAGCAAGGGCAACAATACCGATGGTAAAGTTTTTCTTTCCACTCGATTAGTACAATTTTCCACTCCTCGATCGTTATGGATCTTATTGTTAGATCTATTTTCGAAATCATATGTAGGGTGTCCACCGCAGTCGAAATAAAGGGAATATTCCGAGCAATAGTAATTCTTTCTAACTTCTAAAAAGAAAGTGTTCAGTCGAATTTTTAAAACGTAACATTGTACCCGACTGTACGTCTGCATTTTCACCCCATCGAATGTATACTACTGTGCGAAAGAAAGAAGCACCCAGTATAATTATAAGGTATAATTACGAACAATATCTTTATGTAGAAATTGTGTTGTACAATGATTGATTTACTGCATTTAAAGTGTTAGACAATCCGCAATAACACATATATTCTCAAACTATTCAATTAACACTAAACCTACCATCATTCCAGATCTTTTATTTTACGATTATTGATATAATAATAATTTCGTAAGGAATGACTGTATAGATATCTTTAGTGGAGAACATATTGCTAAACTGCGGATTTTATGCATTTATGACAAAAATGGGTACATACAATTTAAAAGAGTGGAGGTATTAAAAAGATTTAAGGCCACCAGTGTATTAGTTTTATCTTGATAAGATAATTAAAAGAAGAGTGAAGTTTTAATTTGGCTTCTGTGTCTTGCAATCAATGCAAACATTTTTTATTTTGCATAAAGCATGCACAAAGTCTAAAAATATCAATCTTGTCATTTTTATTAAATCCTCTTTCAAAACTCACTGTATTCTTATTTGATTTTTTTACGCTTTTCTATTAAATATGGCCGGATGCTTCTTTCTTTTGCACGGTTATTGCCCTCGGGAGCAGACTGCGGATCTTTACGCATTTGTAGCAAAATTGAGCGGATGAAATTCAAAATTGTTGGAAAATTCGAAAAATTGAAGATATCAATATATGATTTCTCTTCTATGAAAATCATTAAGGGAAGAAATAACATTCAATTCAGTTGCTATTTCGGCGGACACCCGATGGATGATTTGAAATACGTTCTGAACTGTCTCCTGCGTCGCGCGTCGCGCCTCGTCATCAGTTCGAAACTAATGAGCGAGTCCGATCGTCATTTGTCAGCCGACAATCCCCGCAGCCTCGCTCGTCTCATTTTTCCCCTGTGATTTTTCAAAAAACGCTGATATTTTCTTTCGCTTTTTCCGCTACCGCTACCGCGCCCAGCAGACATGTCGATCACTGATCTGTTCGGATTCGGGATGCCGTGGGGCTCGTTTATGAACAGCCAGTCGACGACATCCGGATCGCCTGGTTTCCGTAATCATCAGCAGCAGAATCGCAGCCCCGGATCCTATCAACATTACCAGGTGACACGTTCTCGTTCATTTCATGTATTTATACCAGGCGCGAGCCTTTTCTCAAATTCCTTTAACGTTCTCATTTAGGTCAACGAGCTTTGTTATTCCCGGTCGCATTTTCCTGGAATCTGTTTCCTTCAGCCCTTCTCTGGAATGCTCTCTCGCTCTCACACGTACGCGAGCGCACGCTATCTCTTTCTCTCTCATCTTCGTTTCATCCCTCGGCGTTCCTCCCCTCGGAGATTCAATATCAACCCTTGTAATGGCAACTAAAATGATAGCGTTAATATTTAACGCTCATCCGTCCCTCGCGTCAACTTGACACAGTTTTCTTGAAAGAAGTTATACTGTTCTGTTATTTTTAGGTAAATTTGCCAGAAATTTGGTGAACTTTATTTCTTTAATGCGGAACACATAACCGAGAGAGAGAGAAAAACCTAAGATGTAAATGGTAGCTCGTTGATTTGTGTAAGAAAACATCGAAAAATTACTGTTTACCACGTTATTTCATTGATCTTTTATCACTGTGTCAATTTGACTCTGAGGGACCGATGAGGTTGAAGGGGGTAGACTCGTTTTCAGGGTTGCTCCTTTCTCGGTATTGCAAAGATGACGTTTTAAAGTAGTCAAAAGCGCTCAAAGTATTTAAAAGTCCTATCTTTACGTTTCCGTGGCGTAAGTTGCATTATTCGGTAGCCGAAAATTGATCTTTCATCTAGCGGTCTTGACTACTGAAAAACTTTTGCAACCGTAGAAACGCGAGCCGACCCCCTGAAGATCTGTTGGAAAGAACGGCGGACATTCAGGGTGCTTGTGTCAAAAGGAAATCCAGCAAGAGCGTATCTGTGCACCCGGTTGCCTACACGAGGGTTAGCTCCTCGAGCTCAGAATATGATTGATATGTCTTCGCTCGGACAGATAATGTTAATGTTTTTGTAACGGCAATGACGGTCACGTGTTAGCCGAGAATCTCGACCGTCGAAGCAGAGGCAGTATTATGAAACGTCTGCCTGCTGCCAATGCAATAACCGGAACAATGATTATCCTCATTGGAGCGACTCCAACTGCTCCTCTCGAGGTTCCTCCTCCAGTCAGCCAGTCGCGGCTAATTTTTTTGTCACAATAGACCACCCGGCTACCGGGTGTATCGATTTTCAATATATTTGTTGCGGCGAGGGCCCAACATCAATTTATGATAGCACATGTAACGATAACGGATCGCGATACGCGCGCGTTCTGCCCTCGATAAGAGCAGTCCTGAAGCTGTCCCCGACTCTCTCCTATTCTTGCGGCCACGACAGACACGTCTTTACAAATTTTGTCCGGGACAAGTGTAGCGACCGGAAATGTCGAAAATTGTCGGTTCCAACTGAAACGAAACGGTTTATATTGCCGACAGTGATCGCGCAATAGTCTATTGGGTTGGAAAGAAAGTTCGTAGCGTTTTCAAATTAAGAATCCATGATAAAATTAAGATATTTATTGAATAACACGAGACGTTATCTCGAAACTTAAAAAGTAATGGAACAGAATGGAAAATATGTTATTGAGTAGATTCATGAATTTTAGCTTTCAATTTTAATTTACAAACGCTACGAACTTTCGTCCCAACCCAATATTTATAATATCTGCAAACAAGTGTGCACGCCTCTCGCAAGAAACGTTGAACGTTACTTTTGCCGGTGTATTCGCATTTCTAAAACGGATGGCGCCGCTCGACTACGATTTTTTTCAGTAGAATAATCGGCGCTGATTCCCCGCGTGTCGCTAGTGGGAGGACAGCATGCGAAAGCCGCGGCTTATCGACCAGACGGTTTAATGGACGTTTTATCAGGCTCTTCTCGACGCCTTTAACGTTATTACCCTCACCATTTGCTGGATGCATCTGTACATAAAGGACCGGCGGTACATCGAAACGCGCGTGTTAGAAGCGACGTGTAATGCGTTCGACAAAATAAATTACGCATAGTGGACCGCGTTACTGCGACCCGGATACCAGGATGGCCAAAGAATTTACAAGCTCGAGCCAAACGGCTCTATCACGGCCCCCTCACTTTTCTCGCTCTCCTCTCATCCCCCTTTTTCGCGCTCCGCGCTCCACGGCCTACGACTTCTCCCTGCGAACTTGTAATCGCGCCCTGTGTTCCTTCCTAGCCCCCTTTATTTTCTAACATTTTCTTGGACACGGTCCAACTACAGTGTTGCGAGTTTCATGGAAAGAAACTCTTCGAAAAGATCCCTGATCCTGTCGTCGAATAAATTGGACCTGTCTCTCCCACGGGAAACTTGCAATTGGATGATACACCGATCCTACTTTATTCTGTTCCGAGTTTAAGCGATTACTCGCGCAGGCAATTCTAGATGAATTGCAATTAAAAATTTTGAATTTGTGTTGATACAGTGCGAGGATAGGAACAGTATCTACTCGAACTCATCGATGCTGGACGTGCCAAGTTCACCGAGCTCCATCACCACACCTGGCAGTCCCAGCACCACCAGTAGTCTTTATTCGAACCCCTATTCGTACACGTCTACGAATAACAGTAACAATAATCAGACGACAACGTCACCGACAAGTCGAGGATCTATGCAGCACATGGGTTCCCCGACATCTCCCATTCATTCCCCCTTCTATGGACGACCCATTCGTGGATCTACACCCTACAGGTACCTTCGACATCTTGAGTTAAGGGGGTAGACTCGTCTCTAGGGTTGCAAAGATGCGGAACGCGCCTTCTCCTTTCCACAGATCTACAAAACGTATTTTTTAAAATTTTTAATATAGGCCCACATTAAAAAGGTGTGAAATGTTTTAGTATTTTCTATACAATTCCGAGCAAATGCAATTTTCGAAAAAATTCTTTCCACATCGCGTAATAACTCAATTGCATTAACTTCTCGAGAAAGTCCAAATCGTATAGTCCAATATTAAAAAAGTTATCGGTTTCTTGAGAGCGTCCAAATATTAATGGGAGTCACTGTAGCTGTCGTAGTTTTATGCTCCCGAATAATGCAAATTACGCATCGTAAACATAAAAATAAGACTTGAGGGCGATCGCAGCCTAAAACCTCATCTTTGCATCATCGAGAAACGAGAAGGCGCATTCCGCACCCCTGCAATCCTGAAAATAAGAGTCCACCTCTTTTATTGTAAATTATATAGCGGAGTAAATATTAATCATTCCTCTTTTTGATTTCCAGCGACTGTGGCAGCCCTACGTTCGAGTACACTCACGCGATAGGATGCAACGGTTCGAGATCAAATTCACCAGCGGATTCGGAAACCAGTGGCGTAAGCAGCATGGATGGTTCTCTGTCTGACATAATGGTAGTCCTTTGTCAAATCAGACCATCACACGTATCTTACTATTTTGCACCATAGAATCTTACTGGCGAGACCCTGATTGGAACAAAATAATCTTTCGCAGAACTGTCTGTCATTGAACTCGTCCTCCCAGGGATACTACGCTCAGTCCCTCGGTTCGCTGATGTCGCCGGACGTCGATCTATACGAGAAGAACAAGGCGGCCGCGTTACAGCGAATGGCGGTGAAAAAATACTTATCACCGCATCAGAATAATTCAACGTCATCACACCACCATCATCATTTGCACGGACACAACCGCGGACACAATTACGGCCCAAATCAAAACGTCGGCTGTCTAAACTCGATCTTGTCCCACGAGAAGAATTGTTGCATCTCTGGGAATCACATGACCGGTGGACTGATTTCATCACCAGTCAATATTTTGGACCCCCATTTCTCGTTGGAGCGAGTAGCGCGATTTCATCGAAGCGCTGCTGGTACGTACAAGAAATATAGTTGTGTGCGAGACGGGGTCGAGGCGGGATCTTGAAACTTACGAGATTCCTGAGAATGTTCAGGATTATTTCTAAAAACCAATATTAAAGGTACAGTATTAGAAATCCCGAAGATTCTCGGGAAACCCGAACATTTTCGGAATTTCGTCCCGACCCGATACGCGCCTCACGCATTAGATTTCAAATAAATAGGATGTATGTTGATCGTGTTAGAAATGCGTAGGTAATGTTTCAGCACTGTGCGAGCCTACTTGCACTTGGAGAGGCATACTGCCACAACGCAATCAGAAACACACGGGCTACTCGTCGAAAGTATTCCTTGGGGGTGTACCATGGGACATCACGGAGTCTCTTTTGATCGGGACTTTCAAGCAGTTTGGACAGATACGCGTAGAATGGCCAGGAAAGGATCAATCCGCGGCGCAGCCTAAAGGATACGTATATATAATTTTCGAATCAGAGAAACAGGTAACGAAAAACGCTCTTAGAATCTTATGAAATACATCTGTGCATCGATAACGAGAAATGGTTTGTTCGTAGGTGAGAACGCTGTTGCAATGTTGTACACACGATTTTACCAACGGCAGCAGTTGGTATTACAAGGTATCGTCGAAACGGATGAAGGCGAAGCAGGTATGTTGCGTCGGTTTCCATATTATTGATATAACTTCCTTGTAATACTTGGCGGTAGTTTCCCGAAAATTTCGAGATTCCCCAAAGAAGTCTCTTGGAAAGAATTCGTGGTGGACAACATTCTTTCATTGAAAAGAAGTTCGTATAATAATTAAATATTATATATAAAGAATAAATTATTTCGAGAATCTTTTTCGGGAATCCCGAAATTTTTGAGTACTCGCACACCCGTGTTGGCGCTCGTTCTACAATAGTTGTATCGTAGGTACAAGTGATACCTTGGGCCCTCGAAGACAGTAACTTTGTGAAATCCACATCGCAGAAGCTTGACCCCCATAAAACAGTATTCGTCGGCGCACTTCACGGCATGTTAACTGCTAGTGGTCTAGCAAAAATTATGGACGATTTGTTCCGTGGAGTTATTTATGCAGGTAACGATTCCATGTGGCCATTTATCTTCACAAGATACTACTGCATCTGTGTGTTGAACTTGACTATTCATTTTCGCAAGATAATCTAAATCTGTGTGTTGAACTTTAGGTATTGATACTGACAAACACAAGTATCCGATAGGATCCGGACGCGTGACGTTTAACACAAAGCATTCGTACATGAAGGCAGTCTCGACTGCTTTTATTGAGATAAAAACAGCGAGATTTACAAAGAAGGTTGGTACTAGAATATATTGATCAGAGAATTTGTCGGAGTATTTTAATAACGGCTGTCTTTAACAGGTACAAGTTGATCCGTATCTTGAGGATTCCATGTGTTCTGAATGCTCGGTACAGCAAGGACCCTATTTCTGTCGTGACGCGGTATGAATTATCATATTTGCTATTTAGTTCTATTTAAGGGGAAAGACTCGTTTCTAGGATTGCAAGGTTGCGGGATGCGCCTTCTCATTTCTTAATAATGCAAAGACGGGGGTTTCCAGTAGTCAAAAGCGTAAAAGCTATGTTTAGATTCACGAGGCTCCCACTAATATTCGGACGCTCTTAAAAAGACGAAAACATTTTTAATATTGGACCATACGATTTGAAATTTGTTGAGAAGTTAGAACAATTGGTTTAAAAATCCTAGAAACGAGTCTACTCCCTTAATCTGTTTCAATTGGAATTAGTTTTCTGTTTGTTATATGGTACGATGTTTTTGCTTGAACAATCGATTTGAAATTTCAAGATGTGCTTCCGGTATTTCTGTCGTATTTGCTGGCAATGGCAACACTCGATGGAATCAATGTGGCATCACATGCCATTGATGCGCAACTCGAAGACTAATCATGTGGTCGGATTGTCGCCGCATATGAACTCCGGTTCCCGTGGATTGAACAATCACAATGTTTAAGTACAGTTTACCCAAGTTTCTTGTTAGCGACATCATCATACTTCACACACATTCTTTTTCTTTTTTTGACTATTTGCTTTCGCACGGACGTCGCGCTAGCTGACTCACTGACAGGGTGCAAACTTAGTTTTTATCGCTGGGCTGTAACCAGCTGGTTTGACGATATATACACAGCCGAGAAATACCGTATAATACCAGCTGATCGGCAAAAAGATGCAAAACTATATTTGTTTATTATTGTTATTATCGTACACGTCCGCGGTACAAAGACTAATTGAAATGATTCCAAGAGAAAAAGATAGAGAAAGAAAGAAGAAAAGAAAAGAAAATCACGTTTCTTGAGAAAGTTCCTATTTACGAACAACGCGATCATCGCCTATTGTTTAAACGAGAACGATACTTTTATTTGATGCATTTACTTAGAGAACTTGGTGATCCTCTTGTTGATCGTTTTATTGCGAATAATGAAATCGTGCCATTGAACAGCAACGAACGTCGGCACACGTTGTGCAAACATATATATGCAGCAGTCAGACGTGAAAAGAAACAAACGAGTGTGCAATTTACATTGAATTCTCAATATAATGGGCTCAATTGTGGCTTTTAAAGTGACAATAATTTTTATGCGATACAAACTGGGAAGCCACTCGACTGCTAACAATGAAAGATCGATAGGAAAGGAAACAAGGTGCTAATGTTCGGTGGTGTTCAGAAGAAAAAATTCGTAAAATACAACTTGCCGCTATAACGATACTTCGGCGAAAATGTTACGCTTAACCGTGAATTATGCGAGGATATTAGATTATTGTAGTATTCGAAGCAAACCAGGGGGAATTTAAATCGTTCGATTTGCTATTATTTTTCGCGGTGAACGCGTTTTCATTTTGTAGAACAGGTGTGCGCGTACGCGGAGATGACTTTTCATCGAGTTCTAACAAAACCGATATTCCCCCTCGTGAGACGTTATTCTATTCCGGCGTTCGTCGGCGATACTGCCCATCGTTGTAGTTTTATGTTAGATAGTACAATGTAAGAGTATTGCCAAAAAAGAAGTGGCCACACTGTAATCATACTTTATATTCTTAGTTGAAGAATGCGTGAAACGTCGCAAAACTTTCGTTTACAGGGACTGTTTAACTGTTGACGAAATGGAGTAGTACATGGTCTACGATTCTGGAGCGGATTGTAGTGAATTGATTCTGTTTTTATTTTTTGTTACGCTATTAAGTTATGTATTTTCTTTCAACAAGATTTCGTGGTCTTCTCATCGCGTTTCTGATGTTTTGATATCATTTTGTTGAGTGAATTAAAAGTCACATTTTTTGCAGATAGAGTTGTATTGTCGTTTCTCCCTTTATTTTCTTCTCTGTTCTCATGGTTTTGTTCCTTTTTAATGTTCGGAAGAATGATTCTTTCTCCAGACGAACCTTCCAACCCTCGATTTCAAACCTCCTAGCCTTACTCTGAATGTGTGCCTCTGCAAAATACTAATCATTCAATGTAATTTACATCCTGACAAATTGATAGGTGCACGATATAATATCACCAATTCGAATCATTTGGTACTTGTGTGTTATCGTTGATTTTTCAGGTCTCGACTAATATATGTGTAGTTTCATTGTCTGTAGATCCATGGAAATTTTAGTACTTCGTTTTTTCCAAAGTAATAATAGTGTATTAGAATAGGGCCTCCCTATTTTACCATAATCAAATAGCTATTAGAGTATAAGTTACAATTACTACTGGTAAATGTTCCAAAGGAGAAATTGTTATATAGAATTAAGGTTTACGATTGAGGATGCATATAATCAACTGCAGACATTCATCTGCTACAGCTGGTCTCGTCAAATTATAAAAAGACGGAGAATGAACTTATCATGTTTCTGAGACATTAAAATTTAGCTTGATTCGAGAAAGTGGAACAAACAAATAATAATATATCGCGTTACATCAAATGCAATGAACAAGTAATACGGTTATTATATGTATAAGAAACAAATACTAACATCAAGTGCTTTAATACCAAACATACAAAATACCAACACACGTATATATATATATATATATATATATATATATATATATATATATATATATATTCTATGAAGGCTTGAAATGTATCCATAATGTTTTTAGTCAACGAAAGGGAAACGAAATCGGTTTGCTATATGCCTGAGAATGATTCTAAAATAGAAAAGAAAAGACGACAACTCTCTTAGACTAAAAAGAAAAAGAAACAAATTGAACGAATCAACGGCGAATAATGAATCGACCGAAATTTTAAAAAATGCTCTTTTATCGGAACTGTCTTGTTTACAAACTTTTAATGAGTCGTGCCTTTTAATGTAATCTCCATAGATTTTATTCGAATGTGGTAAACACAAATTATTTTTAAAATCATTGATAAACCATGCGATACAGGGTGATCTACTATTAAAGTGAAACAAGACTGCTACTGGGTACGCATAACGTCAAGCTTTCTTAAAACTTTTAAGAGATTTAACCGATCGCGAGGCAATGATCACATCGCCGCCATAGGTAGCAAAGATATTTTTTTTATGTTAATACGGAAGTGCCTCCTATTCTTTCACTTTTTATTGAATAATAAAACCTAAGTCTATCATTTACAAATAATAAACACTAATAACGAAGAAGGAAGACGTAATATATATGTAATAATTCGAATATTAGTATATGTATATCCGATAAACACGTATCAGGCGTGAGATCGAGTAGGCTTGACCCTCGTAACGATAATTTATATTGCTTTAGCTTTCCTCCTATTACATATATCCTTGTTGAAGCATACTTTGTAACACGAAACTAATATATGGAAAATAATAAATTGTTCTTTATTATGTTAACAAGACTGTATTGCTTTTGAAATGTATAAAATTATATACATATATATATACACATATACTTTACAGTGTACGAAATACGAAGACTGATGATTTTCTTCCAATTTTCACGATATATTTCCTCCTTCACAATTATTGTACAACTTCCGTGCAAAAATGGAAGACCGTATTTACAAAATATTAATAAGAATTGCTTCTAGCTTGCAGTATTTTTATAAATAATGCTTTTATTACGAATATTTTCGCCTGTCTGCTAGTTTGCTTAGAGCTTGATAGAGACCGATTAACGAGGACAAACTTCCAAGTGCTCCGACTTGCCAAGTTTTGAACCGTCCTCCCCAAAGTACACCAGCTGGCAGATAATTCACTGCGTAACTGATATCTAGCATTAGTCGAAAGCTGGTTAATAGCTCGTTGTTTCTTTGCTTCTCGACGACATGGTATACTTTTCTATCATTTAGCTTCTTCAATTTTCTTGCGGATCTGTAAAAATGGTAAATTTTAGAAAGTATACTAATGATTGAGTCTCCGAATTCTTGAACGTACTTTATCAACGACAAATGAAGAGAAATGATCCAAAACCATGTGGAAGCATTATCCCATTTCTCAATATCGATATTATTAATTAGTTTGTGCTCAGCTGCCCAAGAAACGTGCTCCACCGGGCCAAATAAGATATCCACTCCGATTTGCAACAACTCTGCCCATCTCAACAACCAATCTGGCTCCTGTTACATATGAAATTTACATGCCTCTAGAAAAACAGTACGAATCTGTACATACTGTTAATGATAGTGAAACGAAACATCCTTATAATTATCAAGCGTACCTTCCTTCCCCAGCAATAGGTCATAGCATAATAAAGTGTTGGTATATCATCGAGTAATCTTAACGTTATTCTGCAACCACTTAATTGGCTGCTAAGCGTTTTAAATTTCTTCTCAGTTTCCTTCGACGTTGTACCTAACGTGGCCAACTTAGCCATGTAAGAAAATGTCCTTAACAACTTGTCCCTACCAGAATAAGTCTCCAAATACTGTGCCAGCAATTCCATATCCATTCCAAGTTTTGTAATGATTATTTATCTACAACAATATACAAAATTCATGTATTGTGTGACAACGATAAAATTCGTGTTCTTTAAAACAGAAACCTACTTACCACAGATTAAACAAATTATTAATACAATCGTGTATTTAGACATATATGCACGTCACCTACATGTGTTTTATGTCATTTAAATGTGTCATGATGTCGTCTGTCAAATAGAAAAACTGGGCTAGGAACTAATTTTCTGAAAGACGTACTCCGTGTAGAAAGCGAGAACAAAATTACGGATTCTCTTGGATGTGTTTTTATTGCATGACATTTCAGTTTACAAGTTTATACATCGCAACCAAATAAAATTCTATCATTTTATTTTACATTCTGCAGAAAATTGGTAAAAATATGGCTGCGCCATCTAGTGGGAAAATTGGATACCGATTGGCTAGTAGCTTGGGCCTTTCGCCACAGATGGGGCCACTTCCAAATTCGATTATAGATAATAATCTGGGATAATTTGGAAAAAGCTAAATTTTAATGCAGGTGTTGATAATATGAAATCCGTATTCATTTTTCATCACAACTTACTTTATTTAAAGAAAAAGAATAGCAAGAACAATATGTGTATACGATATTAAGTATAAAATACTTACCTTGGGAAAGATATATTATTTGTATCACGGTTTTGTTGTTCCTTACTATTCTTTATGTAACGAAATAATACGTAAATGTACTTGTATATCTTATTTTTATCTTGTGACGTGACTTGTGGGCACCAGATACTTTGTTATCTTAGAACACTGCGTCCTATGCATATCTTCAGCATATCTTATACCTATGCCGGATCTATAAAAATATATGGTCTAAGGTCGAGATCCATGTGGCTGGTAAACCATGGTAAACTGTCTATGTGCGTAAATATATATATATATATATATATATATATATATATGTATTAAACATTCCACGTGTGACATTTTCGCAATGAACGTTGTTATATTTCGTACGTAGAATTCAAATCGTATAGGGAAAATATTTCTGTGGTATGAAAATGTGACGTCGAGTCGCAGAATTCGTAAGAAGGTCTATCAAACGGTAATAGAAGTACACATTGGGTTGGCAAGAAATAAGTAATTTCGGTATTTTATGATGAAATAGAGAGCCCAATTTTTTTTTTGTAAAAGATCTTCGAACAAAAGGGAAAATATCTATCGCTTGAATAAAGAAATTCGGTTTTATGGGTTTTATATTACCTTAAAAAAACGAAATTACTTTCTCGTCCACCCCATATTTATGTAAATCGTTTTATTACCTGGAAGTCATTGTTCTCTGTAGGGATCATAAAATATTCCCGGAACACCGGGGTTCGAGCATGTAATAAACAATTTTCGGGTTCCCTTATCGGAGTGGTGGTTTCCCCTCTATAGACACTGCGCAGGTCCGCGGCGCATCTCGCGGAAGTGGTGGGGGGAGCTGGCTCTTCTCTGGCGTCGTATTCGTTCACTGTTGTGTGTCGCTTTCGAGCAACGTGATCAGTGGTTCGTGGACGTGATGACGTCAGACTTGGAGGCACAGGCACAAGCCGTGAGCGCGTTTAAAGCAGCCGAGTAGGGCGTGAAAGTGTGTGATTCGTGCCGCTCCGTGTTTCCCTCCGTGTGGTTCTATTAAACAAAAAATCCCTCATCCCCTTCAGGAATATGTGCAAATAGCAGCGTCTCTCGTGTCCTTCGTGCCGTGATATACGGGATAATTATGTTCGGTGCTGTTCCAACGTGATTGATAGTGAAAAGGGATACCATGTTCCGCTGCATTCCGATGTTTAAAGGGTGTAACAGGCAGGTGGAATACATTGACAAGCGTCACTGTTCACTCACGAGCATCCCCGATGATATTCTACGATACTCGAGAACCTTGGAGGAGCTCCTGTTGGACGCGAATCACATCTGCGATCTGCCCGAGGTAAGCGAATACCGCTACATGCCAACTTTCCGTCTTAGTATATTCTCTTCTTTTTTTCTTATTTCTTTCTTTCTTGCTTGCTTTCGTTTTACCTTCTCTCCTTCCCCTCCCATGGATGCATATACACCGTGTCTCTTTCTTCCGCTCCCTCGGTCTTCCTCGCTCACCTTTTTCTATTGTAACCATGACGTATCATCGGCTATAACGCGACGAACAGAGGTACGCGCACAGCATACTCGATAGGGTTGCTTATATGCTAATAATCGCCGTCTTCTATTAGCCCTCAAACCGAACGACAACTGTATCACGACGCCCGACGCGTCCCGTTGCTCGTCAATTTTTCTCCAGCACATCCAGCAACGTATCTCTCCGAGAGACGCGTCTACAAACAAATGCCAACCCACCCGTCAACATTCTAGTCATGCTACTTTTGCGTTTAAAAAAATATATTCTATTTATCGAATCTATTAATACCCTGCGTGTCCTGTTTTTGACGAACTATGGGAGTTTGTGCAACCATAGCGTCCCCTAACCTATAACGCGAACGCGCCGTTTCAAAAATTGGGCATCATCGAATTTTTGGTGTACCGGAAGTCAGCTTCCTTTCGTTGAAATCGGTGTCCGTCGATGACGTTGGCATTGTTGTTTTTTCGGGATACGATCCCGGGTAATGTGGAAGGGGTGAGAGCTTTCATTGAAACTAGACACCGGGGTTAATAGGTTAACACTGAACCTAGCTCTATAAATGGCTATGTGGCCTTGTAAAAATCACATCATAGAATTCAGATTTTCTGGGATTTTTATTATAACGTGTTCTTGAAAGCGTTGTTATAATTTCAATAATTGCAGAATAAAAAATCGGAAACCGGTCGTATGATCGGCGGGATTGGTAGGTTCACACTGAACCAGCTCTAAAAATGGCTGTTGCCTTGCAAAAATCACATTATAGAATTTAGATTTTCTGAGATTTTTATCATGACATATGCTCGAAAACGTTATTGTAATTTCAATAATTGGAGAATAAAAAATCGGAAACCGGTCGTTTGATGGACGGAGTTAATAGGTTCACACTGAATCTACCGAGCTCTAAAAATGGCTGGCGCTGCCTTATAAAAGTGACATTATTGATATTTATTAAATATGTATAATTAACGCTAACAGTACCACGACCGGTTTACAATTTTTATTTTACAATTATATTCAAATTATTCAATAAATTTCTTTATTCATAGCGAAATTCAATAGAAACTCGGTCTTGTAGCTTTTGTGAAACAATGTATACTATATTAGTGTTAATAGACAGCGGAAATAGAAATTTATTTTCTTTCTTCATGTTTAATACGTTGAAAATTATATAACAGTATTTTTTCAATTCTTCTAATGGTTTAATTTATCAAGTTACACTTTGTGTATGTTTAATAGGTTGAAAATTGTATAATAGTATTTATCAATTCTTCTAATGGTTTATTTTATCAAATTACATCTTGTGTATGTTTAATAGGTTGAAAATTATATAATAGTATTTATCAATTCTGCTAATGGCTTCACCGCTTTAAATTACACCTGCTCATGTTTGTCATAAATGCATAAAATCCGCTGTCTAATAATCACCAACCTATCAAGCTATAAGATAAGTCACAATTAAATAATCATGTCCAGTTCATCATTATAATTTCAATAATTATAAAATAAAAGAAACCGGTCACCTGACCGGCGGGGTGGGGGGTAGGTTTATTAAGTCTCGTCGGAAGTTGAGGAATCGGCGAGTGTGTGCTAAGAATTTCCATTGTTTGCAGAACTTTTTCCGGCTGCAGAGGCTACGGAAACTTGGCTTGAGCGACAACGAGATCAGAGTGTTGCCGCCGCACATCCAGAACTTCGAGAGCCTCGTGGAGCTGGACGTGTCCAGGAACAGTGAGTGCGCGGTTTTTTTTCTCTTCCATTCCATTCGACCGCTCTTCGAAGCGCGGTCTTCGTGGTCACCGACCGCAACAGAAAACCAGACCCGACCGTTCCCATCGTTCCAACGTGGGCAAGGAACGTTTCGTTCCGATCTATCCTACGTCGACTTCCGGCCGACGGTCTTTCTTTTTCGGGCGCGGACCTAAACCACGAGCTCCCCTTGAATTTCCATGAAATTCTTTCGCGGTGAACTCTTCCGTAGCAGGAGACAAGGTTACCGTGCGCCTTGTCTCGCGATGAATCAGCATGTAGAGTATTATATGGAGTCACGTATTATATGGAGTTTTACGATGGGCTGTAGCAGGCGTTGCAGAAATTGTCTTGTTCGATGCTGTACAGTAAACACTCTTATATCGCGATTAACTCGACGTACTTGTTCCCTCGTAAAAATGACGAGATTTCGTTTATTCAGACTCTGATAGATGTTTGGTTAAAACGTTTCTTATGAAAGCATCTTTGTGATTTCAATAATTGTAAAATAATAATCTAGAATCTAGAACCAAAATCTAGAATTGAATTGAATTTAATTCAATTTCTAGAATGTAGAATCTGGAACTAAAAATTTAGAAAAATATAGAATTGAATTGAATTTCTAAAATCTGGAACCAACAATTTAGAAAAATGTGGAATTGAATTAAATATAATATAATTTAATTTTGCTAGAACCAAAAATCTGGAATTTAACTAAATTAAATTTGATTAAATTTCTAAAACTTAGAATCTAGAACCAAAATCTAGAAAAATCCAGGATTACATTAAATAAAATTCTATTTAAATTCTACACCCTAGAATCTAGAACCAGAAATCTAGAACACCTTGGATTGAGTTTAATTTAATTTCTAGAACCTAGAATGTAGAACCAAAAATTAAAAAAAAAAATATAGAATTAAATTAAATTAGATTGAATGAAATTTTGTATAAATCGGTATTTTTGCTCCGCATTATAGGAAAACAGCGAGAGTACCGGTTAGAGGAGGGTTTACTGTGCCAACGTGTTGATTCATTGAAATGATTTTGAAGTATAGAGATCGCCCTCGGTCACGGTCTCGAACGGTAGAAACACGTGCACGCGTGTTTCAGACGAAGTCAATGAGAAAGCTCGAGCGTAATAACGCCCGTACAAAAGCCGTCGGGTATAAAGAACAGGCCGTTGTTAAATGAGGCAGATCTTTAACGGGAGGACCCCAGGTTGGACGTGTTCGACTCAACTCAGAATACTATGTACCTCGGATAGAGGCGAGGACAGAGTCGGGCTTAGCGTACCAAGTATTAATAAAAAGACGCGCGCCTTCTTGCGGCCGCGTTACCGTTAACGCTATACCTTTTTCAATGCGTACGGCTGGCTGTACCGAGCAGCATATCAACCGCGATGATCTAACTAACAGGTTGACAGTATTTATCCTGTCGAGGTTTCGAGTGTCGACCCATTTCAGCGTTCACGTAATCATCGATTACGGCCGTTCTCGCGGCTCGATTTCGTTTTCACGATTTCTGCTGCAACGATATACATAGTTGAAGATCGAGATCCAGAACCGATACAGCTAAATTATCCGGAAAGTCTTCAGCATTCTAGCATTGTAACTGACAAGCTGAGGTCGCAGTGGTCGGGTCACTCGGCTCGTCGATTTTAATCAAACTTTTTCTGGCGAAACCAGAGCAAAAATAAGCAGACCCATGTCCGAGCGTTTTTGACAATACTCGTCATTTATCAAGATGATTACAGAGATGATTTCGTATAAAGTAGGGTTTCTCCAAGTGGGTTTTAAACCAACTATGTTTGGAATTTTTATTTAAAAATTTTTCCAAGTGGTTTTAAACCCACTTGATTCGTAATTTTTATTTACATAAAATTTTTGCCGAACTCTGGATGATTAACATTTAATTTTGTGATATCCAGAAAATTCATTGATATACCTGTTCCAAATCCCTCTTACAATTAATAATTTTTTTTTTATTTTTGTTCTTTTTACTTTTAATTTTAAGTTTTAAGTCCTTTTTTCTTTGTTTCTCTTTTCTTTAAAAATGCTCATTTCCGTCTTTCTAACCTTGCTATTTATTTATTGGTGGGGTTGTCAATAGTGCAACTAGTTACATATACATATATTTTGTGCAGAAAATGGACAGTGCGTAGGGTGGTATGCTTCACAAAAACAATTGGAACCTAAATATTTCCGATAGTATGAACATTTTAAGAATGCTAATGAATTACACAGGCCCTTTTCTGTTCTGATATCATTCGGAAAACAAACCTGGTTCACGTTGGAAAAAATACATCTGTCAGATATCATTTCTGTTGCGTACTAAGAATACTGAAATCCGATAAAGCCAGGAAAAGTAGAGATATGATTAAGAAATGAAGTATATCAAGATATGTTCTGAATGTCGTGAAATTCGATCTTAATTATATTTATAAATAATTAATACACTGCGGATCTTTATGCAAAATAAAAATTGCTTGGACCAATTGTTTTAAATTGCACCCACTCATATTTCCCATAAATGTACAGTGGTCGAAATTTCTATAAAGTCACTGTGTTTTGTGCCCGTGCGAAATCAATGCGGGCCGGTTTATGTACTTCTTTAAGGCCTGGTTTACGTTGTATTTTTGTCCAGAAGAATTTAAAAGTTGTTGCACACGTCTTGTTGTTACTGGGAGCTCTAATTCAGCTCGAAATTGTGCTGCATTTTTCCTTTCCTTAGCTGCAGACCTCATTAATATTAAATGTTGTCTCTTTGACTATTTTTTATTACTACCTTTATGATGATTTTTTCCCCGTAATTTTCACGTAAATTGATATAATTATTAAGCACAGTATATGACCGATTAGTTTTCTTAGCAATTGCGTGATTAGAGCAGGCCATATCTTTATAAGCATCGATTGATGCGTTTTCTTCACTTGTTAGTACTTTTCCTCTCGGCATTCTCATACACGTGAATCAAATTATAACAAACAGGATTTCTGTGAGTTCTAAAACTAATACTTTTAGAATATTTGCAGTTTTCCGTAATTCTCTGCTCAGAATACAGAGAAACATTAAGTGACTTTATTGAAACTTCGCACTTGTGTTCTGCACCACACAGAAAAAAATTAAGAAAAACGTAAACAGTAAACATAGCGGTGTAGAGTACGCAGTCCCTCTATCCGAGTGTCTACAAGGCAGAAGACTAGATACGATAAATCAACAAAAATGGTGATATTTTTAAAATATCTATGAAAAACAACATGACTTTATAGAAATTTCGACCACTGTATAAAATCCGCAGTCTAATAATTAGTATAGATTCTCTAGATTCGCCAGAAAAAGTTTCATTAAAATCGACGACCCCACTGTGACCTCTCTTTGTGAGTGATTAATAGACTGCGGATGTTTATGCATGTAGGGCTCACGAAAATTTTCAAAAAATGCTGTAATATGAAATTCGATAGAATTTAGTACGATTTTTATTTGTGTTCGATCAACGAAAACTGTCCTCTTGAAAAATAGGATTTTATGCCATTCCACTTTCTTAAAATTTGTCTACAAAAATTGGAAATTGCATAAACATCCGCAATCTAGTAATTAACGTTCCAAAAGTCTGTTCAGTTCGAAATGATCGAGGCTCTGCCGTACGTGCGAGTGATAGAGGATGAGATACATAATTGTTGGGACACTTTTTGACGATAGGTTCTCCACCGTGTCGCCTCGCAAGACACGTAGCGTTCCTAACCACGAGGGAAGCCTTTTCCTTTCTCGCTGGATTTACTTAACGTTCCACTTGGCCGTTTTTATGTTTACCTTGCGCTCGTACCTTGCCACCCGCCCGTGTATATACACGGTGAACTTTGTTACTTCGCATGCAGCACAGCCAATGAAAAAGGAATGCAACCATAGTCGCGTAAAGGATGCCTCGTTTTGCCATGAGACTCGCTCCGTTCCCTGCCTATTTTCCCCTCTTCTTCGGTACTCCTCCACCTTCTCTATGGAATGCCTCTTGGCCGCAAAATACCCGGCAACGCTCGCAACTAATGTTGGATGCGCTTCAACCGAACCGCTCTCTTTTTAGCTCTTCGGGTTCGACATCGTCCCGTCAACCTTTCGAAAACGGGACGTTGTCGAATTCGTCTCGAAACACAACTTCTCCGGACACGTGTGCAAGTCAGCTGGAAAATGCGCCGTCAGTCGCGAGAGGTTAGTCTCGAGACGTCTTACGTAACCGATGCTAATTATTGTTTTCCGTGCGATAGGTAAAAGTTGTAAAATATTGTGCACTGCCGGATCTATGCATTTAGAGAATCTGCAAGCTTTTATTTATACCGGAAGTGTTCCTCTAGGAATTTTCTAGACGACAGAATAATAAAGAGTACCTTGAAGAAGCGGGACAATTTAACCAGAAATGAAACAGGCTTATGTAAAAATTATAAAATACTGTAGAGTGCTGGATCTATGCAGTTAGAGCATCTTCAAATTTTTATTTATACTTTGAAGTAGCAAGACAATTTAACCAGAAGTGAAACAGGCTTATGTAAAAATTATAAAATATATTGTAGCATCTGCATATTTTTATTTATATCTTGAAGAAACTAGAGAATTCAAACACAAATGAAATAGGCTTGGGTAAAAGTTTTAAAATATTGTAGACTGCTGGATCTATGCATTTAGAGCATCTTCAAATTTTTATTTATACTTTGAAGTAGCAAGGCAATTTAACCAGAAGTGAAACAGGCTTATGTAAAAATTATAAAATATTGTAGCATCTGCATATTTTTATTTATACCTTGAAGAAGCTAGAGAATTGAAACACAAATGAAATAGGCTTGGGTAAAAGTTTTAAAATATTGTAGACTGCTAGATCTATGCATTTAGAGCATCTGCAAATTTTTTCTTATACCTTGAAGAAGCTAGACAATTTAACCACAAATGAAATAAACTAAGGTAAAAGTTATAGAATATTATAGACTGCTGGATCTATGCATTTAAAGCATCTGCAAGCTTTTATTTATACCGGAAGTGTTCCTCTAGGGATTTTCTAGACGACAGAATAATAAAGAGTACCTTGAAGAAGCGGGGAAATTTAAACACACATGAAACAGGCTTGGGTAAACATTATAAAATATTGTAGACTGCTAAATCTGTGCAATTAGAGCATCTGCAAATTTTTATTTATATTTTGAAGAAGCTAGATAATTTATCCAGAAATGAAACAGGCTTAGGTAATGTTACTGGCATAAAATATCTCTCTGCAGACTTTTACTTACACCGGAAGTGTCCCTCGAGGGATGTTCTAGGACACAACATTCAAGTGTACCTTGAAGAAGCAAGACAATTTAACCACAAATAAAACAGGTTTACCTAAAAGTCATAAAATATTGTAGACTACTGGATCTACGCATCTGAAGTTTCTGCAAGCTTTTACTTACACCGGAAGTGTCTCTCTAGGGACTTCCTATGGAATATAATATTCAAGTACCTTGAAGAAGCGAGGCAATTTAACCAGAAATGTGATAGGCTTTAAAATGATTAGTGTATAGGATGCTGTAGACTGCCGGATGTTTTCAAACTTTTATTTATACCGGAAATCACAAGTAATATTCGAAGACGCGTAGCTCGAAGAAAATTGATATAGATTTCCGAGCTGTGAAACAGAATGACGCAAAGAATGACGTCAATTGTAGATAATAAATTTGAAAAAGTAATTGGTTTAGGAGGTTCGCTAAGACGTAATATCCTCGGACGAAGGTTCACAGATCGAGCTGACTGAGAAAGAACGCTGGTCTCGCCCGGGCGTGTCTCTTTGTGAAAGGTGCCACGAAAATACGAGCTATAAATAATTCCCTCTCGTAATTACTGCTTCCTGATGCTCGCCTGCTCGTTATCAATAAACGCTCCGCTCGCATTCTTTCTCGTGCATGGCCGTGCGACACATGTTCCACGGAGTAATTGGTTTCGGAACGTGGTCGGTACGTACGCGTGTACGCTGCGCCCGTGTACGTGTCACGCGTGCCTACGTTTTATCTACGATCGCTCGCGCGAAATAAACAATTTTTCCCCATTCATCGGCCGGGGCTCCCGCCGCGCGCTATTGTTCACTAGTCGGTCGCGGAAAATTCCCTATTTCGACAGCGGCACGCTTCCTTCGCAATCTACTCTCGATTCGCCAATTTCAATTCATTGTTCACTACGCGGTCCTCTATTCTACGACTGTCATAGCAAGTTCATAGAAAATCTCGGCACGACGTGGTCTATGTTGTCTTATAAAAATGGAATGATCGAGTTTCATGTTTGAGCAATTTTCTATTGTGACATTTAGCCCATAGAAGAATTAGCAATATAATCTGTCAGGAACAAAATGTCGTTTATATTGTCTTATAAAAATGAAATGATCGAGTTTCACGTTTTGCAATTTTTTATTGCAATATTTAGCCCACAGAAGAATTAGCAATATAATCTATCAGGAACAAAATGTCGTTTCTATTGACTTATAAAAATGAAAAAATTGTGTTTCGTGTTTGAGCAATTTTTTATTGCAATATTTGGCTTTAGTAGAATTAGCAATATAATCTAACAGATACAAGTACTAACAGTATGTTGCCTTATATCAGATGGATTCATTAGTTCGTGTCCGATTTAAAAATAAAATTCAATGGTTAAATTTTAAAGAATACAGCTTCCTCAATCAGTCATATGTATAGTCACCATTCTTTTCTACAATTCGAAAAGAATGGTGACTATATAATTATTTTTTTTACACTTCGCCATGCAGTATAGATTCCAACATCTATGAAAATCGGGCACGAATTTATGCAATCATCTAATAAGAATGAAAAAATTGAGTTTCATGTTTGAGCAATTTTTTATTGTGATATTTTGCCGGTAAAGAAATCAGCAATAAATCTACCGGGCACGAAATGTGCTTGATCTATGTTGCCTTATAACAATGAAATATTTGTGCAATTTTTTTCAAATACCTGAACGAGGGAATGTATTTAGTAATTTCCAATGGGAGCTATAATTTCAACAATTGTGAAATGAAAGATTTTAAACCGGCCATTTGACTAAATGAAATATTTATGTATTAAATGTGTTAAAATGTATTAAATGTATGTATTAAATGATACGAATTTCAATAGGCTTCCGTGTAGCACGTTTAATACTGCAAATTTGCTATTCAACTTGCGGCTCGCGAGCGAGATTCGGTAGATTCCCCCGCTTCTTTATCCCGCGGATGTGGGCGGTGACGTTCCCCCACTATTTCACACGGTGGACGATCGTATCGCCAGAAGTGGGGGAGCAGACCGATGACGGGGACAAGTTGCACAGGCCTGCAGTACACGCTCGTGTAACCCGATTAAAAAGCATATGTATATGCATTTTATCTAGCAGCGAATGTACAAAAAATTGTTTAAAGAGACAATACATTTGCTCCCACAGAGGATGCATACGTGCAGTCTCTGTAAACAATTTTCCGATCGTATAAAAGTCTGCAGAATGCACAATCGTCGATATAACAGACAGCTCTATGCCGAGGAATCTTTTTCATCGATTCAGGATAATTTTATATTGTTTGCATAGCAGCGTGCCATGATTCGAAAATGGCCGTTAAACGGCGGGAATCGCGGACGACCGGCGGCGTCGCTTAAAAACAAATGTTTTTTCGAACAATGCTGAAGTGTATAATAAGCGGCGGTATTGTACACGCTGGAAATGAATTCTTTTGTTCGGAACGAAGTCGAGAGCCGGCGTGTTCCGGCCGGCCAAAGCGCTCTCGTTCATTTTGCGCGCTCTAGACGCGTGACTTTTTCGGGGAAGCGGAATCGCGCGACGATCCACCGCACAGTCGGGTGTTTCGCCCGGAATGTCGGGAAAAAGTCGATTTCAAAGTTTGCGTAAGTCGTACAATTTATTAGTAGTCGTACAATTTATTAGTAGTCGCACAATTTATTAGTAGTCGTACAATTTTAAATAAAAGGTTTGTGAGATCATAATGCAAAAGAAATTAGTCTGAGATTTTTACAGATTGACGATTTATAACCAGTTTAAGTAGAAATGAGCATCAACAGTCGCAGCGTTTGTTTACTGATGAAAATTGATAGTAAGAATTCAATAATTTCGTGAAATATACAGGGTGCCCCACGTAACACTTTTCACGATTTTTCAAGTACTTGCGATAATCTTACAAAAAATATTTTAAACGAAAGTTGATCAGTTTTCGATTGGCTATGCATTGCAATAAAAAAAGTTCGAATTTTTTTTAGTATTGTCAAGGTTACCTTTATATTTTTAAATGGTACTTAGTATTTTTTTCCATACCGCCGAATTCAACGATCCAGTATACCTTGACCTTCGGATTACATCGAAGTACCATTTAAAAAAAATGAAGCTGGCAATAATTGACTTTTGTTTAAAATATTTTTTGTCAGATTATCGCAAGCACTTAATTGAAAAATCGTGGAAACTGTTACGTGGGACACTCTGTATAATTAAAATACTAAATTAAATCGTTTTTCAAGTTTACGTGCAACAATAATTTTCGTTGGAAGAGCACTCGGCCCATAAATAACGCTAAAATAGTCTTTCCCGATTTTTCCACTGTGCACTGTTTAGTCTTTCTCCATTGATCGTTCTTTCGCACCGAGATTGAATCGGTAGGTTTCCTCGCGTGACAACGATCACGATCAACAATTCGAGAGATGAAAAACCAATTTGAAAGTTTGATTACCGGGACTGGAAATATTGATCCCCGGGGGAACGATGTTTTCCCGGCGGCAGCCGCGTCGGAGATTCTTCTCGATGAAGAGATCACGTTTTCAAAGACGATTGCTGATCGCGATTCTATTTATAGCGGGGAACGGTAATTAAATCGACGAAGAGGTTTAATGCTTGCAAGACTCGAGTCTCGAAACGCAGAAAGAAATAAGTAATTACTTCTGTTTATGGACTGGCAATTCGAAAGGTCACGGAACAAATGCCAAGCTACGAGTCTCCGTGCCGAGGATTATGATCCTCACTGGAGAGAGAGAGAGAGAGAGCAAGAGAGATAGAGAGCAAGAGAGATAGAGAGCAAGAGAGATAGAGAGCAAGAGAGATAGAGAGATATGCGTTGCAATTCATGGAAGATTAGCTATCGTGAAGCTCGCTGTACTCGGTCCAATATTTGAATGTTCCGTTTTCACCCACGCGCTCGTGAAACAGCTCGTCGTTTTGTCCATTTATGACGGCCATAAAAATGTTCGATAATCCTCAGGGTCTCCGTACGAAGCAAGGGGAAAACGTTTCCGAAGGGTGTCACACACGGGGGATAAGAGGAAATCGATGCCCGTCGAAATTTTCGTCGAGTATCGACCCCAGTGCGTCACTCAATTGTTTCCGAGTGACTATCATTCTGACAGTGATAACGGGGCCGGTCCATCGATAACACATCGGGCCATTAACACGGGCGTCTTCTACCGCGAACAGGTGTCGTGTCTAATTCCTGAAGCCGGGCAAATTTAAAGATAGGATCGGTTAGCACGTTTGTTTGAATCGAGGCGAAACCCACCTCTGGCCCCAGTTAGCACCGCCCACTGGCCACTCCCAGTTAGCAACGCCCACTTTCCCCTTCGATTTAGTGCCGTTAGGTGGGGCAACGAAGACATAGGATATTAGTGAAAGCTACAAAAAGTTGGTGGGGGAAGCAAGCATTTGAGGGGGAAGGAACGTTGGTGAGGGAAGCAAGCATTTGAGGGGAAAGAATCGTTTGTGGGAGAAGCAAGCATTTGAAGGGGAAAAAACGTTGGCGAGAGAAGCAACACAACTCAACTCAACTTAAATCGCGGGCACCTGTCTGTTTAAAAAAAAAGCTGGGGGTGGCAACGTGGAGGGAAAAGCAAGCATTTGAGGGGGAATAAACGTTGTCTAGGGAAGAAACATTGCTGGGAGAAGCAAGCATTTGAGGGAAAACAAACGTTGGTGAGGGAAGCAACTTAACTTAAATTGCAGGCATCTGTTTGTTTAAAAAAGAAGGAGGGGAGACAACGAGGTGGGGAAAGCAAGCATTTGAGGGAAAAGAAACGTTGGTGGGAGAAGCAAGTATTTGAGGGGGAAAAAACGTTGGTGAGGGAAGCAACTCAACTCAAATTGAACCTGTTGGTTTAAAAAAGAAGGTGGGGGAGGCGACGTGGTGGGAGAAACAAGCATTTCAGAGGAAAGGAACGTTTTGGTGAGGGAAGCAACTTAACTCACAAATTGCAGGCACCTGTCTGTTTAAAAGAAAATGGTGGCGGAGGCAACGTGGTGGGAGAAGCAAGCGTTTGAGAGTCCCCAACCGTGCACTGGGCTATAATGTGGGCGAAAAAGATCTCCAATACCGTCCATTCAAATTCATCCACCCTTTGTCCATCACAATTTGTGCCAACAATATTGGATGCGCGGCAATTGTTCTCGGTGTAAAATAAGTTTGCCGGCAATCGATTCCCAGCAACGTTTTCCACGGTTATCCTTCCGATCTGTTTCCGTTCGAGCGCCCGATCGATGCCACTCCTCGAAACTCGGAAGTTGTCGCTTCTGTTGGTCTAAGAACAATAAAGGAACAGCGCGCGCGAGTAGACAATCCTCCGCCAGTTTCCTTTATTCACGGGAAACTAGGCTCCGATCCTTATCGAACGTTATTACGATTGTCCCTTTCGAAGGACGATCTTTTGTCACGCCGGACCACAATGGAGTTTCCATTGGATCCGCGGCATAGTCTTCCCATCCGTCGTTCCCGCAGCTGTTAATTCGACTTGGGGAGGCTCTAATCGGCGCGATTATGTGGGTTAGTCGAACACTTTTTTCAATGATACATTTTTCTGTCTGGCAAATTACGCATTCCTAAAATTTCAGTCCATGCGTCACTGTTTAATTATATTGATTGTATTAATTACATCGAAGCTGCAGGCTCGTTTGTGTTTAATTCACACCGTGGAGTAAAAATAAATTTAAACAAAAAATTTTTATCCGAAAATCCCCAGAACTTTATTCGGTACCTAATACATTTACGTTCTTGAAAATGAAGATTGATCTACCGCGATTTAATTATTGAAGCTTCAACGCACACGTATTAACACATGGAAAAATATTTTACCTCATTAAAAATATCCTGCCATCGCCATTAAACAATGTCCTACGTAATTAAAAAAATGTCCCACGCCATTAAAAGATGTCTTACTCCATTCAAAAATGTCATACACCATTAAAAGATGTCCTACGCCATTAAAAAATGTCCTACGCCATTAAAAGATGTCCTACTCCATTCAAAAATGTCCTGCGCCATTAAACAATTTCCTATGTCATTAAAAAATGTCCTACGCCATTAAAAAATGACCTGCGCCATTAAACAACTTCCTATGTCATTAAAAAATGTCCTACGCCATTAAAAGAATGTCCTGCGCCATTAAAAGAATGTCCTACGCCATTTCTCGGACAAATCGATTTTTTCTCCGCGGTCTCTGTCGCATCGTGTGAAGAACGACCACATCCTGCGGGTCCTTCCTGAAGGATTCCGTGGACGTACGCCGACTTGTCACGACATCGGCCGCTTCCTGGTTCCAGTTAGTTTATCGTACCGGTACCCTGCCAGCTCTAACGACGCCGATGATGACAGTGTACCGTAATACGCTTATTAAAAACGTCCGTTGAAATCACGGCCGTGCTGGCGAATATGTATCTCGCTTTTTGCTCGCGTTTTCTCGGTTTTCACGACCGAATCACGTTCCTTCGACGACGCCGTCTTCCTCGAACGACAGAACCGATATCGCCGATTATTTTTCATCCCGTGATCCTCTCTTTAATCATTTCCGCCTTCGCACCGGTTCGCGACGTTGCATGAGCCTGAATCTTATCGTCGTCCTACCTGCGACGTCGTGTCTTATCTCGTTCGAACGCCGTCGAGTGCCAAACCATGCGAATTCCACCGAGTTAGGATGAACCCTTCTCCTCGCGAAATTGGGTTACGAAACAGCGCAATTTTGCGACGCGGTGGCCCGCTTCTACTAGGTAGAATTAATTTTTTATCGGACTGGAATTTAACAGTTTCTACAAAATAGGTGAATTTATTCAGCAATGGTTTTTTATGGCACTGGCGTTTATCGGTTTCTGCAAAGTAGTGGATTAACTCAGAAATTAATTTCTTATCTGCTTCTACAAAATAGTGGAATTAATTCGGAAATTAATTTCTTATTGTACAGATATTTATCTGTTTCTGCAAGATAGTGAAATTAATTGAGAAATTAATTTTTTATGGCACAGGCACGTATCTGTTTCAACAAAATAGTAGAATTAATTCAGAAATTAATTTTTTATGGTCCAGGCACACATTTCTACAAAATAGTAGAATTAATTCAGAAATTAATTTTTTATCGGACTGGAATTTATCTGTTCCTGCAAAATAGGTGAATTAATTCAGCAATTAATATTTTATGGCACAGGCATTTTTATCTGTTCCTACATATTAGTAGAATTAATTCAGAAGTTAACTTCTTAGTGTAGAAGAAATTAATTTCTTATGGCACAGGCATTTATCTGTTTCTACAAAATAATGGAATTAAGTAATTCAGAAATTAATTTTTTATGGGACAGACATTTATCTGTTTCTACAAAATAGTGGAAATAATTCAGCAATTAATTGTTTATGGCATAGGCATTTATCTGTTTCTGCAAAATAGTAGAATTAATTAAGAAGTTAACTTCATAGTGCACAGACATTTATCAGCTTCTACAAAATAGTGGACTTAATTCAGAAATTAATTTCTTATCGTACAGACATTTATCTGCTCCTACAAAATAGGTGAATTAATTCAGCACTTATTTTTTTTATGGCGCAGGCACGTATCTGTTTCTACAAAATAGTAGAATTAATTCAGAAATTAACTTTTTATCCCACATGCACATGTATCTGTTTCTAATAATTGAGATGACAAAGATACTCCCATTGGAAAAGATTAAAGAATTTTCTTCATTCAAACACATATTGTTATAAAAATTGCGAGAGACGTAAATAAATTCAAATGTGTAGTGTTTATAAAACGTATACCAGTTTCTTCATATAATATTTCATCGTACAGTGTTAATTAGATTTTTTCACTGGTTCTCCAGTTTCGAACCAACTTGTCCATCCAATAATCACTTAGAAATCATAGAGCAAGGTTTTGGCTCCGCCTCGTGCATCTCCGATTACATTTTTCATAAAATATTCAATATTTCGTTCGTGGCAGCTGAATATCTTGTCGCGAGGTCCGAGAGAATCGTATCACCTGTATGTAGGTGAAGTGGCGAGGTGTCCGTGAAACAGATTCTCGAGGAAACGAACTCAGCTCGAATTGATTCGGACAAAACCGCCGATGATGCCGAGAGAAAAGAGATGGAAGATGTTGGAAACGAAATTCAGCCCGGAGAACGTAATAACGACAGCGACCTTTGCTCCTTCTCTCTTTCTGGGCCGGCGTTCAAGCACATAAATTAGTTGCGGAACGGAAAATCGTGCCGAGAGGGCAGAATAATGATGGTTGCTGGCCCCGGCTATTCAAGCCACATAAATTGGATTGAAAATGCAATTGTACCCGAAGACTCGCGATCGTGATAACACCGTCCTCTTCTTTTCTCAAGACCGGCCACAGAAGTTTCGTCCCGCGCGACTGAATTGATCGGTCCCTGCGCTAACGCGGCCACCGTGAAATGGAATTTCATGTCGGATCGCCGTGCTTAATTGCCGCTTAATGGACGCGCGTTAACTTTGAATTTCACGCGCAGGCCGCGTTGGATTTCGCAATTTGTCGACGCGACGATGCGAATGCGGAGGTCGATCTCGTTATCGCAGGGGCCGATTCGAAACCGGCGATCAATTCACTGAGAGAAGTAACTGCGTCTCGTAAGGAACGATGACAGTTTCGATAGGAAGTCTGCGGTAAGCGGTTTCCGCGAGCAAGCGTGATCGTGCACCGGCGGCTTATTAAAAATTCCTTTTCGTGGAAGCGACGCGTCACGTTTGGATTAACGCGTGACGGCACGGGTGAACGATAAATTTCGTTCGCGCGCCGTGACGGTGATGAACGCGTGCCGTCACGTTCGGTTTGCCGAAATCAGTGAAAGTGTTCCATCTAGGCGCATCTTCAACCCCTAAATTAATAAATGAAAGCATCAAATCCGCGGTATGCTAATGCAAGTGCAATCGGAGTTGGGAAAAAATTTTATTCAAATAAAAATTTCGAATAAAGTGGGTTTAAAACCCAGACAATGCAATATTAAAAAACAAATTTAAAAAGAAACTGTGTGTTCAGGAGAAAAGAAAATGTTAATATGAACCGTCACGCCTCAGATCGCGTTCAGCGATCCCCACTCCTCGCGCCAGCGCTCCCTACTCCACTACGTGTTCCCACTTCTGATCGTTTATAACTCGTAAACCAATTAACCAGTTTCAACGAAATTTTCGAAGCATGTATAATCTATACATGCTCACCAAACACATCTTTCAAATTGTCTTTATTGGCCTAGCTAAAAAAGTCGTAAAAATCAATTTTTACTAACTTTTTTTTCGGAATTCCGACCAAATGTATTTTTTCAGCATATTTATTAGATGTCATTTACTAAACTAATTCTTCTAGCCTTACAGAGAGATTGAAGTTGTTTGGTCAATTCATATAAAAGTTATTCTGGTTTAAAGTGTGTGGAATCAGTTATGCTCCTTGCTGTAAATAAAAGCGTGGAGCGCCCACGAAGATTACGTCAATATAGTTTAGCCCTCCACGCTTTTATTTACAGTCACTGAAGTCTAAAAAAATTATTTTCTTCTTTCTAGTGCATTTTAACATAAGCGGTGTTCTTTAAAAAGTTTTTTAAAATATATTTTTTAATGTTCATTTTTTTCCATTTACAATGAAACGGCGAGACTACCTCGGCTGCGTTAAACGCATTCACAGCACTTTCGCAATATTCCTCTCATCGGGCAACAAAGTGAGAGAGCAATTTAGAACGCGGCCTTCATTACACAAGTTTCAAGGAAAATTTACACATTTGTCTCTGGCGTCTTCTTCAGAAAATATTTAAACTACACTCTTCCTAACGCAACACCGGTACGATCGACTCTCCATCCACGACAGAGGCCACATTTCGAATATTCCCCTCGGAAATCGCACGACAAGGTTAAACCTGACTACATTGCGTAGCAGGAAACATTTTTGCAAGTACCAACAGCGACTAACACAATCGGCCAACTGTGTTGCAGCTCTCGCAGCAGGCTTTCCGATCGCCTTCGGCCGAGATTTGATAGAATGAGTATCGATCGGCGTAACTCGCCTCGATTACGAGTGATTGAGATGGACGTCGAGATTGCATCACCGACCGTGTATCACGAGGGCTTGTCGCGATCAATTTTAGTCACGCGATCGCGGCTCGATATCCGAGGATTCCTGCGATTTTTCATTCACCGGCCCAGGGTACCGCGAGACTCGAACGTTCTCTCACCTGTTGCCAAACGCTCTGTTAGAAGATGAACCAAGAGAGAAGGGACGTGGGGAAGAGTGACGATATCGAGATCTATCCGGTTTATTGTTGAAGCGGAGGTCTGGCATGCCATTTCGAATTGGCACGCTGTTTAAACGGCACCCACGTAGTCACCGGCGAGGATATTTGTCGGTGAAGGTCCGCGAAAGAGGAACGAACAGCGGGAACAGCTTCTTCTTGGCCGACAGTTTGAATGGACCGTCGCGTATATCATCGCGGAAGAGCCCAACCCACTAATTTATTTGTCTTTCGGCCGGAAAATGCGGTGCTAGAGACACGCGCGTGTATCCTCTTCCATTTTGTTGCGGTTATATCCCCTGTCATCAGCGAGGAAACGCTCACGATTTGATTCTGCATGCGCGAGTACGTCGACGAGCCGAAAATCCGGCTCTGTGTACGGCGAGTCGACGATTTTATTAATGTTCTTTTCATTTTTTAATGAATGTTTGTCTGTAATGTTCTGATTATCTTTTCTCGGTGAAGTATTGCTGCTAGGAATTAGCCATTCGACGATTGTTAAGGTTCTTTTTATTTTTTGAGTTGAAATATTGCTGTGTTAGGAATTAACCATTCGACGATCACTCTGTAATGTTCTAATTATCTTCTTTCGGTGAAGTATTGCTGCTAGGAAATAGCCATTCGACGATCATTAATGTTCTTTTTATTTTTTGAGTTGAAATACTGTGGTGCTAGGAATTAATGATCTGCCGATTATTCTGTAATGCTCTCTTATTTTTCCCTGCGTTAAACATTGCTGCTGGGAATTTCATTTCGACAATTATTCTGTAACGCTTTTTTTATTTTTCTTGCATGAAGTATTGCTGCTGGGAATTTCGGATTTTCCGATCATTCTGTAATGTCCTGTTATTTTTCTCTGCGTTAAATATTGCTGCAAGAAATTTCATTTCGACAATTATTCCGTAATGTTCTCTTATTTTTCTTTGCGTTCAAGATTGCTGCATTTCGACAATTATTCTGTAAAGCTCTTTTGATTTTTCTTGCATTAAGTATTGCTGCTAGGAATTTCTGATATTCCGATTATTCTGTAATGTTGTGTCATTTTTCTCTGCGTTAAACATTGCTGCTAGGAATTTCATTTCGACAATTATTCTGTAATGCTCCTTTTATTTCTCTTGCATTAAGTATTGCTGCTAGGAATTCCTGATTTTCTGATTATTCTGTAATGGTCTTTCATTTTTTCTCTGCGTTAAATATTGCTACGAGGAATTTCATTTCGACAATTACTCCGTAATGTTCTCTTATTTTTCTTTGCGTTCAAGATAGCTGCATTTCGACAATTATTCTGTAATGCTCTTTTCATTTTTCTTGCATTAAGTATTGCTGCTAGGAATTTCTGATTTTCCGATTATTCTGTAATGTTGTGTTATTTTTCTCTTCGTTAAACATTGCTGCTAGGAATTTCATTTCGACAATTATTCTGTAATGCTCCTTTTATTTCTCTTGCATTAAGTATTGCTGCTAGGAATTCCTGATTTTCTGATTATTCTGTAATGGTCTTTCATTTTTTCTCTGCGTTAAGTATTGCTACAATGAATTTCATTTCGACAATTATTCCGTAATGTTCTCTAATTTTCCTCTGCGTTAAATATTGCTGCTAGGAATTTCATTTCGACAATTATCCTGTAATGCTGCTTTTATTTCTCTTGCACTAAGTACTGCTGCCAGGAATTCCTGATTTTCCGAGTATTCTGCACTGTTCTCATTATTCTTTCCGCGTTAAACATTGCTGCTAGGAATTAACGATACGACGGGAGGCGTCGCGGCGCTCGAATCACGACCTCTCTCCGAGTTATGCAGATTTCAGTGAATTTATCCCTCGATAAATTCGCCGGTTCCGCGGGAATTTTCAGTAATTGATTCGTCGAGAGCCGATTTCCTCGAATTGGCCTTTCACCTTTCGCTTCGGCTAGCTGGAAACCGTTGAACAGTTCGATCAAACGCGAGACTACAAGGAACCTACGAACGAGCACACAGCTCTACGCCCTCGATAAATAAACGTGGGAGATCGAATTCGTGAAACAGGCTTCCGAATTAGGAGGCCAGCTCACGTGTTCGCGCGGCTAACCGAATTCGAATCAACGAGGATGCGAAGAAACACGTTCGAACACATTCCCTCGGGTGACTCACGGCCGCTGACTAATGCTGTTCGTCTTTCCGATCTCGAGTAATTTTTTCCGTCTTCTACTTCGTCGTCGCGTCGCTCGGAAACTGGAAACTGTATACGTCGAGCACGGTCGCGTGTGCGAGCAGGTTGTGCAATAATCTCGTTAGAAAATGATACGGTAGCCCCGTGAGGATTAGCCGACCAAATTGGTGCAAGCCGTGGATCCCTGTCGGCATCGTTTACTCGCGATGACACGATTCCCCGTTGTGATCGTCGAATTGTCCGTCGGGAAACAGCATTTTATAGAAATAATAATTTGATTCTTATAGGTACAGTGAGCGAAATTCGTTTAAACGTACATACAAAAGAAATATATAAAAAAAACCTTTTAAATACCACGCTTATATCGAAATGAACTAAAAAGGAGAAAATTATTTTTTTTTTAGACATTAGTGACTATAAATAAAAGCCTGGAGCGCTAAACTATATTTACGTAATCTTCGTGGGCGCTCCACGCTTTTATTTACAGTAAGGAGCATAACTGATCACACGCACTTTAAATCGGAACAACTATTTTATGAATAGACCGAACGACTTCCGTTTCTCTGTGAGGCTGGAAGAATTAGTTTAGTAAATGATGTGTAAAAAATATGTTGAAGAAAACGCATTTCGACGGAATTGTGAAAAACGATAGTAAAAAAATGATTTTTACAACTTTTTTAGCTAAGCCAATAACGAAGATTCAAAAGATGTGTCTGGTCAACTGGTATAAATTATATACGCTCTACAAATTTCATTGAAGTTAGTTACTTGGTTTGCGAATTATAAACGATCAAAAGTGGTAACTTGTAGTGTACCATAAAGTGGCAAGTTTTACCATTTTTGATCGTTTATAACTCGTAAACCAATTAACCAATTTCAATGAAATTTTCAGAGCGTATATAATTTATACCAGTTGACAGTTGTATTTTCTCTGCGATTCCGACCAATTGCATTTTTTCAGAGATTTTTTTCTCAAACAATATCCAAATCGTATGGTCTGATATTAAAAAAGTTATCGTCCTCTTAAAACTGTTCGAACATTACTGTGGTTCGCTGTATAAAGTGAAACACCTTGTAAAAGCGAGACGATTTAATTAACTTAAACTTTGCACGGTTATCATAATAATATGAACTTATAATTAAACTAATAAAGAAGCCAATTCATTAATTAATATTGATAAAATTATATTAACATTAATAAAATCGAATGAAAGCGTTTTTATAATCTCAATTTACTATGGAATGGAAAACCGGTCAATTTATCGTGGCAGGTTTAGTGCAAAACATGACTATGACTTCAGATTTGTTTATTTTTGAAGAATTCTCAAATTCCCCCGCATAGAGAATAATATTTCTCCGATATTTTCCAGACCCGAGAAAAATTCTCGGCCCGAAGTTTTCGGGTTCTCGCACACACCGCTACTGTTTTTGTAATTGAATTATAGTAGAATTCAGTGGGACGACGCTGGAACAATCGCGAAACGGAGCAGTTTGCGATTGATTGTTTCTCAGACTCGCTCTCGTTGGAAACTGGTCTCTCGAACGAGGTCGGCCGCGACAGGAAACGTGTGCACGTGTGAAATTCGTAGCGGGTCCATCGCAAATGTGTCCGCTTGTTCTAACGTTCATCTAGTTAGCGAACCGTTCGAACTTCGCTTCCATCGAGTTACGAAGTTGCCCGTCGCTTGCTCCGTGAATCATTATTCCCTCGTGGAGCCGAGCGTCTCTCGCGAATTCGCGAACCGTGTTACAACTGGAAAGACAATCCGTTTTCAAAGTTCGCGCCTTACTCGAGACTGGTCCATGGACCCGACGAGTATTTCATTTATTCCATTCGGAAACCGACGAGGTGTTCCAAGCAGTTTTTGATTCACTTTTCATCGTTTCCGTTGCGATTATTGTTTAAAAAAAAATTATTGAGCTTCTTCTATTAGGTTGGCAACTAACTGAATTCGCGACCTTCTGTTTCGTGATTCTTTTCTTGTATCATTGCAACCTCATTCAGTGACCATTCCTTTTGAACTGTGCATCATTGGAAAGCTCTAAATTTTGCGATTAATTTGATATAAAATACTCGTGCTTAGAAAATGTATATAGGGTGTTCCATACTTATCCGGCAAGATTGTAGGAGCATGATCTACAAGTGAAAATACGAAAAAAATGTTATATGAAAATACGCACGAAGATCCGCGATCTAGTGATCACCGCAAGGCACGAGCGGTTAGGCGAACTTGTACCAGAGTTGGGCATTTAATCGGTCATCCGATTGACGATTGATAATCGTTAGTCGCGATTAACGACTAAAGTAGAAATTTAATCGTTAACCGCAATTAACGATTAATAAGTATTTAATCTTATCCGCAAATGACGATCAATCAGTATTTATTCGTTAACCACAATTAACGACTAAACGAGGAGATTAATTGTTAATTGCGATTAACGATTGAAGTAGAAATTTAGTCGTCAATCGTCGAGCGATTTTTTGCCCAATACTGACTTGTCCGATCAAACTGCCACCGATTCTACTCGAACAGTGTCGCCGGATCAGGGGAATCGAGGAGAAAAAGTTACCCCTTCTCTCCCGGTACCGGATTAGTCACGTGACCGGGTCGTCGCGGAAGAGTGGGAGAATAGCGTCATAGAAGGGGAAGGGAAGAGTGGGAGACAAGTCTTAATCTGGCGACTCGGGATCGAAGTAAGAGAAGCGAGTAGTATGTACCGACGATGATGGGATTTTCAGTGTACACCGTTTTTTAATTGGATCGGGGCGGTCCCGTTTGATGTAGTCACCACGTGGACGGAACCAGTGGCCTCGCGATGTACGCTCGAACGATTTCACGGTCTCTTTAAGGGGAGAGAGCCTGAAAAGATCGATGCTTCGTTCCGTTTTACAGAAATCGACGGCACACGCGACCTTACGAAAATGTCCTCCGCAAGCCTTCCAACCATACATTACGTACTGTGATTCTCGGTTGGGATCATGCACATGAATTGCAGTAAGATGTTTTCAATTGATCATAATTAGACTGCGGATCTTTATACCAAATAAAAATGTTGTACGTCGATTGCAAGAAACAGAATCTGCATGAACATTCACTCCTTCTTTTGATAATTTTAGCGAATTACAAATAATAACAAGAAAAATTGTTCTTCCATGATATTCCTCCATCGATACCATTTAAATTATGCCATAAATATTTTGTTTGTACCACTAAAAATAAAGGAGATATTCAGGTGGCCTCCTTCGACTGAGACACCCTGTATATCTACAAAACGTATTTTTTAAATTTAATTATAGGCACACAGAAAAAAGTTGTAAAATGCAACTTTTAGTATTTCTTCTACAATTCCGATCAATTGCAATTTTTGAGAAAATTTCTTTTCTCGTAGTGAACTAATTGCTCTTCCCAAAAAAGTTCAAATCGTATAGTACAGTATTAAAAGTGTTATCGTTTTTTTTAGAGCGTCCGAAAGTAATTTAACCTGCAAAATTTGCTTTTTTTGTAATTATAAGATCGAACCGTTGCACAGTGATCAATTCCTCGATTCTAGGTGGACAAAATTCAAATTTTTGTGTTCTCTTGTAGTAATAACGCTTTATTTCTCAGAAATCATGACAAGTGTATAAAAACTACACGAACTTAAACGAATTATATCATTTCTTTAAAATGGACAAATATAACAATTAATTGTAACGTTTGTGAAGAAAACATAAATTAAATATTTTATAGTTTTTGTTTAAATACGTGAATAAACAATACACAAAATGGAAAGAATTAATCTTAACTCGTATTTAAAAATTAGATAAAGCTCTGCAAAAATATAATACAAAATTACAAAATTATAATAAGGAATGTGCATGACAAAGGTGCATATTCTAAATTATTATAAATTATAATCGTCATATGTAATTCTCCCAGTATGAAGTGTATATTCTGTAAACTTTCTATCGTCAATTTCAATACCACATGAAATAGTGGCATACTCCATGTCTTTTCTAAAAAATGATATAAATGACTAACGGGGCAAAACGGGTGAACGATATTTAGTATCATTGTTTTGAAATAAGTATTCTTCAAAACTATCAAAGAACCAAGTCCGGCCGAGTCCGGCAAAAAAAGTTACACAATTTGACCTCTTCTTAAATAATATTATTAGTTAACCTGTTGTATATGATTTACACGGCAGAATAAAATTACACCGATATGTAAAAATCGAATACTTACCTTCGCTTACACGCTCCATTTTTTAGATAATAATTTAAACAACAAACAAACAAGTTATACGATGAAGAAGGATTAGCTTATTTATAGTATTTCGCACAGGCAAAACTTTAACGCCGTATTACGTTGTAATAACCACGTGCAATCGAAATACATATTACGTTATATATCGAATAAATTAATGTTCGTGAACAATGTAGAACGGCAGCGAAGATGTCTGAAGTTGAACAAATTTACTATTTTGTCCACCTAGAATCGAGGAATCGATCACTGTGCGTTGCGCCGAGAGCATTTTTACATCATTTGTTCGTCCGAATATTAATGTAAGTGCTAAGCATTAAGAGCAAAAATGAAGGTATAACAATTTAGTACTTAAAGTGGCGTATCGTGTCCGGCGCAAGGTGTGCAGTCCCGTTTATTTTCGCCTTTCGAGAGCAGAGCAGAAGCGAACGTATGTATAATATGCATCGATGTATAGGTGTATTGCAAGCGACGTGCTCTTTCGACGGATGGATCCTTCGGTCGGGACAAAGCCGCTCGATCGAAGCCGCTATAGAACGCGCGCAGCACGCTAGGACGGCTCGAAAAGTGGGACACTTTTGTTCCTGTACACCCCCGCGGACACCCTCCACCCTCTACACCCTCGAACGGCCTCTCAAAAGCGACACCGAGATATCAATCACCGGCCCAGATACCCCGGGATCGTGTTTATTCGACATCGTGAAACTGTGTCTAAACCTCTCGGACACTTCTGGGGCTGTACGGATATTTAGAAACCCATTAGCCGGGACTATGCTCGGATCTAGTTAGCGTAATTCCTTTAAAAACAATCCGATTCTTCACCTGGCCTTGCTGCGAAAAATAAGAATACATACTCCGCGCATTGTTTCAAACACCTCGCAACATTCGATGTGCAAAAACAACGCGTTTCGCAGCACATTTGCGTGTCTGTATGTCCCACAGTGGGATATTTGATCCAAAAGTCGGGAAAAGACGATTTTAAAACATTGCGTAAGTCGTACAATTTTTGTTGTCCAACGTAGTTAAAGGTCTGAGGAATGAGGCTTCAGTTTGAGGTGTTTCGAAGAAATTGTGTAGATTGTTGCATTGCGGAGGCTTTTCAAGTAGGCAGACAGAGCACTTTCGCACAGATTTCATGTCGTCGTCATCTAAATTAGTGTAGTTATTCATATTTGAACATAATCAACCGTTCTGCAAGTATTTTTACGATTCTAAAACTTCAATCACGGTTCTGTTATATTATTTAGTTATATCCGGTGCTCTTTCTGGTATCATTACATTCGATAAAGGTCTGCGATCGTAATGCAAAAGAAATTAGTCCCAGGTTTTCACAGGTTGAAGATTTATAACTAATTTAAGCAGAAATGAGCATCAACAGTCGCAGGATGTCATTGATGAAATGCCCTGATGAAAATTAATAATTAATAAGAATTTAAAAATATCTTAAAATATATATTTACTTATTCAAAAGTTTCGCGATCTACATATTTAGTATTAAAATAATAAACTACATCATTTCAACATAATGTACGTATGCCAATACAGCATTAGACGAAATTGTAGACAAATTAAGAAGAGAAAAGACAGACAGCTGTCTCGTGACTCGAGAATTTGAACATCCGAGCGAGGGAACGTGAAAAACATTTATTATTTCTATCGACCTCATTAGTGTAACGAGTTCCACTTCGGAAACATTATCGCTGCCGCGCCGCCGCGTTCTTTCTCCGTTACGACAGTCGAACTTGCCAGCCGTTTGTCTCCGCTCGAAACGTCGTTACTTCCTCGTTCATTGTCCCTCTCTCGAACAGAACACAAGCTTCACGGGACGGTAATAGCGTCACAAAGCGATTATTAAAGCATTAACGTTATCCGCGGACAAACGACAAGCTGCATCAATTAGTAATGAATAGACGCAGCCGAGCGGTAATTAGAATTATCCGCCACGTGCTCCCTTCCAGATCGCCTTCCTCGCCGAAAGAAACACGCTTCTGTCTCGTGAAGATCGATTGGCGACGAGATCGACAGTGATCGGTTGTTTGCCCTGTATCAGCTGTGGCTCGTTATGCAAAAGAAAAATTGTTTGCATCCGTTAGAGTACATAGAAGCCAAACAGAAATATATTTTCGTCCTTTTTCGATTTTAATAAGCTGACATTGATGTACTGATGTTCTTAAATTATTTTAATTAGTCGGCTTTAAATCGTTCATTTTCCTCATAAATGCATACAATCCGCAGTCTTAAAATCTTAAGTCTTTTCACGATTTTTCGATTAAGTGCTTACGATAATCTGACAAAAAAATATTTTAAACAAAAGTCGATCAGTTTTCGATTGGCTGTACATTGCAATAAAGAAAGTTCGAAAATTTTCTTTCCAATTATTGCCAACCATTATTTTTTAAAATGATACTTCAAGGTCATCCGAAGGTCATGGTATATTAGGTCGTTGAATTCTTCTTAATACGGGCTACAATACCGTTAAGTCAAAAATGCCAAGTGCCATTTAAAAAAATGAAGGTGACCTTGACAATATTAAAAAATTTCGGACTTCTTTTTATAGCCAATCGAAGACTGATCAACTTTTGTTTAAAATATCTTTCTGTCAGATTATCGCAAGTACTCGAAAAATCGTGGAAAGTGTTACGTGGGGCAACCTGTATAAGTATAAATATTTAAATCGCGAACCGTGTTACAACTGGAAAAACTTGCTCGCGACGAAATCAATCTGTTACAAAGTCCGCGCTATACTCGAGAATATTTTCTAATTTCATTCGGAAATCGACGAGGTATGCCAAGCAGTTTATGATTTACTTTGCATCGTTTCTGTTGCGATTATTGCTTTAAAAAAATTGTCACTCTACGCTTCCCCTTCTACGACGCTGTCCCCCCACTCCACGGCCTGGTCACGTGATGCGTCCCCTCCGTGTCGCACATACGTCACGTGACTAGTTTGGTACTGGTAGACAGAGAGGGGAGGTAACTTTTAACTCTCGATTCGAGTAAATTTCCCTGATCTGGCCACTCTGCATAATGTACGGTCATAGACTGTGAATATCAGGTGTACGATTTAATTCGTAGCCCTCACAATCAATCCGCAAATGTTGAACATTTAGCAATTATTTATACGTTGGAATAAATGTACAAAAAGTGGCCATTTTCAACAGTAACATGCATCTTGATTGTAAATAATTAGTCGACAAGTTCAAGAAGTTTCGTCTGTGTCGTGCAGGTGTCACAATGTCACGTGACTAATCCTGTACTGATGGAGAGGGGGTAATTTGTCCCATTCGTCGCCCCTCCTCTAATCTGGAGATATTGCTACCGTTTTTGTTATCCGGTCAAAGGGCGCCTCCTCGTATTGTGGGCTTCCTTAGAAGGGTCCCGATGCATCTCGGTGTGCAGTCGTGAGAAATTGCAGCGCGATAACGGGAGCCGTTGCATAAGTCTCGCTATCTGCGTTGCGCAACGTGCTCGGGTCAGAGTTTAGATCTGCGAAGGGGCGGGGGCGATCGTGAATCGCTGACTGTTCTTGTGAATCAGCCGTGAAGGGAACAATAAACAATTTCGATGTTGATCTTGACTCTTGGCAATCTTCCCCCCCGGAAAGTGTATGCCGTTCTTCCCGGTTTTGCGGTAAGCGTGTTTCTATAAGTGTTGGACTGTGCAAGGTGCAACGATCAACGACCAGTAAACTTCCCGGTTGTTCCGAAAATGTTGCACTTCCTTGAAGAAGGCGATTCTTGAGGTCATTTCGGGCAATTTTTTCCTTTACGAAAATGTTATAAATCTTTGCGAAGGGATCTTTGATCCCCGAGATTATTTCGAGTAACTTTTCCTCTGCGACGTGTATAAATCTAGATCTACAAAAATATAGACATGGTATCATATACATTTATGTAGTAGTAATAAAGTATAAATATAGGGTGTACCAAAAATGTTGTATTTCCTTGACAGAGGCGATTCCTGAGGTTATTTAGAGTAACTTTTCCCTTTGCGAAAATGTTCTCCACGGCTTAGCTAAGAAGTTATTAAAGAAAAACGCGAGCCAATCTAGGCGTGGCTACAGGCTCCGCTGGGCGTGGTGCAGCCGTAGCATTGGCCGAGCCGGAACCCGCCCACCGTAGCGGCGCTGAAATTGGTCCACGTTTTTCGTTAATATCTTCTCAACAAAGCCACGGAGAATATTTTCGCAAAGGAAAAAGTTGCTCGAAATGGCCTTACGAACCATCCCTTTCAAGTACAACATTTTCGGCACACCCTATCGATCCCACCTCGATAAAAAATGCGTCTCATTTGCGTGGAGCTCGCGAATGCAAATGCGAACGCCAGGATGCGGTGTTTCGAGTAGCCGAGCCGCCGTTTTCACTTGTTTCAATTAGCGGCGGCACGCTCGAGCGAGACAGTTCATTGACCGTCACGAAAAACTAGAGAAAGTAGCAATTAAATTACGTGGGAATGGACGCGTTTACTGTTCTCCTGCTGGAGATGCGATTCTGATTCGGGATTCCCATCGGGGAAACCAGCGGCATGGAGCCGCTCGTGAAAGTTAACGTTTCCTCTTCTTTTTCCTCATCATCCTTCTTCCAACTTCTAACGTTTCCGCTTTAATTACAGATTGTTTCGTTCGTAAATTCTGAGAGAAGTTTATTCATTTTCAACCGGCCGCTCCCAGCTTCGCGAGGAGTTAGAGTAGCTTGCTCTCCGCGATGGAAACGATCGCGCAAAACGCAAAAATACCCGGGCAAACACGATCCCGTGGAAACTCGTTGCGCGATCATTGCAGAAGATAAACCGCGACCGCAACAGGTTCGGGTTCAGGAAACTCTGCCCCCTCGGTCGTGCCACCCACCCACGCATGCATGCACTCACGCACGTGCGTGCCTGCGTGCGAATTCGTGCGCTCCAATTTCGATCGACACCGAACAACAGAGTAATTCGTGCGAATTTTTCATCTTCGTTCCAGCTGGAAAAACTGTCCTCAATGTCGCCGCGTTACTGCGATTCACGATTTGGGATCAAGCGTATTGACGGCGTTCGAGCGAGACCTTCAATTAACTCTAATCGAGGCGAGGAGAGCAATTTTTCTTGATCATCGGTGATCAAACGCGACGCAGGCTTCGTTGCGAAATCCCGTCGCGTGTCGCTCGCTTCCGATTTGCGAAACCGTGATTTTTAATCCATACATCCCCCTCCCCCTTTTCCTCGGCGAATAGTTAGATGTTGTGGAATAAGAGAATAATATAGAGATTGTGGCACGAACGTTTTTCAACTTTGAAAATCTGTGCTGAACTTGAAATGCTACTGCAAAATGTGATTTATCCAATACTATGTACGGTTAGATTTTTTTTTCACATGCTATACTTCATTTTTCGGAGATCTTGTCACGCTGATTTCACATCCGGTCGAAAAATTTGTCCACCATCTAGGGATTTTGGGAAAAATCGATTTATGTGGATAAAACCGATTTTCAAAGTTAAAAAACGTTCGCACCACAATCTTTCTGTTTTCTCTTTATTCTGCAATAATTCACTACTTTGATCTGCAAAAATATCTTTCTTCAAACTTCACCAATTTGCTCCATGATCTCCAAAGTTTAAAAACAGGGACCATAACGGTTATAACCAAAAAGATAAAAAGTCATAGAATAACAAGTATTTCGTCGACTAAATCGTATTGGTTCCAGATAAGGATAATAAGTAACCGAAAATGTTTTCTCTTGTTGGTAAATGTTATCGTTGAGAGGAATTTATTCTGATCACTTATAACAATTATCAATGAGAGAAATTTATTTCGATTACTTATAACAGTTATCAATTGGAGAAGTCTATTTCGGTCGCTCATAACTGTTGTCGATGAGAGAAATTCATTTCGATCGTTCATAACGGTTATGAGCGATAGAAATAAATTTCTCTCATCGATAACTGTAATGAACGATCGAAATAAAATTCTCTTATCGATAACTGTTATGAGCGACTTAAATGAACTCCTCTCATCGATAACTGCTTTGAGAAATCGAAACAGTTTTTCCTCACCGATAACAGTTATCGAGGAGGATCCAATTTTCGAACACTAATAACTGTTATTTGTAACCAAAACGTATATAAAATCCTATATTTTTTAATCATTTTGTTCTTCGAATTTTTTTCTTTATATTTTGTGTACATTGTCTTAAATTTCAATAATAATCAACTTTTAATTAATGATTTTTACCGTAGAAAATTTTTAGAACAACTGTTATTTTTGGCCCCTGTTAGAAAACGGTTGTACCATGTTCTCTCTATTTTTCCCTTATCCTTCAATATCTAAACTTTAATCGAGAGAAAAACCTTTTTTCAATCTTCATTATTTTGCCCCGTGATTTTCAATGTTAAGAAAGGATCATACCATAATCTCTCTATTGTTCCCTTGTTCTGCACTACGTCGACTTTAATCTAAAAGAAATTCCTTTTTCAAAGTTCATCCCTTTGCGCAGCTGTGTGAAAAATCCACTTTAATCTAGAAAAAGATTCTTTTTTCATACTTCATTCCTTTGCCCCACTGCGTGAAAAGTTCGTTCGAGGAAGTTTGCAAATCGTCCAGAAAGATGTAACCGGAAGCACGGAGAAATGCGTGTGGAAGGGGTCGAATCTATATGGAAATTCTTCGGTGTTGAACAAATCGATCTCGCCCAAGAGGAGGATTTATTTTCAATCAGGGGTGAGAAGTGGTCTGCGATAAATCGTGGCGGGGCGATCGTAATCGGCGATCAACGCGGGTAACCATCGTGAAGATCGAGGACCTAGTACGATCTATAGCGATTCGAGATTCTCTGGGAGCAGGTTGACAGTGAAAACTCGTTGCGCGCAAGAAATCTAAGTTCGCTGTAGCAACAGGTTCAGGAAACCCACCCCATTAGCGAAAGACGTTGCACTCGTGTAGGTGCAACGCACGAAGCACGACCGATCGGAATGCACCGGTAGGAGAGCCTTTCTCTTTCTCTCTTTCTCGTTCCCGTTCCATCTCGTCTTCATCCGTGGCCTCCATTTTCTTTTATTGTTCCCGATCGTGCGAGATTTCCTGTTCCATCGAATCGTTCGCTCGATCGGACAGAACGGTTTTAGATACGTGCCAGGAAAATGATGTTTCCTGTGGCCCCGTTAATTGAACCTAAGAAACGCTTCGCTGCTTCTAGAAAACCCACCGGTTACACCTTTTTACGGTAAATTATTCTTCAAACATTCGCCGACCTAAAATATCCGTTGCCTGCGAAAACTATGAAGGGTGTACAACATTATGTCGTTGTAGGAGGAAATAGCGGACATTCTGGATTTCTGTGGACCTCTAGGAATTTTTCTAAACATCTAGGACTCTTGATGGTGCTCGAAGATACCTTCTAAACCGCCAGGAATCTATAGCTTGGGGGCTGGAATTCATTCAAGGCTATTTTAGTTGGATTTTGGGGTGTTTGTTGGTCTCTAGGACAGGCTGCGGATCTTTAGAATTTTTTCTGGATCCTTAGAACTCTCTGTACACCTTCAGGTTTCTTTCTAAACCACCAGGACCAGAAACGCCAGATGAGGGGAGGGAGCACGAATTGAGAAAGGTATCACCTCTCTGCCAATACAGGATTAGTCACGTGGCAGAAACGAAACGCGGGAGAATAGCGTCGTGGAAGGGGAAGGTGGAGTGCAGGGACAAGTTTTACAAGGGAAGGACCCCAAGTGTCCGACTTCGATTTTGATAATTTTTTGTGAGATGATAGTATATGGGTCCCTAATTATGTATGCAAAATATTAGGTGTAGTTACTCAATAGTTTGAAAGATATAAACAATTAAAGTTAAAGCTTGTTGAGCTGTAGTTTGGTTGCGTGAAAGTTCAATTGTTTATATCTTTGAAACTATTGAGTAACTACACCTAGTATTTTGCAGACATTATTAGGGATCCATATACCATCGTCTCACAAAAAATGATCAAAATCCTAGTTTGTCTGGCCATGACTATTTGCGAACCCTGTAAACCTCCTTCTGAAGTTGCCACCAGAGCTCTCCGAGAACCTTTAAAATTCTGTCTGCACCCCTAGCACTTTCAGAATCTTTCTCTTCGAACACTTTCTGGAATTCTTCTGAACTCCCTCTCCAGGAACGCCCCATTCCACACCGAGGCCCCGGGCATTCGTCACCATTTCTTGATCATGATAAATTGTTCAACGTTTGTTAGAAATTGTGGGACGTCGAACGCGTTCCGCCGGGGTAGAAATATTACATTGACGAGTTTCTCCCTCGTGTTTCCACTTTGTTCACGTGTTGCACGTGTTACATAAGATCCGCGAGGCTCTCTCCCACAAGCTTTTCACCCCTGTCTCACCCTTTTCTTTTTTTACTCGCACGTGCCTCCCTTCGCTCGTTGATCGCACGATATACAGGTCGGCCGAGATCCGATAAATCCGTACCGCTGCGGACTATTATTGGCGCGCAGAGAGATAAATAAATGCGTGTTCCGGTTAGCGCGATTATTATCGCGACGAATCGGACGACTCGACGATCGATCGATGGATTACCGATCCACGTGGACCTGTTATGCAAGCTGGTTTGCGGCGCAATCTTTTATCCGTAACCCTTCGATTATTTCATCAAGCGCGCGCTGTAATTAAAATTTCATCGCTTCGCAATCTACTTTTATTGTTCTACTATACTTTCCCTGTTATTCTCTGCTATAAATCTATCCGTCATTGTCGGATATTATGCTTTTCTGATAAAAACGAATCGAATGCGAAACGCTAAAAAACAGACAGACAAGAAAGCGAGCTAATAAAAACGTGGTACATAAAATTACAGAAATTTGTCTACAATTCAATATGCAGCTTCTGTGTTTTGTAATTCATTCAGACAATTCTTATTTTGAATAAAAATCCCTTGTCTAATCACTAGACTGCGGATTTTATGCATTTATGACAAAAATGGTAAAATACAATTTAAAATATGATAAAATACAATTTAAAACAGTGGAGATATTAAAAAGATTTAAGGCCACCAGTGTACTAGTTTTACCTTACTAAGATAATTAAAAGAAGAGTGAAATTTTTATTTGGCTCCTGTGTCTTGCAATCAATGCAAACATTATTTATTTTGCATAAAGATCCGCAGTCTACTAATCACTATTCTAAACTGTTACTGCTTGCATATACATTGACAATTTATATTTATAGTATTAATTGGTTAAATATTACCTGCAGGATCTTATTTCGTGTTAAAGAACAATATTCGGTTGATTTTGTTTAAACATAAACCTCGAGAGGGTTAACGCGTATTATCCACCACGTGGAACAATATTCACAGAAGTGAATATCCCTTGTAGTTCACGCGGCAGAAAATTACAGAGAGCCGTGGCTTTGCAAGCTGTTTTCCTTCCCCCTTTCTGTCTTGTTGAATTCAACGAACAAGCCACAGTAATTGTTGTTGCGGTAGGGTTAGGCGTTCACCCCTTGCGCGCGAGAATTTTTTCAAAATCACTCTTCGAGACCGTAGAGAGAAAGAACAACCAGTTCCGCCAAGTGAATTCAATCTTCTGATTCTTATCGGGCCACTTGCATCGGACAGTTTTATCAGACTGCCAAGCATCAAAAATATCTGGCAAAGGTTCTCCTCTAAAAATAGCCACACTAAATTTATTGGGTTTGTCCTTTTCAATATACAATACATAATAGAAGCTTGGACAGGGAAATGTATTCCATTGTCTTCCATAAATAAGTTTTTATAATTTCAGTAATTGGAACACATATGAAACTTGTTTAGTTTAGAGGTTATTGTTAAAATCAGTGACCATAACTGTTATAACCCCAAAAAGAAAAAAAGTCGTAGAATAAAATCGATATTTTTCAATCATTTTGTTCTACGAATTTTTTTCTTTATATTTCTTGTGCGTTATCTTAAATTTCAATAATAATCGACATTTTATTAACGATTTTTGTCGTATAGAAAATTTTAGAATAACTGTTATTTCAGGTCCCTGGTTAAAATTTTGATCTATTTAATGAATTTTATATAATCTTTATATAAAATTGAAATATCTTATATTAATATCTATTAATATATTAATATCTTTATCAGATATTATATTTATCTTTATATAAATCTATTTCTCTCTAGAAAGGGGATGATTTTGCATAAAAGAAACAAGTCAAAATAGATCAGGATATAGATAATAGATAGTGTTGAACCTAGAGAGATATTTAATAAACGTATAAATTGGTTTAGCCTCGGGTATAGTAATTTTTAGTGTATCCCCATGATGCGGTCGAAAGCAAATACTTGGACAAGCCGGTGGACAACGCGTTGAGTAACAAATCGATCATTTGCTTGCGAATAGAAACGTTTCCATGGTCACTTTGCTTGTTTCGATAACGATGCTTATCGAATTATACCGTCGTTCGAAGAGACATAGGGGGCGAGGGAGAGATAAAGAGAGGCGGGAAGAGAAACGAGCGGTTCGTGGAAGAATTACGCCGGTTTTATTACAAAATCGTTTCCTACCGCACCCCCGCAATAATTCGTCGGTCACGCCCTTCTTTTATCCCCTTCTATGTATGTGTCCGCCGATTTTCCCTGGCTACGGAATCGAATCGAATCGCGGTCGATTACCACACACGCCCACGGTCGACCGTGGAAACCTGTAATTAAGCAACCAGTAAATAACACAAAATAGCACATGTTCGACCTGGAGCGCATCCACCACCGTAAACATTATAAATAGCGCGAAACATCCACCCTCGGCCTTTGCAATTTACCTTGGGAGGACGAGGAGGAGGCCTGGAGGACGTCCCAGGCGTGTGCGGGGGTGCCCGGGGGATGTTCACCGATACGTGAGCACGCACCAGGTCCCAGTGTTTCAAGTAAATGCTTTAATATCATTCTACCCGACTAACAGCATTTTTATTTCCACTCGCTTCCACGCTCTTGCGTCACAGATTGCACATCTTCTGCGACCCATAATGGGGTATTTTCTCCGCAAAGTCGGAAGAAATTCGATTTTAACATTTTGCACACAAGTCGTACAATTCTTGCGACCCCACTGTACGACCCTTCAGCAGCCAAAGACCACCCCCGTGATTAGACCGGCAGATTTTGCCGAACTTTTTTGCGCTTCGCCAATCTACCGTGTGCATTCTTCTGGTTATTCCAGGGTGTTGTTGCCGATGCTGCAGTTTGCGACGAGCGTTGACTCCAAATTTGAAGGTGCCGTCGGTTTGAGAGGAGAATTGTTGCTCTCCGATATTACCAAATTAATATGAAAATTTATGTGTATCTAATATTATTTGAGAAAGGATAATATTATTTATAGAAATTTATAATACATTTAATACTAAATAATTATATAGAATTACAATTAAAATAGTAATAAAGCTTAATATTATGGGGTATAATATTAAGGTTTCATTTTGAATATTGTGGGATTTCTAATAAATTGAAAAATTTATATAAATTTCACATTTATTTAGTGAAACTGACAATTCAGGGATTTTTACTTAGGTAAAAATTATCTTTCAAAATAATAATAACTTGGTTGGTGCATTAAAAACACTAAACAATAAAAAATGAGGAAGCTTCTTTGGGATTAAAAGATTTTAAAAATTATCATAATTTTATATAAAAACTTTATTTAAAGTGAATTATTTGGGGGTTATTAATTGATTCGCTTTTCCGTGTAATCTTAACAATTCTAAAATGAAAAATATTCAAGCACATAAATTGTATCGAGTGTAACGGGAGGTATCACAATAACAAGAAAGCAATACTACTTCTCATTTAGAAAAATGTTGCGAGCTCTCTTTTCACGCCACCAAAAAATGACCTCGAACACATCCATCAGTGTTTCACCGCGGAGCGTGACGGATCAGACTAGTTCACTGTCCAGCGACCGTGTACGCGGTGCGGCTGAGCAAGTTCTCGCTTAAAAAATCTGAAACCGGTAGGGTTAATCGCTCGATGGCGAAGGTCGTGGTCGACCGAAAGATGGGAGAATATGTACAATAGTTTGATCGATCGTTCGCTCGAGAAAGCGAGTCCGATTGCGACACGTTCCCCGGATTGCAACAACGTTGTTCGACACGACGTTTTTCTTTTATTGCGACAATTGGCCGTCGAGAGCATACCGGCGGGAACGCTTACGACTTCGCCAAGACGATTCTCGCGTGCCTAAGGTTTCCACGAAAAACGCGCGCGCTTTCGTCCCCGCGGTGTTCGGGTGCCGATTATTCAGCTCGCGGTTCTCCCGCCTCTCTCGCAACACATTTCCTCGCGGCGGGCATCTTTTATAACCTGACCTCGATACACGTTGAATCAATCATTCCGTGTGTATCGCGTGCATGTGCAACGCACTTGAAAAGAGAGGAGAAGACAAGCAGATCGGAGACTCGGCTGGTTTCGTGTCCCGCGTGGCCACGCCTGCGCCACCGATCTCTCGATTGCTCGGTTGCACTTCAGAGGAAGAAACGGAGGCGGAGAGACGCATTAAAAATATCCGCGGCGCGTTGATATTGTCTTATCAACCCGATCAAATATCTTCGTCTTAGAACCATTAGATGGCGTAGCATTAACTGGTACATCGCGGAGTTCTCGATCGATCAGCACATAGCGCTGTCAGGCGAGCAACCGGTGTGTTCTAGAGAGGCTCTCGTGTCAGGATCCAATTCAACGCTATGGATGCAATTAGTGGACCACTCGGATTTTCCTTGGTCCTTTGGGACCCTCTTTAGACCTCGAGGACTCTCTCTAGACTTCCACGACTTTCTTTGAACCTCTAGGACCCTCTCGACATCTCTAGGACTCTTTCAAGATCTCTAGGACTTTTTTCAGACTTCTCTCTACACAATCTAGGACTGTCTTTAGACTTTTAGGACTATCTGCAGACTTTTAGAACTCCCTTCAGACTTCTCTCTACACACTCTAGGACTCTCTGCAGACTTTTAGGACTCTCTGCAGTCTTTTAGAACTCCCTGCAGACTTTTAGGACTCCCTGTAGACTTTTAGGACTCTCTGCAAACTTTTAGGACTCTCTGCAAACTTTTAGGACTCTCTGCAAACTTTTAGGACTCTCTGCAAACTTTTAGGACTCTCTGCAAACTTTTAGGACTCTCTGCAACTTTAGGACTCTCTGCAGACTTGTAGGACTCTCTGCAGACTTGTAGGACTCTCTGCAGACTTGTAGGACTCTCTGCAGACTTGTAGGACTCTCTGCAGACTTGTAGGACTCTCTGCAGACTTGTAGGACTCTCTGCAGACATTTAGGACTCTCTGCAGACATTTAGGACTCTCTGCAGACATTTAGGACTCCCTGCAGACTTTTAGGACTCTCTTCAGACTTCTCTCTACACACTCTAGGACTTTCTCTAGACTTTTAGGACTCTTTGTTTCGTTTTCGGGACTCTTTGTTTATACTTCCAGGACTCTTTGTTCAGACTTCTTGCGCTCTCTTTAGACCTGTAGGACTCTTTGTCTATATTTCTAGGACTCCTGCTAGACTTCTAAGACCCATGCTGAACTTCTAAGACTCTTGCTGAACTCCTAGTACTCTGTCTGGATTTCTTAGGACTCTCTTTGGCCCTCGTGGGTTCTCTTCGGACCTTTAAGATTCTCTTTCAACCTTTAGGGTTCTCGTTCAACCTGTAGGATTCTCCTTCAACTTTTAGTATTCTCTTTCAACCTTTAGTATTCTCTTTCAACCTTTAGTATTCTCTTTGAACCTTGAGGATTCTCTTTCAACCTTTAGGATTTCCCATGGATCCGTCAGACCTCCTTATGGGTCATACAATTAACAACATGGAGTATCAGATTGTCCTAAAATGAATGACAGTAAACATTCATTATTTTGTGTGAAGCACACGACCTAGATTCTGCTCGAACCTTTCCGAACTAATTGGGAACCACAGGACGATGTTCCTACGACCACGTGTGTCTCGCGGACGGATGCATCTTGTGCAGTTGCACACGCACACGTATGTACTACTTTCATATCTCACGCGCCACTGTGTCACGAATGCACGCACGGTGAACGTAACGACAGTGACGCGGAGCAATTACAAACTAACCGTGATTCCGGCAGACGGAATGAGAAACCGGATTCCCCTTTCGTTCTTCTAGGATATATGTCTCTTTGTTCGAACGAGAGATGACACGCGTTTCGATCGGATGTATAGTCTTGACCCTTCTGTCACACGGTTAATTCTTCCCGTGACCATGCAAAGCGAAGTAATGCGAATCAATGAGCACGAAGTTGCGCTGTATGGAAAATCTGTTATAAACTAGTCCGTAGATTATTGCTCATGATACAAAATTTCCCCGTAGTACTTAAAATGCATCGTATTGCAGTCTAGATATTATCATTTCATATTTCATGGATCCATTACATTATCTGTATAAATCTGGATCTATAAAAATGTAGATATAGTACCATATTATATTTCGTAGTAATAAAAAATATATACAGGATGTCCGAAAATGGTGTACTATCTTAAAAGGGGTGATTCCTTTAAACTTTTCAAGTAACCTTTTCCTTTGCAAAAATGTTTTCTGAGGCCTTGTTAACGAGTTATCATCGAAAAACGTGGATCAATCTCAGGGCAACTATAGTGGGCGTATCCCAGATGAGCGTAGCGTTACCATTGGTCGAGCCGGAACCCGCCCACTGTAATCGCGCTCAGATTGGTCAGTGTTTTTCGTTGATAACTCCTGAACAAAGCCGCCGAGAACATTTTCGCAAAGGAAAAAGTTACTTCGAATGACGCAAGGAACCAGCCCTGTCAAAGTTCCCCGACATTTTCGGGACACACACAGCTAGTTTTCACTCGGAGCTATTTTAACTAGAAAATTGAACATTTCTTCCGATCTAGAATATTTCCATTTCCTATGATTTTTGAAATATCATGGATATGAAATTGGTATAGTACCTCATACAATACCTAAATGTTTAATAATCGATTAGACACCGATATATTTAATAATATAAACAATGTTTTGAATAATGTAGCAATAAATTTCACCGTGTTATCAAAGGGTTGAACGTGGATCTACTTCTGGATCGACGGGATCCAGAAGCGGATTGATCGATCGTCGAACAAACCAACCGGAAGCGACTCACGCTACCGCACGCAACGACACGCAGGTGCTTAACTCGTCGGCATTACAGGAAGCCGGTGCTGTAATGTCGCCGCTTTGGCAACAGATGACGAACGGTTTCGCGAAAAATGACCGGCTAAACACCGGCATTGCATAAGAATGCGGGACGCTCTCTGTTGTATGAGATCACACCGCATTCCTGCCGTCCCTGCTACCGAGGCTCTGGAATTTAATGAATAAAGCCGCTGCGCTGCAGAAGACCGTTTTTCGATGCGGGAACTCGCGATTAGGGTCGCCGCATAACTACGCCGAATTGGACCACCGGAACGGTACGAAATATTCTAGTCGTTTTTATCGATCTCGCTGATCGATCCTGGAAATTCGACGGACATTACGACGTCATTGAGGTGATTAGGAATTTCAAATTCTCATAAGTTAAATGGCGATCTCTGAATTTTCCACGCAGCTACACATGTTCTTACCCCCCCCCCCCTCCCCAACTTCCGAAGCTTAATATTGTCGAACAAATTTCTAGCTACACGATCATGAAAATTTGGAGCTGATTAATATAATTATTTATTGTTAAATGGGAATTTCTCAATTTTCCACGCACGAGATCATGAATGTGAGGCTTAATAATATCATTATTTATTGTTAAATGGCAATCTCTGAATTTTCCACGCAATTACAACTTGTTCTACACCTCCCAGCTTTCGAAGCTTAATATCGTCGAGCAAATTCCGATTTACAAGATCATGAATTTGAAGCTTATTAATATAATTATTTATTGTTAAATGGGATCTCCTCAATTTTCCACGCACGAGATCATGAATTCGAAGCTCAATAATATCTCTGAATTTTCCACGTACTGCCTACAACTTATTTTACCCCTCCCCAGCTTTCGAAGCTTAATATTGTCGACCAATACACAAGATCATGAAAAAAGCAATTTGAAACTTATTAATATAATTATTTATTGTTAAAAGGGAACTTCTCAATTTTCCACGCACTAGATCTTGAATTTGAAGCTTATTAATATAATTATTTATTGTTAAATGGGAATTTCTGAATTTTCCACGCACGAGATCATGAATATCCGGCTTAATAATATCATTATTTATTGTTAAATGGCAATCTCTGAATTTCCACGCACCTACAATTTATTCTACCCCTCCCAGCTCTCGAGGCTTAATATTGTCGAGCAATCTTTACTGCAACGCATAAACTTATCGATAAAATTGTAGCCTTATCTCGCGATAAAGCGAGCCGGAAGTCGATGACTCTGCGTTGTCCTTGCACCGATACTTCTACACGCCCAAAATCGACGGAGATTGATTTAGTCATGTTTATTACAGACATAGAAGACATTCCCGAGAACATCAAGAATCTACGGGCGTTGCAGGTCGCGGACTTCAGTAGCAATCCAATTTTAAGGTGCGTTCATTCTTGTCCATCGACGTTTCACATCGGAATAAAATAATGCATGCACGATCATCCTTTCAGGCTCCCGGCAGGCTTCGTGCAGTTGAGGAACCTAACCGTTCTGGGGCTCAATGACATGTCCCTAACGAATCTACCGCCCGATATCGGATGGTAACGATCCCTTATAATTATGCTGCATTTCTCGCCGAATTCTGTTGTATACTCAACTACCTTGTTCTTCTTGTTTGCTCGTAGTCTGGAGGCATTGCAGTCGCTGGAGCTCAGGGAGAACTATCTGAAATCGTTGCCGGAATCGCTGTCGCAACTTTATAAATTGGAGCGGCTGGATCTTGGCTACAATGAGATCGACGAACTGGTACAGCGAGCTCGAACACTAGAACCACCGGTGGAGTCTCGAAACGACCCACTTCGCAGCCTTTGCAATTATTCTCCATAGTTCACTACTAAGGACCTTGTTCGCGCTAAAGCTACTCGAATGACCGGTTCTTGTTCTTATTGAAGTTGGAAAAATCGTTTCGTGGAGGATGATCGCGAAAATTTCTCTCAAAACCACGCACTTCGGATTCGTACCTTGCAATTAATCTCCATAGTCCACTGCTAAGGACCTTATTCGCGCTAAAGCTACTCGAACGACCGGTTCTAGTTCTTATCGAAGTTAGAAAAATCATTTCATGGAGGATGATCGCGAAAATTTCTCTCAAACGATCGGTTCTAGTTCCTATCGAAGTTATAAAAACCGTTTCATGGAAGATGATCGCGAAAATTTCTCTCAAATCCACCCACTTCGGATTCGTACCTTGCAATTGTTCTCCATAGTCCACTACTAAGGACCTTGTTCACGCTAAAGCTACTCGTACGACCGGTTCTCGTTCTTATCGAAGTTAGAAAAATCATTTCATGGAGGATGATCGTGAAAATTTCTTTATTTAACCGCATATTGTAATAAGAATCGCGTATTCAGACACGTGTCCATTTTTGTAAGGTAACTTACATGTAACACTTGCCTCATAATTACACCGCAAGAGGCTGAACTTCCAGTGGAAGGATTACCGTCTTCCTGGCCACCCGGTGGTTCTAACGTCGAGGAAATCGTTGCTGGAACATTCCAAAAGAGAAACCTACGGGTTCCTGACCGTCTTCCTGTTTCCATTTCAGTCGCCGCATATAGGCAGCTTGCCGGCGTTGCAGGAATTATGGTTGGATCATAACGGGTTGCAACACTTGCCGCCGGAGATCGGCGAGTTGAAGACGCTCGCGTGCTTGGACGTCTCCGAGAACCGTCTGGAAGACTTGCCCGAGGAGATCGGCGGTCTGGAGTCGTTAACAGACCTGTATTTATCGCAGAACATCATCGAGAAGTTACCCGACGGCCTGGGACAGCTTAAAAAGCTGACCATTCTCAAGGTCGATCAGAATAGGCTATCTACTTTAAATTCGAACATAGGCAGGTGAGAAGAGATCATGTTTGCACCACTCTTTAAAGTGCACAGTGGTTTGGAGACCTGTCTTCCGTGGGCGAAATTTAATTTTTCAATTTTCCACGACTGCGGATTCGACGCGTTAGTCCAGCCCACTGTGCGTCGCTTCGAAACGACAGCTTACAGTGGTACCTTTTCTGTCCACCAGGTGCGAGAATCTGCAGGAGTTAATTCTTACTATAAATTATCTATTAGAACTGCCTGTAACTATAGGGAGACTCCATAATTTAAATAATTTGAACGTGGACGAGAACAAGTTGAAATCGTTGCCGCTCGAGATCGGTAAGGGAATCGGAGAAAAATTGTGTTCCAGTACGGCATAATAACAGCATCGTTCGTTTGTCCTCAGGGAACTTGAAGAAGTTGGGCGTACTATTTTTAAGGAACAATAAACTGCAGTATCTTCCGCCCGAGATTGGACAGTGCACGGCCCTGCACGTCCTCGACGTATCCGGTAACAAGTACGCGACGATTTCTTTCTCTCGTTGATGATCGCGCTCCGGTTTCTCCGGCGTCGCCAGGATTAACAACGGTGTTTCTGTCCCGTAGATTACAATACTTGCCATACTCGTTGATTAATTTGAACCTGAAGGCGGTGTGGCTTAGCGAGAACCAAGCTCAGCCGATGCTCACGTTTCAAACCGACATCGACGAGGAAACGGAACAGGAAGTGTTGACCTGTTTCCTGCTGCCGCAATTAGAAGTCCATCCTGATGGTTAGTGCGTCGATATTATCCCGACTGTTGTTGCTTTCGCCGTGTGTGTCTGACATCTGTTTGAATTTGTTCAGCCATCGAGGCCGGCGATTTTCGAAGCAGCGACGACGAGGGCTGGCAAGAAAAGGAAGCTTCGCGAACTCATTCCGTCAAGTTCACGGACGAGGCTCCGGAAACCGATAAGGAGGTGAGCAAGCTGCTAATAAGCGCTCCTAGACTCATTAGGTCCAAGTTTCGGACGCTACTGTGGTACCTGACGTGCTGTTGGCGACGTTCTTACCTGTACGACTCGTTGTATGATAATTACACCAACTAAGAAACGAAACGATAGTGTCTTATTCACGCACCCAAGAAAACTACGTGTCGCCCTCTCGTTCTGTCGCTTTGTCGCTCTCTGCCGCTGACACGCTCACGCAACATTCTTTGCCGTTATATTTCAGACGCCGTTCGTGCGACAGAACACGCCGCACCCGAAAGAACTGAAAGCCAAAGCTCACAAACTGTTCAGTAAAGGGAAGAGCGACAGCCGATCCGCGTCTACCGACGAGCAGGTAACTTCTTCGTGGGACTCGACGCTGTAAACTGTCTGTCTATTTGTCTAAGCACTCTGAGAACGTGGTGTTGTTCTTTCAGGACGTGTCTCAGACGTTCGGCCTGGACAAGGCCGAGAATGATATATTTGGACAAGGCAACGACTTGGATTTGGACGCCTCGGAACAGGAGCCAGCGAAACCCGAGTCCGTTGAGAACGAGGAAGCGCACAACGTACCTGGAGCGGACGGTAGCGGGGACGTTCAATCGAGCGTCGAGCCAGAAGTGATTCCTAATCAATATGCTACAGATACGTACGCGGTATGTGGTTGCATCGGTGATAGATCGATTTATTTATTTATTTATATGTTTACAATTGACGTTGTTCTCCATATCTCGGCAGAACGCGAGGACCGACGTATCGGAGTCGAAGGACAGGAACGATAAGGAGGATGACGAGTCGGAAAGCGAAGAGGGACAGAGACACGTGGAATTTTCGATAGCGGAAGGAGCCGACTACGAATCTACCGGCGACGCTAACAGACCCAACAGGCTTCATCGTAGAGACACTCCACATCATTTAAAAAATAAACGCATACACGCGTCCGTGGACAAGGAGAAGGTAGCTTCCATCATCGCGCAGGTAGTACTTCCTTATCTAAAACAGAAATTTTCACTGATTGAAGCGTGGCAATACAGCTCGGTGCACTTATGCTTCTTTTATATGTGACACAGGCACTTATGAAGAAGAACGATGAAGCTCCTGCGCCCACGCCCACAGTCACGGAATCTACTGAAATCTACGACACGCATAGTCAAGGTAAAGCGGCCGGATTCGACGCGTGACACTGTACTAATATCGTAAAACAATCTTTCCAAATGTTATTCACTGTCGTTGCAATCGGTGAATTCGTCGCGTATTCCTACACTGCGTCGAATGGTGAACGTTCGCGAACTGACGCGCCATCGCCTCTTAATCACCGAGAGCAAACAGAAATACCACGATAAGATACACTCGCGTTTTTCCCCACTCTTATCCGATATCTTATCTCCAGTCCAATTACCAATCTACTTCGTAGTTGTGGCGAATCTACTCGGCCGAGCAGAATATTACCCGACGATTGTGCTTTAAAAAAAAGAGAGAACATCTCGGCGATAGGCGACACTGTTTACGTTGATAGGAATTTTCGAAAATAAAAATATGCCCAGAAGATACAAATGTTACATACGGAAGAAGAAAAGTTACGGTTCAATCGATAACGCGAGATTGACGCTTATTAATTATGCGTATGGTATGGACTCGAGATAAATTTAATCTTTGTACAGGTGCGACATCTGACGCTGAGCCGACGATAGAAGTCCGGGAAGAACAATATGAGATTCATATAGAGAGAACAACAGGCGGTCTTGGATTGTCAATAGCCGGTGGTATCGGTTCAACCCCTTTCAAGGGTGACGACGAAGGCATTTTTATTTCCAGAGTTACCGAAGGTAAATCCGTTCGGCCCGCAAAGCCCGGATAAAATGCGAGTGAATTTGCAGAACAACTATCTACCGATTTCGATGAATTTTGTGTTTATACTTCTAATCGTGTCGCTATCATAGAAAGGAAAAAGTTGTTGATAACGAAAGGGTAGATAGCTGTTCTCCAGGTTCACCGAAAAGTCGTCGATTTCAAATTGTTATTCTAACAGGAACACGGTTCAACTTTTTCAGGTGGACCCGCAGATTTAGCAGGTTTGGAAGTAGACGATAAAGTGTTATCTGTAAATGGAGTTTCAGTAGTGAACGTAGGCCACTATGACGCTGTAGAAGTTCTAAAAGCATGCGGAAATGTTCTTGTACTAGTAGTTCAGAGAGAAGTGACGAGGATAGTACCGCCGTACGAACAGGTACTATATTTACGAATGTACATCACCTGTTGTATATTTAACGCTCTGTCCCTATGATGATTCCGCAGACATCGTCGAGGAAGGACTCGGTGTGCTCTAGTTTGAGCACAAGTAGAGCTCCAAGCGCGACCTCCCACGTTTCATCCACTGGTTTACCGCATAATTTAGAAAATGGCGACGCTTCTTTACCCCACGATGGAATTAAGGTATGCAGAACACTTTGGCCAATGCGTTCAGTAACGGGATCGTTAAAGCAGATATTTATTTGAACTTCATTTGTTCTTTTCATCAGTCCAAGAAAATTCCGGAACCCATATCCACGGTCAAAGCAAGTAGTGAACCAATGGTGTCGGTTCTTGTTCATACAACCTTAATTCGGGACCAAAATGGACTTGGATTTAGTATCGCTGGAGGAGAAGGTTCCCCACCGTTGAAGGATAATAGCGATGTAAGACGAATCACTGTTATTTGTACTAACAATTAAGCATGGGATCAAGTTCAACGAATCTGAGTCAATTTCAATAACTAAGCTTCATTTCATGGGTTTCGATTACTATCTAAAAGCAATAATGTTTCAATGATTGTATTTGAAATGTATTCATTTTATACAAACTGATATCAAACCTCGGAATGAGTACTTACAAGTTTCGAAAAGATACTTGTAAGTAAGTACTTCGATGTTCGAAGTTCGAACCTGTTTCCGAGGTACTTGATCACATCCCTACTGGCAATAAGTTTGGAAGTTTGTTTTCAGACTCATTGCCAGGGGTAGTACATATCTTTTTCTGTATTCGCTTTCTAAAACGCTCGTACAATTTTCAGGCGATATACATCTCGAGAATAACCGACGGAGGTGTAGCGCAGAAGGATGGTAAACTGATGGTTGGAGATAAAGTGATATCTGTGAGTGGACTCTCTGTTTAATTCGCAGGATCGATCGATTTTGTCAGTTCCTCGTGTCTCACGAAGCCTCGTTCTCTCTTTCAGATAAACGGAGTGGAGATGAAAGGTGCGAAGCACGAGCAGGCAGTGGCTTTGTTGACGGGTTTGGAGAGATTCGTTCGTCTGGTGGTAGAGCGTGAAATACCGGTTTCGCAGGCGAACGCGTCGATAGTGGTAACACCTTCGGAGAAATCGCCGCGTGTGATTGGTGCGCCGAAACCGTACACCGGGTTGTACAATGCCAATAGTTATATAGCGAATAGACCAGGTTACACTATACGGCGTTCGATCGACGCCGACAGAGCTTTGTCGCCGAGTCCGACAGCGAAAACGCCACCGCCTATGAAGATCGAGAGCGTCGATGTGCCGAAAATGAACGGCGTCACAGAGCCCGGGAATATTAAGCACGCCTCCTCGATATCGCCAAGTCCGACAAATAGCCAACCTCATCCGCAACCCGCCCCGAGACATAGCATTTCACAGCCGACGAATACCATGAACACGACCGCGAGCACCACGCCCACGCCCACCACAGAGCCTAGATCGACCTCGCCCCAGGAGGACATACAGGTACCGAAGCCAATCACCAACGAAGAATTTCAGGCTATGATTCCCGCTCATTTCCTACGTCCCCCCACATCCTCGCCATCGCCAGATTTCCATCAAGGCCCTATCGTGACGGTGACGATAAAGCAGCCTGATAATTTACCCGGAGACGTTAACTTCCCTCCGGCTCCCACCACACTTGGTAAAGTTACTGAGACCATCACAAAGAGCACTCTCATCGAGACCGTCGTGACTAGAGTGACCGACAACCAGTTGGTACAACCGGTGATCATCGAGGTATGTGCCTGGTAGTTAGACGCTTGACGTTCTTCTTTCTTACTATTTTTGTTGGGGGGAATTTTTTATGTTTTCTCTCTTTTCGATCGAATAAATTCACAGATACATTCGCAGAGACATTTTCCGATGAATCTCGCTGAAAGATTGTTCGAGATACTTGTCAGAGTTATTCTCTTTTGTCTTTGATATGGGAGGGTCAAGCACATCTTCGAGTCAAACTTCCATACTAACATGTGTAGTTCGATATAACTTATTTCCATGCTTGGATGATAAACACGATATAAATATTGTTGTCATGTTCGAAACTCAGTCACGATGACAGTAATCCCTCCGAAGAACATCTCGTTGCCTGTCCCGGATAATTGAAAACGTTCGTGGTAATGCGGTGTGCATTTTTTATTGCATGCATGAAGCAAGAAAATTATACTTTCATGATCTGGTCAGAAGTGTGAAATAAGATCCATCCGGTGGAACGTCTTATTAAAATTTTAATCGACCGAGAAGCTCGGTCGAAACATCGAATATCGTTACGAAAATGATTTTCATTAATTTATATTTACTGCATGCTGAATCGATTGGTATCATTTCGATGTGTTGAAAAGATTTGTTGAACAATTTGGTTGTTACATGGGTTGTTGTGTTTGTTTGACACTGGTTGCTTATCCTCTGGCATGGAAATAGGTAAGTAGTATAAACCAAGAATATTCTTCTCTTCTACCTTTCACAGGCTGAACCAATCGCGCATGTAAATACAGTTTACAAAATTATATATATTATTACAATCCTTTTGTTCTCTCTTTCTCTATCTATCTCCATTCATTCTACAATTCTATAATGTTCTTCAAACTAATCCATTCTACTCGTCACGTCTTTACTTGTCACACTTCGTTTAAAACATTCAGAATATATATTCCACCGTCGAAACGATCCGTTCAAGTAATTCATGTACCGAAACTTTAATTATTCAGGATGTAGTCCTTGTCAAAGAAGGATCACTAGGATTCAGTATCATTGGGGGTACGGATCACTCTTGCACGCCATTCGGTGCGAAGGAACCTGGAATTTTTATATCTCACGTAAGCACACCAAACTTTTCTTAAAACTAGGTTTACGGAGCACGAAAAATGACTATTTCGTAAAAATAACAAGACGTGTCTATCATAATTTTGAACCATTTATATAACGCTAGATAGAAGATCAATCAAGGCCGCAATCACCCTCAGAAATCCTATTTTTACAATTACGAGGCGTGATTTGAAATTAATATAATACATTCCTGAAAAGAATTAAGGGATCACTTGTGCGAACCCGAAAAATTGGTCCCACTTTACGCGATCATAACTCCGTCAAAAATTGCCGTATCGATATCGTTAAACGATATTGAAAGCCAGGTTTGAAAGCCTGAAACTTCTAGTTTCAGATGCTCTGTTTGAAATTGTTGCTATGTTGGTTCTTTACAAAGTTATAGCGAGATGAAGACAACATTGTAGAATGTAGATTCTACAATTCTAGACGAATATACAATTCGTAGAATGTAGAATTTCAAGAAAATATGGTTTCTCCAGTACCACGCGCGGAAAAAATTTTTTTTAACATGCTATATATCATTTGCCGTAGATTTTTTCACGGTAATTTCAAATCTGATCTCAAAATTTGTCTACGACCTCAGGATTTTGCAAGAAACTAAAGGTTTCAGTCTTTCAAACCATTGTTTAACGATATCGATGCGGCAATTTTTGTCGGAGTTATGATCACGTAAATTGGGACCAATTTTTCGGGTTCGCACAAGTGATCCCTTAATTCTTTTGAGGAGTGTACAATACCCGAAGAAATAATTCTGTTAATCATTAGAGTCTCGCAAACTTAGTGTTAATAATTTCATGGACGACGTACGTCAATTAGTACTAATTTGACTTTTCTCTAGGTCGTTCCTGGTGGCATAGCTGCGAAGTCAGGAAAGTTGCGAATGGGTGATAGAATATTGAAAGTGAACGGTACAGATGTAACAAAAGCGACGCACCAAGAGGCTGTGATGGAACTCCTACGGCCAGGGGATCAAATTGTGCTCACAGTTCAACACGATCCATTGCCAGACAATTATCAGGTAATTATATTTCGAATACGTTCGCTTAAAGCGCTTGCTAACATTGCACAACAATTCTGCTTTTCAACTATGAGACAGCTTCTATAGTTCGAACACGCTTCAGAGTGCAATTCTACAGACCACGAATTCGCAAGGAATGCGCGTACTGTGTCACAGCTTCACTCGGATACCGAATACGTCAAGTTGAATAGCAATCTCGCGTTCTATCCGAAGAAAAGTAGGTTGGACAGACAGTCAGATGAAACGAGTATAGAGTCTATCGATTTCTCTCATGCACTTCACGTTTGTCGGACCGATCGGAAATCTTTTTATGCTTACCGATCGGTTTTTATTGTCTGCGAGAACATTCTGGCACTCGGTGCTTCACTCTCATCGATTCTCACACTTAATGCCATTGTCTATAATTTGTTCCACAAGCTGGTCGAAATAGAGTACATTCCTGTGACGGTAAGTACTCAATCTATTTGACCTACAATCGTTTTCATTTCTCGGTGTGTTGCGCTTCATCCCTTCTGATCCGCTTCTGCAAGCAAGCTCGCCACTGAATCACGAACAATCGCTTTCATGCTTAGGCTGGGATCGCATAGAACTCTCTAATTACCTTTTAAATCGCATTTATAACAATACTGGATTATCCTGTAAGTCGCGTATCATTTATCAATGGACAGCGGATTTTATGCAATTATAACAAAAATTAGTAGATGTATTATATTATTTTCAACCCGTTGAACATATGAAGAGAGAAAATAAATTTCAAATAGTTTAAATCGTATAGTACAATATTAAAAAAGTTATCGTCTTCTTTAGAGCAGTCTTAAACTTTTGTCCGCTACTGTATATTACTTTTAAAAATACTTTAAAAAATGTGTTAAAATAGTGTACTTGAGATACGGTAAGAAATAACGTGACTTATGGGACGACCTAACTACAACTCGTTCGTGAGAATTAATAGTCGGTGTGTACAAGCTGTTCAATCGTGTGCAGTAGAATCGATGCTGATTGTTTTCGATATTTTAGGAATTGGTCATCACGAAAGAACCAGGTGAGAAGCTGGGCATGCACATCAAGGGTGGTCTGAGAGGACAGAAGGGAAATCCCATGGATCACACGGACGAGGGTGTTTTTATATCGAAAATTAATTCCGGCGGCGCAGCTAAAAGAGACGGAAGACTGAAGGTACTTTCGCTTGTGCAGTCCACGACATTTCTATACTTTCAGTGAATAAAGAATATTGTATTTCATGAAATTAAAATCACATTGTCGGAATTGTAGGTGGGCATGAGACTATTGGAGGTGAATGGTACGTCGTTGCTGGGCGCGACTCATCAGGAAGCAGTGAATATACTTCGGTGTTCTGGGAACACGATTACGCTGGTTGTTTGTAAAGGATACGATAAGAGCGAGGTCGAGCCTGTTTTTCCAGTGGTGGACGGAAGAGAATCGAAAGAGTCGAAGACTTCGAAGGATTCGAAGGATCTCTCGGCGGATGGCAACAAGTCCTTGTCGCAGAGCGTCTCTAGTTTGGATCGGGACGACGAGGAGGCTGCGACGCTCAGGCAGGAGCAGGAGATGAAGGCAGAACTCGTTGCGTGGGAACAAGAGGAAAGGGAGCGTGCTCTGATCGAGCACAGAGAAAAATCTACACCGGAAAAAGTATAAACTTACATTCTCTTCCTCATATATTTGTAGATGGAAGACGATATTAATCATTCGGTTACACGCGCAGGTATTAGACGTAGTAAGAGCAGCTGAATCATTAGTCAGCAAATCAAACAGTCCCGTGGACATGGTGCCACCGAAATCACCGGGTGGCACCAAGGATCTCAAAACGACTACGATCGTGATGAGCAAACACACTTTAGCACCGCAAAATACAAATGTGAGTATCCCTGTTCTTTCGTATTGAGATGTACGTGTACGCATGGTATTGATAGCATCGATTAATATATTCAGGCAGTGGTTAATTTTACTAACAAGTCTTCTTGGTTTCTGTATGGATATAGCATTCGGTTGAACGGAACGTTCGTGTTTTTCTATTCGAAGTAAATTCAGAAAATGATTTATTTAATCAACGACATGATTTCCATTATTCTCTATTAATATTGGTGTCTTAAAATACACAATTAAGTTTAGGAAAACAAAAGAATAATTACAATTTACATAATTAGAAAACGCACGAACTGTTCGTGTTTTATTTTGTAGTTGTACGTTAGATGGTTTCAATATGATTTGATTTCCTGTTAAGCTAGTATTTATGATGTACGAGACGTTGATATACATAGATGACTAAATTTTCATTTTGCGGAACCGTTTTGCCCTCTTCTTTTGAAATATTCTATATTTTACTGGTGGAACAACGTAGATCGATGTTGCATTTTATTTGAAGCTTGATTTCTAGGAAGAGCGCATGGTCTTTACATTTGATTAACGGTTAATAATCATACATCGATCTCCTCATACTGTAAATGCGCGTGTACGCTGCGGATATACACGTATATGTATAATTTATTAACAGAAACGATTACACTCTTTATTAATGGCATTAGAACAAAAGGAGGGACGTACCAAAATATTTCATTTCACGAAGGCGATCCTTATAAAATGATTATAGTACAACAACACCGATTGAAATCACAGCTCCTACCTAACAGCTCGTAGAATCGAATATTCCATCCCATACCATCGGACTGTACATTACGCATCTGTCGCATCTTTATACGTGTTAAAAGCATGAACAACTGTAGTAGTTCTCATTTAAATATATTTCATTAGTTCTCATTGAAAAAAACAAATCGACCGATCTGTGTTCGCAATGCATCGGATAGAGGAAGAATAAAAAGAGAGAACGAGCGCAGTGACCTCAAAAAGACACATCGAGATGTATTGGTTCTTCGACACTTTGAATTCACGCTCGCAATAAATGTTGGATTGAGTTTCCCCCGATTCTTCGTCGTTAAAACACCGAATCATTGTATTATTTTCCCCTGTTCCATCGTGTACGCCGGACACGAGACTCATTACTTATTTGTTCATACATATGTGACGCATGAAAGTGTACAATTTTGTCAGTGTTCTTTAGCGTCGCATGCTCTCCTGAGCAGCAAAACAAGAGATATTTCACCTGTTTACAGACAGTGGAAGGTGATAGCGCTACTTTGGCTGCCCTCTAACAGGAGTGAGTCGTTCGACCCTCTACTCATTTCCCCTGTGTCTACGTCCATACCTCTGAATCCGCAGGACTGTGCTATAATGAATTATTCTAAGGAATAGTCATATCGTTAAGAGGTCTTTCTACCGTTTCAGGTTGTGAACAACTCGGAATTTAGTCGCATTCTACAGCAACGTGCTGAATCGTCAATGGTCTTGGCTATATCTGTCCTTTGAAAATTGTTTGTTCTCTGTGAAAATTAGGCTTATCTTTCGCTCACGTCCCAGAGAGCAGTGTCGATCGAATACGAGATACAAACGCGCTCGAAACGAATCAAAATCTGTCGGTAAAATGGAAGTTGCAGGTTCTAGACTGATTATTCTCGAGCTTGAAGTAGGAAGACCCCTTAATCTCTCGCATATAATCATTGTTTATTGCGTTCCATGAGCATCACACTATTATACAATTTTAACTATCGTTACTCCGTTTGTTACTGAAACTGCCATTATAATGTTAAGTGTATTATTGCGAACACGCTGACTGGCTGGATTGGTTCTGTGATTGGTTTCTTGCTTTTGGCCCGAGATGAGGGATGATAAGAATTATAATCGTCACAGAGAATGTGATATATCTTCCTTAGCTACAGACTCTCGTGTACATATAAGTGTGTATATCGTCGCCTCCTTCGTTTGTGGATATATAAATAATATATATATACATATATTATACAGGCCGATTCAGCTGAGTGTGCCACCGAAATTAATTGTCGACTATTTGGTGTATGAAACATTTGTTCACGTACCAAATGGTTTATAAATATTTCAAGTGGCACACTTGGCTGAATCAGGCTGTACATACCGGTTGAAAGATGAAGAACATGAGAGAAAATATTTCTGTGATAGGTAGACAGAAGTCGAATAGACAAAAAACGTTCCCGCGTGTTTAACGGATATTTTTTAGCTATATTTGTACATTGATTCTTAGAATTGTTTTGCAGTCTATCTGATGGAAAATGTTAGAGAAATGTATGTACGACGGGTGATTGTTGTAAAATGTATTGAGCTTAAACGAATATTGTGTGAACTTCTACTGGGTACCACGACGAAAGTTACGAAAGAAAGAGGAACTGTGATGACAGTGGAGAATTGGTATTGTTAGTCACAGAACCGAGGCTACGCTCGATCAACTAAACAATTGATTATTCGGTATTCTATTTACACATACACACAAATGTATACTCGCTTTCGTGAGTGACGGTACCCGTGAATGCGTGAGTGTCAAGTTGAAGTATATTAATTTACTTCTAAGTCGTTGCTACATCCAATATACCGGAGACTTGCATTCCACGCAGGATATAATTGTCACTGTCATTAACGTGTTCCCTTTTGTGATACATGACATAGCAACAAGACAGATCAAATGACTAGATTTCTATTGAAAGAGAAACTTTGTTTCGAAATGTTGTCTTTTATATTACAGAAGCATAAAGATTATTTTATAGCTATACAAAAAGGTTTTGAAGCGTGAAGTAGACGATCGATGCATGTATCACTAACTAGAAAAGTGTGCCCAAGAATATCTGGTTTTAATTACTATTACCTTATTATAGAACGTTGTACAGTTGAAGCAAGGAAGGTGGACGGCACGTCCGCAACGGACGTGAGAAAATTATTGTTTGATAAGGTGTCTATACGTCTAGCATACTTTCCGAGTTACAAATGCTAGCACACATTGGATGGTCACTGGCTGCAGTAAACTCATATCATTATTGAAATATAAATCAGTGTACTGTATTCTACAAATTTTCTATAAATGTTACATGTTGACATTAAATCTAATGGACCAGATGTTTATATATTATTACAAAGTATCAGAGTAAGATAGTATTTATCTAACTTACAAAAAACGAAGAAAAAATATAAATAAAAAAAATGAAACGCTACGGAAGAAAAACAAAGAAAGAGAAATATTAAACGATGTTAATGTTGAAGTTCCAGTTGACCGACGTGTAATAAAACGAAAGATACATGCAGTGCTTTATTAATCGGATGTGTCAATGCGCCAGGTTCTTCTGAACAAAAAAAAATAGTTCTACATACATATATACATATATATTATTATCTTTATCATATTAAGATTATAGACCGCGGAAGAAGTACGTTTTTTCATGTTCATATTCGTAGCGACACGGAAAAGAGATCACAACACACAAACAACACACATACACAGTTCCTGTTAATCGGTCGGAGTTTGTTCGGGAGAAAAAAACGATTAACCGATAATAGTAGCGTCGTTTCAGAATTTCTTGAGATGCATTGATACAAAGAGAGTTGCGAAGGGATGAAAGAATAGGGTACAAATACGAAGTAACTTTATAAAAGAACAAAACGGAAGGGTATAACGAGAACAAGATTATGCGCGAAGCTGCATGAATTGTTGCAATAATAGTACAATTGATATATAATACTGAATGTATAGATGGTAAAAAAAGGCAAGAGAGAAAAGGAACGTGGAAGAAATGCAAAAGAAAAATATCACGATGGTTGCATAAATAAGTTCGAAACCGATTCATTTTTCATTTTCTGATATAGATTTTGTATGAGATGTAGTACTGAAAATAAATCTGTTTTTAAAGTATAATAATCCGCTAGTCCCTCCACAGTTGGAGATGTACCAACGCGTAGAATTTGCCTAGCGTAGACATTCAAGTATAGCTTTTCCGAGTGGTAATAGCAGCTTCAACCGCCGAATTTTTCTTGTACGATTAGCTCTGCGCGTGAGGCGTCGCCGACTTGATAATACTAATACAATTCTTGGTGTTATTTACTCAGTCGCTAAGGAAAGAAAGAGCTGGGACACCAGTGGACTATTCGTCAAGCAAGTCTCAAGTCTCTGCCACTACCTTGCCCTCGCCAAGGAAAAAAAGTTCTATACCAAAGCGTAGCATTACCTTCGCTGATCTTCCTCCTCTCTCGAAAGAGTCGACCGACCATAGTCCTCCCATCAACAAAGAGAAACTCATGTCCGAACCTACTCCTCCGCCAACTGGAGTCTCTTCTCACAAAAGGGTCTCTTATCAGATCCCCGCAGAGACTCGCACGCGTTTCAAACTTCCTCCAACGCCTCTGACTGCTCCCGAACCCGCGAGGCATCTTGGCACTTCGACCTCCTTTAGCAAACCGCAGAACGCACGCTCTGTTGGTGGGAATAATCAGGTTGAGGTGGGTTCAACAAGCATGTTTAACTAGCTCTAACTATGCGGTTTTACTTACTCAGCACTGAGAATGCTGGTACGTTTTCTTAGTTGACACGTAGACTCTCTTTCTCGTTTATACTGACCACGGTAAGAGCCACCGATGGAATTGTCTCTCTACGATGAAGTTTGCATGGCGCATTAAGAATCGAGATAATTCCACTGGTATCTCTCTCATAGCAATATTACATAAAGTACATTACACACCGGATACACTTTGGGAATTGTCCATGCATTAGCAAGCATGTAAAACAGTAACAGGTGGAAGTATGGGGTGAAACATTGCCAAATGTATTAACAATAGGATGAAGATACACTCTAACGAATAACATTACTGCATGCTCTTCCGTTCGAAGTTTGTTATATTATTTCGACGAATTATATTATATGATTTTGTTTGGTAATATGAAGTTTTAAAATACAGCTTTCGCCAACTACGTCACCAACCCCACCGTTAGTGAAGATGTCGGTTAGCGATAAGAAGAAATTGTTTGAAAGTGCCATGGAGGAACATTTGAAACCTTCCCCTAAAACAGGTTTGGTATTAATCGAAGTATTGAATTAACTGAGCTCTCGTGATATTGGAAAACTGAATTTTCTGCTTCTATATTTTAGACAAAGTATTCAGTTTCCTCAGTCAGGACGAGGTAGAGAAAATGAAACAAGAAGAAGGTGAGTATTCTTTCTCCACTATATTTTTCGATATGTAAATCGTTAATGATTACATATTATTATTGTTATTGTATTCAGAGAAGAAAATCGCAACGTTAACACGGGATGAATTAAAATCCTGGGCGCAGCTCGATGAAAACGAAGGTCTAGAAGATTTGGAGGAATCGCTCGAAGATCGGGATAATCGACGGCCTAAGTAAGCTAAGTTGTACTCATTCTGCATTTGACAGTGTGGTGATTAAAATTCTTTTTACCCTATTATTTCTTTCTTTGTTTGGATCTCTTCACATATCTGCATATCATTCAGTGATACGAATGAAAAGGGAATAGAAAAGAATGCGACAATTCCAAACTGTATACAGAAACAAAATTCACATCATGAACTTCGTTAGAGATGAAATACGTTCATCGTCTTAATTCGGGAACAAAAAAGAATATTCATAATTTCCATTCATTTGTAAGATGTGTACTATTGTTTGAAACTTGTTATCGTAGCGAGCTGGATCTCAATAGATCTTAAATAGATCACGATCACTTGTGACAGAAAGTATAAAGAGACATAATTTAGGTTAGTGTATTTACACGAGTATTACAGCACTTCTCTACTTAATTCACGTTATCGTAGCTTGTCACGTACCTCTGTACATAGAAGTGTAAAACGATGTAATTATACAAGCTACGCTTTTTCCATTTGTAAGGTGTTCGATCTCGACTTTGTTTGTTTCTTTTATTATGTATAAGTATTTCTCGAGGCAGCTGTTTTCTTTTTTCTTTTTTAAATCGATCGAAATGGTTCAGAACGTAATGCAGATGACATATTATTTTTATATAGCCAAATTTATACTTCAAAAGAGAAATGCAATGGCATATACAGAGTGTGTCTGAACACCGTGTACATATCAGTATTTTTTTATATCTGCGGCAATCTCAAATTCCTATATGTATATATATATTATATATTATATATCTTATAAACGGGTGCTTATTGTTTTGACTATTGTTTGATCACATTATGCATGCTTTATTAGATCCAGCGTACAAGTAATTTTGATATGTGTTAGCGATTGCTTTATTTTTTTAATCGAATAACGTATACTTGTACATAGACTGACGAGATTCACGTTGTACCTTGCAGTTAAGGTTGTGGTTATGCTTACAATTGCATAATAAAATTACATATCTCACTTGATCAAGACAAGGTGATAGGTTTACGAGGATTATGCGTATTGAAATTTATACTTTTCTCCACCCGCACAACAACAAAAAGAGAGAACGTATGCTTCAGCACATGATTATCACACGCACTGCAAGCAAGCGCACCTAAAAATATATTATAAATATTATTAATTATAACTCGACCGCGGATCTCTATGCAAATTGACATTCTCTCACGTGAGAAGAAAAGCTTCCAGCTCACGCTAGAATGATATATCTGTGAACGCATACGCATCCGTGGTCCGCATCGTTATTTATTTAACACTAACATCTATTCTATCCATGGTATTATTTTTAGAAGAACAAAAGCGCATCCGCTGAACAAGGCAAAATGTCGCGCGCGCATTAGAATTACTTCTTAGAGTCCTCCTAGCACCTACCTATTATTACACACGCTCTGTTACATAGATTTAGGTGTTGTGTAGTGTAGTCTGATTTTTTTTGTAATTTTTATCGTTTGTACATAAGTCATGTAATATCCTACTTCTCTTTTTAATTTCTCTTCCGCCTTTGTACACACCTGAACGTCGCTTTTTTTGTACCTCGTTTTTATTTTTCTTCAAACGAATAAACATTCAAACATTTGGCACATGTATATGATTTGTCAGTGTGCATGCTCGTTACCTTGCAGTAGCCGACTGAGCTCGCGAAGTTCGATCCCCATTCTGCAGAACCTTCCGAGCAGTGTACGGACAGCGAAAGCAGAACGTCGCTTGAAGGAGAGATTGGTACAGGAGGTATTGATTTTATATTGGATCTTTTTAATCATTGTAATTCGTTAACGATGTACATGTATATAAAGAAATGATCATGTGTACTACGTCTATTGCAAACACCGTGTTTCGAACAGAATTGGACACAAGTCGTGGCATTGTTTAAGTGTGCGAGTCTCGCTTTCTAAGTAAATCTTCTTGACAAGGCTATCTAAACGATACACTGCGATATATATATGGTATTTAGTGATCGATTGAAATGATTCAATGCGAATAAGAAGAAATAGAGACACAGAGAGATACATATATGTATATTTACTTTGACCGGTGAACAGTAAAGAAATCTCCACTGCGAAAGTAATATTGGCTTTCTAACGATCTTCTTGATTTGTAGGGCATCGCATCGGATGAGGATGAAGAGGATCATTTGAGTCCTGCTGAGCAAAGAGCACTCAGAGCAGAGAAACGAGCGGCGTGGAGACAGGCGCGTTTAAAGTCCCTCGAACAAGTACAGTATACGTTCTCTTCTTCCTTCTTTCGTTTGATCTAATCCTTAAAGCTAGACCTACCGAGCACTACGAGCACCTAACTTGTAATTTTAACACGTTACCTACCTATTGCTGTTGAAAGATCTTTTAAAAAATTCTTAGCCACGAACCAGGAGCTCTAATCAATCATGAAATGATCGCTGGTAGGTAATGTGTTAATAATGAAAGCGTAAAACATTTCTGAGACCAGTAGCTTAACCAGTGATGGTGGGTTTAGCGTTGATCCCCGCTATTTAAATAATCTTGATACTAGAATAGAACTGCTTTATTTTTAGCCTTCCGGCCATAAAAAGGGAATTCAGTTTACAATTCCTGCTAACTCCCACATCCTTCCGCACATCCTCGTACCTACTTTGCTTTGAGATATCTTTTTCCTATCTTTCTCTCTACTCTTCTTTTCTTCCCTTTTTCTCCTTAGCTCCCTCTGACCCCCTCACGCTCAATATTTACTATTAATTTTATTATTATATGTTTGCATAACCATATCGCCTTCCATATTTCCAGTGATTCTCTCTTGCTTGCGCTAGTAATCTTTCCGTTCTCTTCTCAGGTATTCTGGTAGCTCTAATGTTCTTAAATAATCTTCATACTAACTATAAATCTTGTTTGTAGGATGCGCTCCAGGCGCAGATAGTAATAAAGAAAATGAGCGAGATGATGGACACCACGCAGAATAAAACAGACACAGCAGCGGATTCGACGGACGATGTCAGTCCTGTCCTGGAGCCGGAAAAGCCAGCCGATGTAAGCATACGCGGGGATCATGCTCTCGCATCCACTGAGATCTATATACGATCAGTCGATTAACTACTTGAATCCTCTAACTAAGTTATGCGTGTCTGAGAAACGAATTAACCAGCATCACTGATATAAACCGCGCGATACCCGGTCGATTTAACCAGATATTTATTTACTAATTACTTCTTTGCTCTCGTCTTGTGGCTCCTAACATTTTAGTGTTCGTTCTGTCGATTACCTTGATGTTATGTAACTACAACACCACCTTCTTTGTCTTGCCTTACCAATATAGTTCGCTACTACGTTACGGCCGTCTAGCGCAGATTTCCCCAAACTTGCTGTACGCAGCAAGGTGGGTCCCCCTAAAGAGATACGCGAATCGGAAAAAGTAGTGGACGAGAAGGTCACTCGACGTACCGAAGAGTATGTGGATGAGGTGACGGGTGAACGTCGCGTGCGAACAGTCGAGTACGTCGAGAAGCTCATTGAGCGACAGGTACTATAGATTCTAAAATTGTTGCACAGAATACATAAGCACCAGGCATATCTCCTCTCTGATATATTATATATATATATATATATATTATACATCACGTATTCACCAATTAGAAGCGGTTTGAGTGAGCGACACACAAATGATGGTCTGATGGCTAATCTGTCGATAGCCATCCGAGTATCCTCTTTTTCACCGTAGCTGAAACTTTCGAGCCCCTCGGGTACAATTGAAATTGAACCGAAGCGATCGCGCGCGCACACACACACACACAATCTGTAGCCAAAAAAAAAATACTTTGTACAAACATTTTTCCACATTTGAACTTACATACTGTTTTTTTTTTATTCTGTGTTATCGTGGTTGCATATTTCTGGCGAGTCACTTTTGCGTGTATGTTTGCTGCGTGTGGGTATTTACGTGCGCGTGTGCATGCCGCTGTTAAACAAACATTATTTTTTTTTTACTTGCTTCGACACGCACACGATACAACGGAAGATTATTCAATTAGTTCACAATGGTTACGTTTGTTGTTCCAAGAATCCAACATTGACCATGGAAGTGCAAGCTGCACCACCTTGAGCAATTGATTTCATTTCCACTGATCACTAACAAACTCTACTCACACTATTGGTAAATGCTACTACTACTATTGGTTTTTCTTATCTAATAGTTTCCTCTAAGCATGTGTAAGTATATATACATCTATTCTTTTCGAGTGATATACTTTGCTGTAGTTGGGTAAATGGCATAATTAATTTTTGCGGTGACACTACTTGTAAAATTTCACGGTTGAACTTCACGTTATAATATTCATTCGATGTACAACGACTTGGCAATTATGTAAATTGTAAAATATTTTACTTGAACTGGGTACGTGTGGTAGGTATGTGTAATTGACAAGACGTTCGTTTGTGCAACCAGGTTGAAACTCTGCGAGAAAAGATTATTTCACTGGAATTAAGTAACGCGGAAGATGAGATAGAAAGCATAACTGGGACAGGAGCCAGTGAATGCGAGAGCGAGAGCGAAGAGATTACCGAAAAGTCTTCTGCCGTGAGTACTCCGCAAGAGAAAACCGAAACGATTCTAACTACAAGTGCCACTGAAGGTGCCGCTCCTAAAATCAGTGCAAACACTATCGTCACGTCTAAGAAAAAGAAAAGGAAACGTTCAAAGAAAGGTCGCCACTGACCAAAGGTATATATCGGTGCAGAAATTAAAAGACAGGTACAAGGTAAAATTAGTGGAGAATCTCCTTCCGATAACGATCGTCGCGAAAGCGTATTCCAATTCTATTAACATCCACTTCATACTCGGAAACGTTATTGTATTGGTGCATGTAGTATTACAGATCCTTCGTCGTGCATTGTCCGAATCACGGCGCACTTATGCGCGTTACGCTACGTAAGATACAGTTTTTCTTTTCTACACATCGTTTTATGCAGCTAATTACTAGACAGCGGATCTTTATGCAAAACAAACATTTTCTACCTGAATCGCAGCAATCTGGAGTGAAACAGACATTTATTTTCTTTCGTAATATGTTTATTAACTTGAAAATAGTATAACAGTATTTTATAAGTTCTTCTAATGTTTTAAATAATGCATAATCTAATGCATAAAATCCGCTGTCTACTGATTACAATTTAGGTGCAGTCGAAAGTACATTTATTTTTCATCACGACCCGTGCTATAATTTTTGGTATTATAACGTACATACTGTTCTTATTAATATTAGTATCGTATTATCTGTAGACTGGTGCAGTATAATAATCGATGATCAGTTTTTTCTTTTTTCGTGTTTCATATGTTATAGAATCACTAATTTTACAGTAACTTGAGTCGCGCGATTTTGCGAACTGTATAGAATGATCTTGGAGATGTTGAGATATCACTGATGAAAACAAAGTATATGTAACGTCGAGAGAATTTAGTATTTTTACTGTCATTTTAGTACCATTGTGTATTTCGTGAAATACATTTAGAGAGAGAGGGAGAGGGAGAGAGAGAGAGAGAGAGGGAGAGAGAGAGTATCATCCGATTCAACATTACATTAATCTACGTGAAACGATGCACATTCCCTTTTATAATTTTTTGGTGTATTATATTGAACAATAACGATCAATATTTCTGATCATGAATTGGTACTAATTTAGACCGTCCCCTTGTATTTAATAAATACAAGCGGTACAAATGAGAAGAACATAGGCGAAATACAGGAGAACAATATTTTCTTAAAACTTCAATGAAATTGTACAATTGGCAATTCAGACATTTGTAACATATTTAGTTAGCATCAAAATTATATTAATAATGTGAACCGCATATATAGCTGTGGTTTGTAAAGTATTTTATTTATTTTTCCTTAGAACTAAGTAAATTAATATATGTGTTATATATAATGATAATAATAATAATACTGTTTTAATTCACACTGAGACTCATTTTAAAAGCACATTATGTATTTAATCTCATTGTTGAGTACCAACAGTTCTTAATTATTCATGTTTTAGGAAGAAATATTAATTAATTTAAATGATTCGGTTTAATGTGAACGTTGCCACCGTTTGTAATAAATACGACTATTGATCTTACAAAATGTTTTATATATAGTACTATACTATTCAAGATTTTATTTTATGATTTTTATTCGTTTTATATTATTTATGCTAACGCTTGTTATATTTTCTCATTGGCATATTTTATTTTACGATGCATGAATGAATAGGAATGAATTTAAACGATTGAATATAATTTATATATTCACTTTGGCATAATCGTGTACGTTAAATAAGGGCATGTCTCATGTCATCAAGTATAGCAGTATTTATAATCTCATGCCTGCCGGAAAATTAATTGTCGAATTCGAAAATGCAATATATACGAATTAAAAGAAATTTTCGTTTTTAAGAACACGAGATCGTATTGTTAAAAGTCCTTAAAATTAATACATAATAGCGTGTAACCAATATTAACAGAAACAAGCACACTAATTAATAACAGTGTAAAGTGCGATTAAGGGAGCGGGACCAATCACTACATTATTTGTAATGTTATATTAAAGAAAAAAAAGAAAGCAATCTACACTTCTTTATATATGTCCGTTAAATCTAAGTTCATGTACGGTGTCCATGTTACACTAATTAGCGACGAATCTAATGCTAACGTTGTCAAAATTATTCAAACAAAAATGGTAAAGTGCCAATATTATATAATTATATCGCTGTAGAATATAAAAAGGAAAAAGACTTATTTACAAAATGAGTTCTAGGAAACCTATATATACAGCAAACAAGTTGTCGTCACGTATACGAAATAAACGTCGCCATTATTACAATTGTGGAATATACAATTTCGAATGTAATAGAAAACTTCGTAACAGTTACAGTGTTAAGAATTTTCGAATCTGATCGAATTTCGTTGGAGCATTTCATTCTCATTGTCTAAATTCCTAACACTATAACGACGTGCTATATAATCATGTTTTATACTGCTTTATTATCAGCTGATCGTTACGTTTATCATTCATAAACAAATCTTACATACAATGGTACTCTACATCAACATTGAATGTGGTAATGATAATAATTATTACATACTTTTACAGCTTCGCATTCTTTCTTAACGAAACAATAACAGATTGCTGAACGTTGGTGATAAATAAACCGCGAAATGTTAAAGCGAAGAATACTGGTACTATAGGATGAAAAATAATATATATGTTTATATAAATATATATATATATCTGTTTTCTATTAAGCAATATTTATACTTTTGACAATGTTACACACATGAATTTGTAAACAGAATTACGTATACGTAAGTGCAAATTTACCTTGAACAATGTACAACTGCGGAAAACCTTACAATTGATTTCGATGCTTTAAATAAGTAAGAAAGTGGATATAACTTTCGACAATTTTTTATACCGATCCTCGTATTGTATTAAAGTAAATAAAATGTAGAAATGTATTTATATAGATTAACGTGTGTATTCTTATCTTCTGTTGCAGCTTAACTTTATCTCTTGGGTGCAATGATACCTTCTAGTTGAGTCTGAAAAAGAGTAATTCATCGAGAAGTAGACTAACAACATCTTTCATACAACATCATCCAATACCTTAAGTTGTTGATTCGTCTTTTTAAGGAATTGTATTTCTTCGGTATGCTTCTTCTCCTCAGCTTCTCTCAATTCGGTCGACCTCTTCTGAGCCTGATCATATTTCTGCTTCAATTCCGCCACAGTTTTTTCCAATTCTGATTTTTGCACCCTCAATTCGTCAGCATTAGCTATTAAATCTTCTTTCCCTTGCTCAGCCTACAAGAGTCCTTCTCATAGAATTGTTTCTCATTTTATAGACGCCTACAAACTCCCACCTGTAACGCCTTACGCATACCAAAAGCGATACTGCTTTGGTACAATATCTGGTAAGCAGCCAATGTCATTTTCAGTTCGTCTCGTACCCTAAGTAACAGTATACCGCGTTCAGCGCAATTCACAGTCACCTGACGTATTATCTCGTCTAGAAAGTAATATATTCGCTGTACCAATTGATGCAGGGGATTGAAAATGACAACTGAGAAACTATTACCGAAACATTGAGTGTAAAGCTCCCTGCGAACAGGACACAGACCAGTTTCTCTCGCCTGTCTTTGCTGCAATTTCATGTCAAGTTGCTCCTGCAGATTAATAACATCCAATCTTGTTGCAGGTGTGCTTGAAACCTATGCATGAGCAAACATATAATTGCGAATTGTATCGAGATACTTTTACCAATCGAATTACTTGTTGAGTCCATGTCTGGCCATCCTCTTCCCATTTCTTCGGTGGTAAAATCCTGTTCAAGATGTCTGTAGTCTCGTGTCGTGCCTCAACAATTGGTGCAGTGGTTTGTACTTTGCAGACTGTTGATCCAATTTTTAATCCTGTCTCCTTACTCGCCTGATGTTCGTCAATTATCGAACACAGTTAAATTATTTCTCTCTCGGTCTCTTGAGGGGGTAGACTCTCGTTTCCAGAATTGCAATTTCTCATTTCTCAATTATCCAAAAATAATAGCAAACTAATTGTTCTAGCTTCCCAAAGAAGTTCAAATCGTATGGTCCAATATTAAAAAAGTTATCGTCTTTTTTAGAATGCCCGAATATTAGTGGGAGTCACTGTACATGCTACCGAATAATACAAATTACGCCTCGTAAACGTAAAAATAGGACTTTTGAGGGCGAAAGCGGCCTATATAGATTGATGTTTTATCTACTGAAAAATCCGAGTCTACCCCTTTAAGTACAAAACGGAAAGAAATCTAATTATTGAACCTTCTCCGGATGAGTTGCATCCAACACTGGATTGTCATATTTCACCAAAGTATCCAAGGTAGGTATAGTTCTATCCTTTATCGCTGTCGCCATTACTTCCGTCTCAGTTCACTTGTGCGGTACGAAATTTATTTGGATTCTCGCACGCGGTTTAATGTTATCGAGTAATAATGAACCTATTGTGTACCGTGAAGTGAAGTTTGAAACTGTAACAATTTAGAAATCGTCATAGCAACATTGATGCATCAAGCGTTACCAGGTGTGTAGAACAGTGAACAAATACGAAAGTATTGTACAAGGAAACATTTATTATAACAAACATGATAAAATTTATAAACGTCTCAAACTTGTTTTAAATAGCATGTAAATATAATTATAAAATAATGTACTTCTTAAAACATCTATCGGAAATATTCTTTATAAAATTTATTTAATCTATTGCACATTAAAGTTCGGTGTGCTTTTGCATGATTTTCGTTTCAAGATCCATGTGAAGCTTTTGAACTGTTCTAGCATGCTTCTTGATGTGTTGCTCTTTGGTGGAATTATCCCCGCTGTTAGGCTTCTTTTTTCGTGTGATTTCCAGCGCAGCTTCCGTGTGTAGGTGGCGCAATTTCAGTAATCTTCCCTCGTAATGGAGTAGTTCTTCCTATAGAAAACAATGAAACAATGAATAAATATCCCTCGTATTGTATATGTATAAAAAGAGTTCCACTAATCATAGACAAAAATTCAGCGAATAGTTACTTTCAACGAAGCACGTTCTTCTGGAGAAAATTGTCCTTCTAACACCATCCTCCACAGCCCTTGTACTTTAGGCTCCACAAAGTCTTTGTGGTTCGGACCTTCACCGGTCAATTTATCCAATCTATCGTATCCACTTTGGATTTCCCTGTGCCTGTCCCTACAGACAAAGTGATCAACAAGTTATGTAAAATGCAAACAAATGACTAGTTATCATTGTAGTGTATACCTAAGTAGTCTTGCTTTTTCAACGTGATCCAATTTCTTTCCAGGCAATTCATTAGTCATTTCTTCTCGTTCTTCTAAGAGATTCCATTTTTCTGGCTTGTGATGTAAACTGTCTATGTATATAATATATAAATTAATATATGAATTAATTATTTATTCTGTATAAAGCTAAGAGTTACCAACTTTCATGTTTGTCTGGGTCCCCAGCTTTCACGTCTTTCAAAAGACTCATATATTCGTCAACTTTATCTTGATGATGTTGGAATTCTTCTTTCAAAGTTGTTAATTCTTCGGCTGATCAGAAAGAAGATTGTGTAATTACACGTCTTACTTCTAAATAGAAGGTTTACGAAGATTACAAAATGGACAATAATTGCTCACAAGTAAAACCAGCTAGCTCTGCTTTATTCCACAGATTATTCAACCTTCTATCTTTGAACATATCGCTGGTAACGTAATTATTGCCATCGTTTAATGCTTTATGTTTCTTTAATAACGCAGGGTCCTCTGTGTCGTTAAAATGATCCAGTATCCCATATGTGCTCATAATTCCTTCAGAAACAGAAAGAGAAAGAAAGAATGTCTTCATGTCATAAAAATAATCTGAATCATCTATGTATATAATTGTCAATTCCTCTGTAACAGTAAGAAAATCTTGAAACACAGAAGATGTAGAAAGCTGAAATTTGGTACACAGACAGTCGTTAGCCCAAAGGGATGCACTAACATGTTTTTATTCTAGAAATCCTTCAGGATCAAGTGTTAAAATGAAATTAGTGTTATTTCTCTGTTGTCTGTAACAGTAAAAAATCTTGAAGTCCAAAGAGACGCACCAACATGTTTTTATTCTAAAAATAAATTAGTGGCATATCTCCAAATAAGCTAGCCATTGATTTTTCAATGGGAATTACACTAGCCTACATCTAATTACCTATAAGCTTTTTCCTTAAACGTGCTTCCTCTTCGCCATTTGGATCGTTACCATCGCCTTTGAAATGTTTATACGCAATTTCTTCCTTATCTTGAATTTTCAAATCACTGAAGATTGACCGGAGCTTGGTATCAGTCAAACGCTGTTAAATAATTCATTACAGCTGAGTCTCTTTAAACGAATAGGAATTGTTCATACGTGAAAACAAAACGATACTCACGTTTTTCGCTTTAACCCATAATACATTTAATTTTGCCATCCGAAATGGCTTGTCCAAGTCGCGAAGTGATGTCAGGATTTCCAAAGGATCCTCCTCATGTTTTGGTTCATTCGCCGCCGCGGAATATTTATTCTCAGCGCCGCTTGTATGGAATAATAAAATACATAAACTTACCGGCAAAAATATATTAACTAGAAGGGCCATAACTAATTTAATAATCGTTTAAAAAAAAATCTATGTGTGAGCGAATGCACTCAGACTCAGACGATATATTCGTCTCAAACTTGGAACGTCACTCACGTCACTGTTCAACTACAATGAAGCGACACGTTCGATCACGTGACAGATTCCTAAAATGTAAACTCCATTTTTCATGCAGGACATAAACATTAATCCTTTATATGTCAAGCACTTCCGTGACTATTTTTCAACTAAAACTGCTAGACTGGACCTTCATTCATCTGTACAAATTATTTTCAATTAGATTAGTGATTTCAATTTTAGAGATTTTCAATTAGCGTTGTTCATTTTTTGATATTCGCGCAAATGATTCTTGCCGTATTTGCCATAAAGGTACAGTACAAATTCCGGCAAGATTCATTTGCTCTTGCTAAACCTCCGTACAACGCCAATTCACGCAGCGGCAAAACGCCCGAAATGTTAGACAGTTAGCAGAAAAATTACCGACGGAGACATTGTGATGGTAACGTCATTTTCCTTTCGCTATTATTCCTTGTACTGCAGTATTACACTATAAGTCTGATGGTGTACCGAGTCTCTCCGAGCTAGTTAACATTCGAGTTATAAATGTTTAGAATATAATATACATAAGTTATGTACTTGTACAATATACAAAACACTTTATGTATGAATAATTTACAATGAATAAACAATGATTATGTATTAAAAAGAATACCTGTGTATTATATTTATTGAACCACCAATTCTTCCCACACGTCCTACTTGTCGTACAGTTATATTACTGACTTCCGCAAAAATGTACTTGTCATTGAGTTACTGTACTGATTTGGAATTGTAAAAATAGCGAAACTTTGAAGAACATAAATGTTTTAGCGTCTGACTTGTCGTTGAGTTGTACTACTGAAATTCGTGCCACCTCCTTCGATATCATGTGCTCCTGATACTTTCCCATTTTTCGAGATTTTCGAAAATTTTCGACCGTCTGACTTGTCGTTGAGTTGTACTACTGAATTTTCGAAAATTTTCGGGCGTCTGACTTGTCGTTGACTTGTACTACTGAAATTTCGGATACCTCCTTCGACATCATGTTCTCCTGATACAAACTTCAATTTTCGAGATTTTCGAAAATTTTCCTCGAAAATTGAGTAAGTATTAGGAGCACATGATGTCGAAGGAGGTATCCGAAATTTCAGTAGTACAAGTCAACGTCAGGCCAGACGCCCGAAAAATTTCGAAAATTCAGTAGTACAACTCAACGACAAGTCAGACGGCCGAAAATTTTCGAAAATCGGGAAAGTATCAGGAGCACATGATATCGAAGGAGGTGGCACGAATTTCAGTAGTACAACTCAACGACAAGTCAGACGGGCGAAAATCTTGAAAAATTAAAAAGTATTAGGAGCACATGATGTCGTAGGAGGTGGCACCAAATTTTTGTCCGAAGTTTTCGAAGATGTTAATCTAATTCTACTATCGCTTATTCTTATATAGGGTGGATAAAAAAGAACGCATTAACTGTTGTAACTAATATTCTTTATTTTTCACCAAACCTACGATGCAAATCAGCTGCTCGGTTACAATGTATACATATGATTTATTGATTCATTGTACTTGAAAAACCTGATATCGAACAGAAGAGTATGTACATTTCAGTTAGGAAAATCTCTTCTAGTTTAAATAAATTTCTAAATAAATAATTTCTAAATGAAATATGTACAACAACATGTAACATATATTTAGATTTCTACCTCATAGAGGTAGATACTGTAAATAAATACTGTTATAAACAGTATTACAGAACAATTCTGTATTACATGAAATGAAAAGTGTACTCTCTCTCTCTCTCTCTCTCTTCTCTCTCTCTCTCTAATACAATTAAACGAATAAACTTACGAAATAGTTGTTATTGAACACGCATAAGGAGAGAAACAGAAATAACACCTGTCAAAGTACATATTTCTCTAATAGCTCTTGCTTCTTTCTTGCGAGCAACGCTTCCTGAATGTCTTGCTGCGACGGTATCGCTCTTTGCGCGGTGATCTCCACTTCCGGCTCCGCTTCCGGCTCGTTTTTCTCGTTCTGCTCCTGCCACTCTAGCACGGCCCTCTCCCGACCTTCCTGCTCCGCTTTCTGCTCCAGCGGTAATAAAATACCATCGTCGTCGTCCCTATAGCCATAATAATCGGCGTCAATGTCCTTCATCAGCTCCGCGCGAGTTTTCCGAGGTGGAGGCGGAGGCTCTTGTTCGAAAAGTTCCCTGACCCCCGGCAGTTCCTTCGCCGCTCCAAAGTACTTGTATCCACGATTCCCGGGGACCTAAACTAATTATCTGCGTTGTTATATCTTATCGAAAATGAGTGCAACGTAAGGAAGAATAAGATTCAGTAATAAAGTAGACAGCAGATTTTATGCATTTCCGACGAAACTAGGCAGATGTAACTTAAAACGATAGAAACATTAGAAGAATTTAAAACTACTGTTACATTATTTCCAACCTATTCAACACATTAAGAAAGATAATCAATTTCTATTTCACTCCAATTCATTGCGATTTAGGTAGAAAGAAAAACTTTTGTTTAAAAATCTGCTGTATATGCTGGTCATCGACCAGAATGTATCGAAAGAATAGTATTTCAGCCTGCAAGGGAAAACATATAAAACTGGCATGGTAGTTTACGCATTAATAGATACTCTACCTCGCGCCCCTCGTGGTCCAGCATCCGCGGACCCACTCTGGAGTAATCAGGCCCTCCGAGTTCCTTTATCTGCGCCTCCCAATGCCTCTTCTCTCTCAGCAGCTTGTTAATCTCATCATTCAAATCCCTGATTCTGAATTCACCTAGACCTGCATTCTGTATCTGTGCCACCTTCTTTGCAATTTCTCTGATAATCTGCATCCTCCATTTCTCTGCTTTCCTTAGGTCCCTGCATTCAGATGCCAGGTACGGTCTCCTCTCCTGTTCTTTTCTGGCCCCTTCGTTGCTCTGAGCTGCTCTCCAACGAGCCAGCGTTGTCCTAGGAAAGTAAGCATACTTTCAGCATGTGAAAAATTCAAACTCATAAATATAAGAAAAAAGCTTAATTTTCGTGTACTCACATTGCCT
>CM052296.1:4984363-5007477 GCA_028455765.1 Lasioglossum oenotherae
TTTTTGTCCCAAAAGAATGATTGTAAGTAGTGCATCACTGAACGGAAGATGAAAATTAAGGGAGTAGACTCATTTTTCCAGAATTGCAAGGGTGCGGGATGCGCGTTCTAATTTCTCGGTAATACAAAAATGGGGTTTTTCAGTAGTCAAAAACGGTAGATAAAAGATAGATCTATAAGCCACGATCGCCCTCAAAAGTTCTATTTTTTTCATTTACGAGGCGTAATTTGCATTATTCGGAAGCATACAACTGCGTATGTAGCTATCTTCATAGTTACCGAATAATGCAAATTACACCTTATAAACGTCTACATTGAACACCTACATTGAACGCCTACATTGAACTTTTGTCTCTAGCGATTTTGACTACTGAAAAATCCCATTTTGTATTATTGAGAAATGAGAACGTGCATCTCTCTCCTACACTTTTGTAATTCTGGAAATAAGTCTACCGCCTTAAGGGTCAACAATTTGTTTCTGCAATGTATTATAAAGAATTTCTGTTTACAGCAAATGTGGAATTCGTTGTCTGCACAACGAAGCTAATAAATGGGAACACATTTTTGACATCGTTGATGGAAGACTTAGAGAATTTATAACTTATTAGATGTAACACTGTTTATATATTGTTGATAATATCTACAGGTTTCTTCTCGTTACTGTATAAACCAATTCTTGCAATGTAAAATGTCACAACAGATAGTATTGTGAATTATACATTACAGCTTTTTATATTTATTATTTTCGTACAATTTATATGGAACAAATTATGTATATGTAAATTAAACTGATTAGTATATTATATGAATGAATGATACTACTCCGATTTGTATATTTAATTTAGGTGCTTACATATTTACATAACTGTTAAAATCTTTTCTAGCATAAAAGACACTGTACATTCACTTTAATATGCCAAAAGAATTAATACAATATGTAGAAAATGTGCAATTTCTTTCAAATATATTACTATTATAATGTTCATTCATTCTACATAAGGCAACTGCATCGAGTATGCTTCTGCTACTGAAGCCTAGAAATAGAATTTTGACGTAGAATATTGAAAATTAATTGATATGTTACTGTTACATTACAAATTACGGTATGCATTTAATTTTGGCTTTTTATGCTCTTGCGAATAAGGTTTAGTAAACAGATAGGTATTTATATAGACGAGAATCGTTTGCGAATGAAGCCACGCCCCTAAAGAGTTAAAGTCGCCTAGTGGGGTAATCTGTGAGTACTGTGCAGTACTGTGCTATATTCAAATCATCTTCATGGTTCAAAGTTCAAATACCAGCTGCAAATACATAAAACTGCAACGCGAACGTATAGGTAGCAGATCTCTGTCAGTGATTATCCTCTCTGTCAGTGATTGGTCAGTGATGTAAGAATACTAGGGATTTTATTCTAGTTACAACGCGTATTATCTGCAGGATATTTCGCACTATAATGTTTGCGACGTGAGTATAGAAGAGCAACTCAGTGTCATGAGTTGATGTATTGTTTTGAAGTGTATAAATAAGATTGTAGAAAATGGAAAGTTGTTGCCTCAAACAAGCTAGAAGCTCTAATTAATTCTTACAATATACAGGCTGTGGAGGAGACTAGGAACTGTTACAGAAATGATATTAAAAGACATTCACTCTTTCTTTAAGAGGTAGCCCTACAGAAATGACTCCAAAACGAAAGGTACATAAACGTTACATAGGTTATACACAGAAACACTTTGCAGTTGCGTCTGCTTTAAGTCGTATTTAATGAAGATTTAATTAACTATTCTTACGACAAATTAGACAACCAGTTCGGAATCTACTTCGACGACCAGTTCGGGTTCTTCCTCCAGCAGTTCCTCCAGTTCCGGAAGCGAGTCTAGCTCGTCAGATTCAGAGAACTCGAGCAGCTCTGCCAATAGTCAAAAAGCTTCCGATGCGGAGAGAACAAAAAAGAAACCCACCTTTCCCGCTAACCGACATGGTAAGTCTAAGGCTGAGACGGTATCTGTCCCGTCGTCCGAAGCGAAAAGCAAGGAGAGAGTGCCTCCGAAAAGTAGGTCTGCCGTTTATTCGTCAGAGTCAGAAGACTCACCCTCCAAAGTTAAATCAGCCAAGAGGAAACCACCAGCCAAACCCAAGGCTACAGCAACGGTAGCTCCCGTTGTTAAACAGCAGAGACCGCCTGCCAAGTCTGCAGCTGCTTCTGTTCAACAGAAAAATGCATCGAACCCTAAACCAGCTGGCAATAAGCCTAATAAACCTGCTGGTAAATATTCGATTGATGCGTGGCTGTTAGGGATGGGATCAAGTTCAATATATCCTCACGAATTTGAGTTAATTTCAATAACCAAGTTTCGATTCCTACTTAAAAGCAATAATGTTTCAATGATTATTAGACTGTGGATTTTATGCATTTATAAGAAAAATGGGCACGTACATTTTAAAGCAGTGGACATGTTAAAAATATTTAAGAACGTCAATGTATTAATTATTTGACTCCTGTATCCTACAATTGATACGAACATTTTATTATTTTTCATAAAGATCCGCAGTCTACTAATGACTGTAGCAAACACTGTACTTGTTTACCAGTGAACGTGTACTAATTTGCAGCATCTACAAGCGCGAATGGAAAAGCGATAGATAAATCGACGAAGGCGACGTCCGAGCCTGTACAAAAGAAGCTGAAGAAGAAGAGTATCTTCAGCCCGGAGAACAGCAGCGAAAGCGACAGTGGTATTCCCACAAAAGCTACGGTGACCAAGTCGACCAATAACTCTGCCAAGTACACGAAAACTCAGCAGCCTAAGGCAAAGCCGAATGACGTGAAACAGAAAGCAGCAGCTCCGAGTAGATCTAGTCGGTAGCTCTTGATTAACATCGCGATCGTATCGAGGTTCTCCGACCTAACAGCATGGTTTCCTTAGGTCTATTAACGAAAGCTGTACAGCCTCAGAAGTCCGACAGTTCCGCGAGTTCGAAAAGCTGTTCCGCGGGATCGGGTTCCTCTGGTTCGTCGGACAGCAGCACGGACTCTGAGTCCTCCGAGAGTATAGCGAGCCCTCAGCCTCCGGTAAAGAAGAAAGATGCTCAGCCGAGCGCGACGGTGACCGCCGCGACCAGCGTTTTACCAAAGCGGCCATCCGCAACGGTTGCTCCCGTGAAACCGCAAAAGTGTACAAAACGACAAAGTAATTCATTTTGTTGAGGGGGAGGCTCGTTTCCGGGATTGCAAGGGTGCGGGAGGCACCCTCTAGTTTCTCCATAACGCAAAGATGGGGTTTTTCAGTCAAAAGTGCTAGATAAAAGATCGATCTAGGTGCATCCCGCACCCTTGCATTCCTGAAAACGAGTCCATCCCCTTAATGTGACTCGAAACATCTCGTTCGCGGAATATTGGTGCATACATCATTCCTGAAAACTTTGCAGATACGGTGAAAAGCGAAGATGAAGCCGACGCGTCCGCTAGCGAAAAAGAAATGGACGAGCACGGGGAGACCGCCGCTTCGAAGGCGACAGCAAAAGGCAAGAGAAAACTGCAAACTCGCAAAGGCAGCAAATTGATACAACTTCAAGCAAAAGCTGCCAGCGACTCGGAATCTGACGCAGGTACGGACGTATCACTAATGCCCCCCGCTTCTAGATCCTTCCTTTTGAAAATTTCGTTTCTTTCTCTTTGTTTATGGTATTTTGATATTTTAGTTATCCACCCATTAAAATTTCTTTTCACTTTCGATTGATTTCTTCTACGCTGTACGAGAGAGAGAGAGAGAGAGAGAGAGAGAAAAGAGAGAGAGAGAGAGAGGGTGAGAGAGAGAGAGAGAGGGTGAGATTGTTTCGGACATTAGTTCTTGTCCAATGAGTTCAGTCCTTCCTGCCGACCCTTCGCTGAAACAAATTGGAGATACCTAATTAGTCTAGATATTATTGGTAAAAAGTCTAGTGCCACCGTTTCATTCATAGCGTTCGTGTACGTTTGTTTAGCGAGCAAAACGCAGGATGTTCGAATAATCGTGATGCAGCCTGAACAAAGACGATTCCCTGTGAGAAAGGAACAAGTCGAAACTGTGTAATACAAGTTTGCCGGTACAAGGCTTCGGTGAAGTTCGAATAAGTCAGATACAAACTGAATTTCTCCGGAAACGAGGTCTTGTACGGACCGACTATCGCAGTTTTCCCGCTTGCTTTCGCACGAGGAACCAAGCTTCATGTTCGGTCGCGTCGCAAATTACCGAGACATCCTGTAGAAGGCTGCGAACAGAGAAGCATAGATACAAGTTCGATCGAGAAAAGAGGCGGTTAGAGAGACTTACATTTCCGCAGGCGGTGGATTTAGGACTCTATGCTGCCTCCTTAACACAAAAAAGCAGTATTTGCGGTTCTGGATGGATGGATTGGACATATAACATTACATATATATTATGTGGCCTGTAGGGAATGCAGTGGTCGATGGGACAAACGATATACCCTATAGAAAAAACAAAAAACAAAAGAATAACAAAAAAAAACAGAAAGCATGTGTCCAAGGTGTCCTAAGATGCAGATACAGTCTTTTTGCTTACGGCGGCAGTATGGTTCTCAGGTACGGAAACGGTAGCGTGTAAGCGTATCCTGCAAATTCCGCTGATCCGGTGTGATTTATCGAGAGTAGCCGAGAGCAAGAGGAGCACCAGCAAATCACCGGTTAAACGCGCTGGGCCTAGCACCCAAGCCAGGCACGCTTCCGGTACGAATCGTCCGCCGCAAAACACCGCCGTCTCCAACAATGCTACCGGCGGAAGATCCAGCCAAGGGACTTACGCTCGTGCGCGCGCCACGAAGGAGAGGGAATGTCCGTTGGCGCCGGCATGCGACTCCAGGGGCCACCTCTCCGGGAAGCTCGAATCGCACTTCACCCTGGAGGCTTGCCCCTTGTACCATAACACCACGCCGCAAGCTTGCGTGTAAGTAGTAGAGATCCTTACTTCACGCGAATATAAATACACGTGGTATGTGAATCGTGTGGTAAGAATTTAACATGGATCCATATTCACCGATCCTTAAATTCGTAAATAATACACGCTTCACGTACCACGTGTACTCGTGCATTTTAGTACAAGTTCAAAACTGCGATCTCTAGTAAGTAGCCTAGGTTTGTCTTTGAATCGGGCATGAGCGCAGCAAGTGTCGAGCAGGGTTACCAGACGTAAATGAGACCTTTTTCTTTGGCTGAGAGGAGGAGAATGCATTTACGCACACCCGGCCATGATGAAAATAGGCGGGGTAGTGTGGGACTCGACACAGCTTCGAAAAAGGGCCGCGCTATATTCACTAAACTCCTCCTCTCCGTCTTCCCTCCACTTCAGGTACACTCTATTCAATAGAAGGAAACGTAGACTTGATCTGGCAACTCTGTTCCAAGTTGAGCGCCCTGTGGGCTACTATCATCTCGACAGATGGTGGGGATAGGTGGGCGGTGCTCTACGGAGATGCGTGGCTTCGTTGCCCTTCGTGCCCCACAGGGCAAAGAAATGATATATCGTTAACGAGACACCGAATCTTGCAGGGAATTCTACAAAGACCGAAAGAAGCGCGAAGAGGAACGGAAGAAGGCCGTCTCCTGCCTGGCAAAGAAGTCGCCGAAGGGTGTGCACCAGACAACGGAGCAGCGCAACTATCAGCTGAAAGTCCGGGAGCAGAGGAACAAATGGAAGGGCGGCTCGGGCGACGGGAACGAAACGGACAACGAGAGCGAGCTGCAGGGAAACGAGAAAGACCGACAGCCGCGTTTAACGAACCTCACGCCGGACTACGACTTGAAATTGTTCATGGAAGCGCAGGCGATCGCCAGCGAGAAGATCGTAGGTTTCTTTTTATCACATATGTCGATCGATTGGCGTCGAGGATTTACAAAAGTTTTGACTACAGGAGAAGGAACTGAAAGAGCTGGACTACGACGGCGAGGGCAGGAACGTGGGTGGCACGCGCGTGATCGAGATGGGCAAATGGGAGATGGAGGTGTGGTACCAGAGCCCCTATCCGGAGGAGTTCAGCCGCGCCCCTAAGCTCTACTTGTGCGAGTATTGTTTGCGCTACGCGAAGAGTCGTCAGGTGTTGAGGCGGCACAGAGAGAAATGCTTGTGGAGGCATCCTCCTGGCCATGAGGTGTACAGGTTAGCGTCTGATCACTGACAGCTTCTACTGGGACATTGTTTGCGATTTAGATTATAACCCGACCATTTTGCCGTGCAGGAAAGACAAGATAGGCGTGTGGGAGGTCGACGGGAAACGCTACAAGCAATACTGCCAGAATCTCTGTTTGCTGGCCAAGTTCTTTCTGGACCACAAGACGCTGTACTACGACGTGGAGCCTTTCCTTTTCTACGTGATGACGATCGGGGACGCGGAGGGGTGCCACACGGTCGGCTACTTCAGCAAGGTGAGCCTTATCTCCTCCTTTTTCAAGACGAAATCGGAGACGCGCGCGCGTACCGTGTGGCCCTGAGCAATATCCTTTTTTACTCCGGTTCATCGCGCCGATCGCCTTCGCCAGAAACTTCGGGGTTACTCTGTACAAACTCAGGGCCGTGACAGAGCCACGGGGAAGAGACGACCGCCGGGTTGAAATATAAAATTGAGATATCCAAAGAAAGCGTTCCGTCTCTCCCTCTCTCGAGGCGGTCGCTTCTTGTTGGCTCCAGGCCTCGTTGCGATAATCCACTAGCGGTGATATTAATGCGAGACACGCGCGAGTACGTGCGCAATTGCGTCGCTCACGATACGATCCCGTGTGTGCTCGCTTGCGTCGGCCGGCACTTGCGTAAACGACGGGGCCCACGTTCGCATGGTAGGTGTCTCGCAAACAACACCCGAGGATAATATTAAAACCGCTCGGAACCGTACCGCGGAACGAGACCGGCCTCAATGTCGCACAATTCTTCCTATTCGAGATGCTCGCATGGAACCAGCTTGTTATTCATAACTTGGATATACAAGAATATAAAGAATATACAAGAATATACTGAGATATACAAGAATATACTGGGATATACAAGAATATACTGGGATATACAAGACTATACTGGGATATGCAAGAATCTACTGGGATATTTGGCTGGGCCCATTCTGAGTCAGCACCCAGATGACATTAAATCGAAAGTTGTGCGATTGGGTGCAACAAGAAGTCCAGTGGATCTAGATCAAGTACTTAGTAACTGCCTTTCGAGAAATTCTAGAAGATCTGGCTACGAATTAATGCATATACCTAATACTTTTAATGGTACTCTCGCATTTCAAAGGTATCGCCTGGCTATTCCCTAGCACCCGGTGATGACTTTCAATCAAAAATTGTGCGATTAAGTGTGACATGAAGTCCAATGGATCTAGATCAAATATTCTCCGTGCCCGCAAGTCTGTGCTGTCCCTCGAGACGGCAATGGAGCAAAGGGGATCCTCGCTCGTAGCCAATGGTTAGGCCGTGACGTCACACACTTTAGCCAATAATTCGAACGGTTTGCTGCCGCGTTCCTCTCGAATTCCTGCCAGGAGACTTCCTGTGAGGCACGGAGAGTACCATTAAAATGAAAATATTAAAGAATACAGCTTTATTAATCAATTATATAGTCACTATTCTTTTCAAATTGTAGAACAATTAGAAAATTAGATTCCAACTTATGCAATCATCTAATATAAAAGGTATACACATTAATTTGTAGTCCTATTGTCTAGAATTTCTCGAAAAGCACTTACATACTACTTACTTGTTAAGGCCACGAATCAATTTGTACACCCAATATATTAACCCTTGCATAGCCAACCAAAATGTACAGATTATTTAAAACCTTTTGTATTTAAAATATCTGCACAATTTCTCATTTTAATAATGTAAATTAATATATTAGCGATCAAAGACTGGATGTTCAGAGAAATTTTGTAATATTTTTAGAGGAACATTAACAAATTGCTGAAAGAGATGCTGTATATGAGTATTGGGGTACTCGGTTGGCTACACGAGGCTTAAAAACAAAATTATGAACAACTGTCTGCATGAAATGCAAGGTTGCAATCAGAAAAAATAATATATGCTCACGGTCGTGAGCTATTAATTAGTGTAATTTGAAATTGCAGAAATAAAATTACAATTACATGTAATTATAATTGGTAATTGCAATTACTTGATGAATCACTGTAATTGTAATTGTGGTCCGTAATTACAATTACTAGTTGAGCCAAAGTAATTGCAATTACAATTACTTGTAATTGCATTAAAATTACTTGAAATTGCAGAAATAAAATTACAATTACATGTAACAGTAATCGGTAATTGCAATTACTTTCGTTCAACCGGTAAATGTAACTGCGGATCACAATTACAATTACAGTAATTGTGAAAGGAATAATTGCAATTACTTAACACGGTTACAGTAATTATAATTGAGTCTAACAATTTCTTCAGTGTAATTGTTCTTCTAAACCACTAATTTTTATGTTTCGGACCATTCAACCGTTTCCTTATTGTAATTACACAGTCCACTTTTGCGCATGTAATTGAAGATGTAATTAAATACTCATGTAATTAATTACTGCCCAACTCCGGTCGCAATCCGCGCGATCATCGACACCGTCCTGCTTCCGAGTATGAAACAGGAGTCTGGGTTAGGGCCGAATCCGTAGCCGTCGTTACCGGATGACCTAATATATTTGCGGGGGATTGGTGCAAGGGCATTTTTGCTCCTATTTTGCGGTTTACGGCGGCTGGTAATCGCGTCCACGCCGCGTGCCGTGCATGGATTCCACATCCACCGGTGTGCGTCGCGTTCGGAGGGGGTGTCTTGCATCTCGGAGCGTTCGGAGCCCTAGGAGAGCCCTCGCAGAGCCGGTGCGCACGGTGGGAGAAACGCGGCAGCCCTCTCTACGCACGCCTATTTACCGCGGAACAGCATCGCCGGAGTTGAAATCTTTACCGACGTTCAACGACCTCTGACCCTGGCGCAAGACGCGGCGTATCCTCACCCCCGAAACGGGATGGGGCGTCAGAGGTGGCAAAGCCACGCCGTGGGATGAGGGTCGACGAAAATTTCCGTCGGTTTCGAGCAAACGTTTACCCCCGTTCCCTTTTGTCCTCCCCCCTAACCCGCGTCCTCCTTCGAGAAAACGTTCTTATCCCCATTGGGGAAGGGGTGCGACGTAGCTGGTTAGCTCTTTGTCGGCGGGGTGGATCCGGGTGGCGTGTAATCCGACTAGCGCCTCGAACGCTTGATGTCTGCGAGAAATGTCGAGCCTGTTGAAAACAGGATCTCTGGAGGAAAAAAAAAAGATGGAGAACGAGGAATGCGAACAGGGTGCCGGCGATCGACCGGTGTGCGTCTCTATTTCGAGCTACAGAGGAGATTGCGCGATTCATCCGGCAGGATCCCCGAAATAATTCGCAGCGAGAACCCCGAAGGGGTTGTGGGTTCATCGTCCCCGATCCCGGCAGCGCTGCGATCGCCCCGTAAAATCCCGGAGAGCTTGATAATTTCGATATCGATCCCCCCTCGGTTCTGAATTTACAAGAAGGCTAGCAGCCGGTGTAGAGGCTGACTACTGGCTGCTGGTTCTTGGAGGGCAGAGCGTCGCACACCTTGCAGAAGGAAGGAAGTAAGGAAGAGGAAGGGCGTACCCCTCGAAGGGCGACGCAGGCTGCATCCGCAGTGGCGTCGGCTTCAGCGGCAGCGGTAACGCGGAGTCGAAATCTTTATAGACGTTCAATGACCCCGACCCTGGCCAGACGGTCGTGGGATGACTGTGGTGCTGCCTAGTGGCGGTGATGGTGACGGTGGTGGTGGTGGTGGTGGTGGTGGTGCGGTGGCGATGGCGACGCAGAGATAGAGCAAGGGAGAAACGAGAGAAAAAGGGAGGAACGAGGGGTGGTTAGGGTGGTTCTGGCGTACGCACGCTATGCGCCGACGACGTGCAGTGCCAGGTGGGTGGCTAGACTGAGTGGGGGATGCCGACGGCGACGGTGGTGGTGGTGGTGGCTGCTGCAGGGGATGGTGGTTGCAGAGGACTTCGAGGAGGGGATAGCAGGCCGACAGGGGAGAGAGGGCGTCGCCTGGCATCGGGTCGTCAACCTTTCTGCGGCACTGCGACGTCGGGGTCGTTATTATTTCCTCCTACTCCTCTTCCTCCGCCTCTGGCGTGCGTCTTCTCGTATCTTTTTCTCGGCGTCGTCGTCGTCAACGACGTTTCCTTGGACCGCGCTGGATCTCCGCTCCTTCCTTCATCTCCCGCGTGTCTGCTCACCCCCCGGACTCGTTCGCAATGTCCGAGTTCCTTCGAATCTTTTATGCCCCGTCTTCTCTAGTTCTTGGCTAGCTACCGCCGCTCTTCTTTTATTCCCCGCGACGCGTTCCGCTGTCGGTCGCGCTCGCGTTACCCACGCCCACCCTCCTCTTCACCCCCTGCATGATCCTCGCGCGTCCACTTTACGGGGGTAGACCCGTTTTTCCAGGACTGCGAGGGTGAGGGACGCGCCTTCTCATTTCTCGATAATGGGGCTTCTCGATCGCCCTCGAAAGTCCTATTTTTACGTTCACGAGGCCTAATTTGCATTATTTGGCGGCATGTAGCTGTCGCAGCTTTGCAAATTACGCTTCGTGAACGTAAAAATAGGACCTTTGAGGGCGATCGCGGCCTAGATTGATCTTTTATCTAGCGCTTTTGACTACTGAAAGCCCCCATCTTTGCATTATCGAGGAATGAGAACGCATCGAAAGACGAGTCCACCCCCCATCTCTGCGATCCTTGCCCCCGCGGTGTTCGAAGCACAGCTGCACTCCGCTAACCCGGAGTTAGCTTCCGCGGGGGTGTTAACGATGTCGCGGGGACGGAGAGAGAGAGAGGGAGAGAGGGAGTCACTCCCATCGTTTACTTTTTTCATAGCCGTCGAACGATCTTTCTTGGATGCGTTCTTCGCGGAAGAGGGGAGAAGCGGAGGGGATGACGACGACGACGACGACGCCGCGTAGCGAAACCGATCGATCGACGCGTGCACGGACGCTTCCTTGCGCGTCTTGCGGTCTCCTCCGCTTGACCTCGAATAATCCGGACGTTGGCCTTGAGCCTCGAGGCCATTGACCCGGCTCGGCGGCCGTTGACCTTGAGTAATCCGGCCGTTGAACCCGCCCACCCCGCGTCTCGTTATATTAACGCGGGGGTGAGAAAGAGATGTCTGCGAACGGTGACCTTGAACGATCATAGCCGCGACCTTGAACGATTCGACGCCCATAGTCGAGGGGATGGTCGCCATTTCGAGAAAGACTCTCGAAGGGAAGAAACTGATGCTGGAATCCCGAAATTTGTACCCTCGACGACTGCTTTCTCTCCACGTCGAACAGCTCTTCTCTTTTCCTAAAATTTTTATCAATTTTATCCGATGCCAAACGAGTGGAAGAGGGAGCTGAAACGTGAACGTTTCCAGCTGACAGTTTTGCGAAGAGAACGGCAACAACTCTTCGAATAAAAATTGTTCGAACGGAAAAATTGCTAACAGGAACCCGAGAGGACAAGTGTCGTTCGTGCACATTTACAGGTCAGGGGAAAGGGTCGAAGGTCCGTCCCTAGGCTCCGAAAAGTCTGCAACACATTTTTCAAAGGCTGCCGGACCGTTTTATCGCGCGAATCGTTTGGCGAGTTTCGAGAGCCCTCGGATCGTCAAGCAACGTGTTCGATTGGACTCGAACGAAACGTGGCACACTTCGGGGGTGAACCGTGTCCTGGAGGAATCATTTTCCCAACACGTTTCGCTAAAATAATTCTTCGGAAAGCCTTCACCCCTTACGGTCATACATTCACTTGTGCGCCAATAACTTTTTAGTTCATCGATTACCATTACATTCGGAAATAATGACACAATCGTGTGGTATGTAAGAACAATTCGTTTCTTAAACGTTCGACACGGGTTGGTGGAAATATAAACGATTTATATAATTTTGTAGCAAGTCGGGAAGAAGCAACACATGGACCGCGAAGAAGTAACAACGAGAACTGGCTGAAACTGCGACGACCTACAATTCCAAAGGCGAAGCTAGGCACTCCTGGTCGCGAGGATCGGACTAGCCTTCTATAACTATCTACTAGTCCATTGGTTGCAACGAGAGGATGGTCGTTAATGAACTCCTGATATGGTTAATCATAACGTGACACCACTGGTCCGCAAGTCTCGAAGTAGAAAAGAAGAAACACGTGGACAGTAAAGGGTTAACAATGAAACTTGTATGAAACTGCGATGACAATTCCAAAGACGAAGGTAATACGAAATGGGAAAACTCTACTGATCCTTGTCCCTGGCTGGCACTCCTGGCCAGGAGGATCTTGTAGTCGATCGCTAGCTGCCAGAGGATTGTTGCTAAGAACTGCGACGACCTACAATTCCAAAGGCGAAGCTAGTAAATGGCAAAACTCTACTGATCCTCGTCCCAGGAGTGCACTCCTCGCTAGGAGGATCTTGTAGTCGACCGCTGGCTGCCAGGGCATGGTCATTAAGGACTACAACGATCTACAATTCCAAAGCCGAAGCTACGAAACGGGGAAACTCTACCGATCCTCGTCCCTAGCTTGGACTCTTGACCAGGAGGATCTTGTAGTCCATTGCTAGCTGCCAGAGGATGGTCGCTAAGAACTGCAAAGATCTATAATGTCAAAACGAAGCTACGAAACGGGAAAACTCTACTGATCCTCGTCCCTGGCTGGCATTCCTGGCCAGGAGGATCTTCTTCTCGATACCTTGCCGCGAGAGGATGGTCGATAATAGGCCCGACACGGGTAATCATAACGCGACACCGCTAGTCCGCGGTTCTCCGTACGTTAGAAGCTGGCTCGGATCTGCCCCGAAAAAGGAGAAAGAGCGAGGTTTGTCGCGTGAAATCCGGACGGAACCGGTTCTCGGGGCCATCGGGTCCAAGATACGAGCAGCAACGGTGCCCTGCTCCTGAAATCCTTGCCCTCTGCGCCTTTTGCCAGGACGAGAGCAGTCCCCTCGAGCCAGTTTCTAGCGAAACCAGAATTTTGATAGCCTCCTTTGACTCTCTCCGGTCATGGTCTGTCTCGCAGCGTCCCCCTCTCGTATCATCGAGAGGATCGACCGAATCCTTCGAGAGGAGGATCTGCGACACCGTGGCTATCGGTTGCGTCATCCGGATTAATCGATCGCCCGAGACAATCTAGCTCCGTGTCGCGTCACCCTCTTCTCTTCAGACCGGATGGTCCAAAGTTTCGGTCGACGGGGAAGATATGAACGAAATTCAGCGACACACGGAAGAGAGTGGGTGCGAGAGAACACCTGGAAACTCGAGACACACCACTTGGGCAGGGACGCCTGGCAATTAGCTCGTCGAAGACGGAGGTGTAGGAGTCTCGGAGGTTGGCAGCTAGCGAACGACCTCGTCTTTCGATCGGTGGCAACGGGAGGACTTGTCCGTCCGCTGGCTGCGGCGTGTCCCGAGCAAACGAGAGGACAACGTATCCTCTTACGCGGGTATTCCAGACAGGATCCCGCTTTGAATAGGACACACGCGGAGGCGTGCGGAGAAAAAGAGAGAGAGAGAGAGAGAGAGAGAGAGAACAGAGCCGAGGAACACGACACGCATGTCGAACACCGGCACCTACACCACCGATGCCTTGTCTTTTCCCACTACCGCGATACGGATGAAAGAGTATCCTTTATCCTGTTAACCGGGTAGAACGAGTTCATGCGTCGCTTTTTATCCACCTGTGCGTCCTCCTGCCGATTTTTAGCCAGCGAGTCGGTTTCAGTGAAGAGGAATAGGAAGATACCGTGACTCAAACAACTGGTCAAACGTTCGGAAGAAAAGAAAATGAAAAAGAAAAGAGTGTAAACTAGTGGGACGAGAACGGGGCTAGAGCAAGGATCGGCAAACGGCCCGCCGCCTGCTTTTAATCAGGCCCGCAAGGTTAATGGACACGAAAAAATAAATCAAATTACGTAAAATAAAAAACATGTAAAAATATCACTTCCTAATAAAGAAATTTTGAACCTGGTTTTTTTCGTTGCTCTACGAGTAGAATTAGCTAGCCATGTAAATATCTTCGAGCTTGCTACCGGCCCCCTAGCCTAAAAATTATACGTTCTGGCCCTTTCCAAAATAAGTTTGCCGATCCCTGGGCTAGAGGAACGCAAAGGCAATCCGAATGGTCGGGCTTCTTTCCCCGTTCTAGAGTTGGACAGCAATTAATTACATATGATACAGTAAATACTGTAATTAAATAATTACATCTTTAATTACATGTGCAAAAGTGGACTGTAATTACAATAAGAAAACGGTTGAATGGTCCAAAACATAAAAATTAGAGGTTTAAAAGAACAATTATACTGAAGCAATTGTTAGACTCAATTATAAATACTGTAATCGTGTTTAGTAATTGCAATTACTCCTTTCCCAATTACTGTAGTTGTAATTGTGGTCCGCAATTACAATTACTGGTTGAGCCAAAGTAATTGCGATTACCCATTACAATTACAATGTTTTTCAACAACAATTTCTGCAATTTCAAGTAATTTTAATGCAATTACAAGTAATTGTAATTCGTAGTTGCAATTACTTAACACCAAAATGGCACTAAAAAAAGTAATTAGATACCTGCTCAATGGAAATGTCTAAAAAGAACAAACGAAACCATATGTGATATATTATCCGACTTCAACTTTGAAATGAGGGTCATTTTGAAAAGTAATGGTAATCATTTTTGTGAAATATCAAATAATTAGCTACAAATAAATATTTAATGAATAATAAATATTTCCAAACATATGCTTTTTGTTTGCTCTTTTTAGACATTTTCGTTGAGTAGGTATCCAATTACTTTTTTTAGAGCCACTTTGGCGTTAAGTAATTGCAGCTACCAATTACAATTACATGTAATTGTAATTTTGTTTCTGCAATTTCATATTACAGTAACTGAAAAGTAATTATAATTGAAATTACATTTTGCCCAACTCTGTTGAGTACGTATCTAATTACTTGTTTTAGAGCCATTTTGGCGCTAAGTAATTGCAACCACCAATTACGATTAATTGTAATTGCAGAAATAAAATTATCGAATTAACGAATCACTGGTTGAGTCAAAGTAATTGCAATTACCAAATACAATTACGTGTAATTGTAATTGTAATTGAAATTACATTTTGCCCAACTCTGACTGTAACTCGAGAAGAAGAAGAAGAAGAACGACGAGGAGGATGATGATGACGAGAAGTAGGAGGAGGAGCATGATGATTCGATCGGAGGAGGCCGTTGGAAATCAGCAGACGGTGTATCCGTGGAGACGCGACGATCCACGGGCACTCGGGCCCGCTCGTTTGACTAACTTCCGGTGGTGCGCCAGTTAGCCCGTCACGAACCGTTCCAGTGTATATGGTCCTGAATAATGCATGCAGAAATGGAGCGAGCGTACCTCCTAGGAACGAAGCGGCGCGCTCGAGAGGAGCGACGGAGAGCGATCTTGCGGCTAGAGGGAGATCGCGGTTTGGAGAAAGAAAAAGAAAAAAAGGAAATGGAAAGAAATCGCAAAAGGGGAAACGAGTAAAGGATCAACGGGGAAGCGTATATCCCGGTCGAGAGGATCCCTGAGGAACGATGGTCCGATACGCGTAACCTAACAAATAGGTAGGAACGTTTATACGTCTCCGACAGAGAGGATCCTCGGCGAAGCGTGCCCCATGGTGGATAAAAGGGAAGAACGGCCCCGTCGATGGAGAGGATCGTCGGAGGAGATCCCCGTCGAGAGGAATTCCGGCTCCGCAAAATTCTATGCCCGTTTATCCCCGGTTTCTCGAGTTTATTCCCGAAAACTCGAGAGAAAGAGGATTGAACGTGCGCGCACCGGTCTTTGGATAAACGAATTCGAATATCCGAGAGAGAGGGACGCGGAGAGGCCCGAGATCGCGAGCTTACAGAGCGGCCCACGGTAATTCGAAGCTGAAAGACGTAAATTTAGCGAGACAGAATTGGCTCGGCCCTTTCAAAGAACGCTAGGGCCGCGGTGTGCGTAACGCGTAAATAGTTGGACCCCGAGGCGTTTATGCCCTCCCCTCCGACCACGCAAAGACGGTAAGGATCGCGCAACGAGGGTGCAGCGGAGAGGACGGGGAGAGGATCTCTTTGAGCCGAGAGAAATCTGATTTCGGGGATGAATTTATTTATTGTCGAATTCCTCCGGGAGAATCGTGAACACGATACACACGGGTTCGGAGAAACGACGTCGACACCGAAGACAAAGACCACGCGGGAACAAAGAAAAGTTCACGGAAAATCGTCCCGGCTGGATCTACAGTCTTTGCGGAATCGAACTCACGGAGGACGATTTATTTATTAACGAATTCCTCCGGGCTGTCTCCCGACTCGTTTTTTCTGGCTGAAATCATTTCACCGTTGTAAAGTCAGGAGTATACAGTTAGGAGCAGAACTGATAACACTCGCTTTAAATCAGAATAACTTTTTTATGAATGGACCAAACGAGATTTCAATTTTTCTGTAAGGCTAGATGAATTACATTAGTAAATGACGACGTCTAAGAAATATGTTGGAAAAATGCATTCGGTCGCAATTGCGAAAAACAATAGTAAAATTTGTTTTTTTTTACGGCTTTTATAGCTGGGCCAATAACGAAAATTTGAAAGATGTGTTTGGTCAGCATGTATAAACTATACACGCTCCGAAAATTTCATTGAAATTGGTTAATTGGTTTACGAGTTATAAACGATTAGAATTGGTAAGTCCGAGAAAATCTTGAAAAATTGCCATTTTTACCAGTTTCGATCGTTTATAACTCGTAAACCAATTAACCGATTTCAATGAAATTTTCAGAACGTGCATAATTTATACGAGCTGACCAAACACATCTTTTAAATTTGCAGGTACTCTAAACATTTTTAAAAAAATATAAATAAATAAATATTCAAAAATATAATATAATATAAATATTAAAAAAACATTTACAAAAAAATAAAGTTTGAGTTGTTCTAGATATTGCGGCACTTCTACAGGGATTAAATAACGCGTAGGAACTAATTCGCTAATTAATATACGCCTATTAAAATATACAACATTGCTTGTTATTTCTGCACAATCAGTTCCTAGGATTTTGGGAGCTACGTGCCGGCACCTATAATTACCTAAAATAGCTGTTATTTCACAAGTTTCCAAGGATTATCGATTACAGTATACAAAATCTATCCAAACTGTGAAACCCAAAGAGAGGTTTTCCATCCTCGCGCGATGCAGCGAGAAAGAGAGAAAGGAAGACAGGCGTGGCGGACAAAGAGAGGAGACTGGGAGGCAAGAAAGGCAGTCAGAGGGTCGGTCAATTTTCCTTAAAAATATCCCCGTAGACGGTGCTGGGAGGGGATGGGGGGTTGGCGCGAAAGGGATTGCGAGGGTGGAAGAGAGCAGGAGTTGGAGAAGTCGGCGTCGGGGAGAGAGCTTTGGGGGTAGAAAAGGAAAGGGATGACGTAGAGTAACGCGGAGTACGAGGACGAGTACGAGTAGTAGTAGTCGTAGTAGTAGTAATAGTAGTAGTAGTAGAGGTCGTCGATACGATACGCGGAGGCCTCTTGGAGAAGAGGTTGGGGTAGGCTCGCCCAACCCTGGTCTCTACTCCTCCGCAGTCGTACCCGCGCCGGTACCCGCACCCGGAGCCGTCGACCCGTTCCAACTTCCCCTGGGCCCCTCCCCGGTCCTCCCCGTTCCTCCCTGGAAAAGCTCGACGCGGCGAGACCGGGCGAGAGCGAGCGATCGATGCCAGACAGTCCTGTTCACACGAGCAAATCCCGCCGAATACACAGGCTCTCTCCCTAGAAGTTGGGGTAGGGTATCGTCTAGCCCTAGCATCGCGGCCCTTCGTTCGCCGCGAGTTTTACTCGAGCGTGTCTCTCTCTCTCTCTCTCTCTCTCTCTTTTCGGTTTCTACTCGACCACAATGCCCGTACCTTTATAGGTACGTGCACATCTAAGAGTAAAACTGTCGAGAGATTTTCCCATTCCGAAAAAAATATCGTCTTATAGCGAAATAACACACACAGAAGCAAATTGACAATATTGGGTTTGGCAAATAAGTTCGTTCGGTTTTTTACAGTGGAATAAATCACAAAAACCGAACGAACTTATTTGCCAAACCCAATACATCGCCTGAAGAGGCGATAGATTTTTCAGTGATTGTACCAAATGGAAGCTTGAAAGTCTTTCACACGACAATCCTAAACGAAATGGTTAGATTACGTCATCGAGGGTGAGATAAGGTTGAAATTTCTGTCGCAGGATCTCTTACAAGCTTTTGGACCCCATGGTGTCCGACTTCGATTTTAATAATCTTTTGTGAGACGATGGTATATGGATCCCTAATGATGTCTGAAAAATATTAGGTGTAGTTGCTCAATAGTTTCAAAGATATAAACAATTTAACTTTCACACAACCTGCTGACACGGCTAATGGAACTTCAAAAACTACAGCTCTCAACAAGCTTTAACTTTAATTGTTTATATCTTTAAAACTATTGAGTAAATACACCTAATACTTTGCAGACGTCATTAGGGATCCATATACCATCGTCTCACAAAAAATTATCAGAATCGACGTCGGACACTTGAGGTGCTTCCGTTGTTAGAAGATCCTCTTGGGCCACATTCCAAAAATCGTGGAGTAATTGCAAAATAAAAATCTTTCATACAACAATCCCAAACGAAACGGTTAGATAACGTCATCGAGGCTGAGATTAGGGTTGAAATTGCTGTTAAAAGACGTTTTAGAAGATTTTCATGGGCCACATTCCAGAAATTGTGGATCGATTACAAAATAAAATATGTACTGCACAAAATGGAAGCTTAAAAATCTTTCACGCGACAATTCCAAACGAAATTATTAGTTTACGTCATGGAGGGTGAGATTAGGGTTGAAGTTTCTATTGGAGGATCTCTTAGAAGATCTTCATGGACCACCTTCCAAAAATTATGGATTAATTACAAAATAAAAATTGTACGGCTTCATTCTTAATTGTATCGTTCGTTGCCATTCTCATTCGGTATCTGAAATTTTAACATTCGGTCAGGTTCCGGATTTTCTAGCTACTTTGGCTAACGAATCTTTTATCTTTTAATCTTTTAACGAATCTCGTTCAAGTATTATCGTACAATAACTCTGCATCTTATCAAAATGAAACGATGTGATCAAATCAGAAGCTTGTATTCTTTAATTACCAGTTCGTTGAAGATGAGTAGGTGTACATTGCAAGAATTGCAGCAAACTTTGACGCGTCCATTCTGTTCACAAGTATTCTTATAACTAGACTGCGAATCTTTATGCAAAATGAAAAATGTAATTATGCTATTAATATGAAACGGATACATTGATGTTCTCAAATACTCTTAACATGTCCACTGCTTTAAATTGTACGTGCCCATTTTCGCCATAAATGCGTAAAAAATCCGCAGTCTACTTATACATAATTCTCGAAATAGATCCGAGAGCTATACGCAAGAAATTCATAATGGCCACATACTCGAGGACTTTCCGAGAGTTGACACTCTGAAAATAGTTTCCGAGTAACTCTCAAATGGACACGCAAATTGCGAGTACTCTCGAGAGCAAGTATCGACGGAAACTCTCAGATGGACACGTACCTCTATCCTCGGCGTCTCTGGTGACAGAGAGCCGCAAAAGCAAGCGTACACCACCTGAGAGAACTCGGTTTAGATTTGTTCCACGCCTCTCCACATTGCCACCACGTTGGTTTCCAGTTTCCCTTCTCGCACACCTACCTCTCTTCGTGGCCGAAGAGAACGAACGCGTCGTCCCCTCGCGATTCCTCACGGCCACGAAAAATCCACGTGGCTGCAAAGCTTCCTGCCTGGTCGCGGAGCGAGGAGGAGTTTCTATACATACATAGAGCGCGCGGTAGCCCGAGCGAACGACGAGAGAGAGTTCGATGCCCTTCCGCCACCGAGACGGAATAGACGCTGCTCGACGCACGACGACGACGCTTCGAAGCTCAACGCTCGGGGAATAGACGGCCGAGAGGGCTGCTCGATTCCTTTCGCGCGGACCTTGACCTCTCTTCTCTTTCTCTCTGGCGCGGCGCGGCCCCCGAGATCGTTGTAAGGGGTGAAACGAGAGGTGTGCGCGTCCAGGGCTGCCGCTGCCGATCGTAAAACTCGATTTCGTTATTAATTCGCCGCAGCCCTCTCGACCGCTTGTCCGTCCTCTTTCTCTCTCTCTCTCTCTCTCTCTCTCTCTCTCTCTCTCTCTCTCACTCTCTTTCTCTCTCGCCCCTCGACTACGAGAGACTACTACCAGCGCGGGGAACGTAGCTATGGTAACCTCTGTGTTCTAGCACAGCGCGGATGGGATTAAAACGCGAACCCATCGATCGCGTTTTGTCTACGACACGGAATTAACGGACACACGATGCGCAACGCCTGGCCGCCGGTCACCGGTCCCGGTTACCATCGATCCGATGTATCGACTCTCTCTCGCCGGCCAGAGAGAGGTTTCCCTTCGACCACGACGCCAACAGACGAGACGAGACGCGACGCGAATGCACAAAAGCCTATTGTTCCCCGGCATCGCGAAATCCTACGGTAGAAGTGTCCAGGATTCGCGTGGGAAGACCGCGACAGGGCTTCCCCCGGTCTTTCCCAGCCTCTTTCCCGGAAGAACGTCGACTACGAATCGGGTACACCATCGTTCCGGAAGATACCCAAAACTCTCCTCTGCGAATGCAGTCTCGTCTAGAAATCGTTGCACTTCTGGTCGAATCTGGCCGTTCTTTTACCCTTTAACCCTTCGGGGACCACGGACGATCGTTCTTTCTTTTTGAATGATGATAGCTGGTCTAAGGATCTTTATGCTAAATGATACATTGAATGTTATGTCTCCCCTTTGTGATTTTGAAAGAGGAGAAATTATGTATTTACATATTCAAGTTTTTCGATTTTCCAACAATTCTGAATTTCATCCACTCAATTTTGCTATGAATGCATAAGATCCGCAGTTTATAATAGCCATCTCACAATCTGTAGCGATTAGACCTCTCTTTTTGATGGTTCTCATACAGTGAACCACACTTTCAATTCGGTCACTTTTAAAAGAACGATAACTTTTTTAATTGAAGATCATACGACAGGAAACAAAATTTTTGGAGAAATTGCAATTCGTCAAGAGTTACAAAGAAAATGCTAATTGTTGTTTACAACTTTTTTATCGGGGCCTGTATTGAAAATTTAAAAAATATATTTTGTACATCTGTATCAATTGTACATTATACATATTCTGAAAATTTCATCAGAATCGGTCAACGTTGCGAGATAAACTGCGATAAGCTATTATGAGGTATTATATCAATTTCATATTTAAAATCATGTAAAATAATCGGCCATATAAAATGAATAAAATCATATGAAATGAACAAAATTGTACAAGTCATGTGAAATTGTATAAAATGAACAAAATTATATACAATGAACAAAATCATATAAAATGAACAAAATCATATAAAATGGACAAAATCATGTAAAATGGACAAAATCATATACAATGAACTAGATCATATAAAATGGACAAAATCATATACAATGAACTAGATCATATAAAATGGACAAAATCATATAAAATGAACAAAATCATATACAATAAAGAAAATCATATAAAATGAACAAAATCATATATTATGCAATGAACAAAATCAAAGAAAATGAACAACATCGTATAAAATGAACAAATCTAAAAGGATTTTCGGTATCTCAAAAATTGTCGATATTACAGACACGTGTAGAAACAAGTGTCACCCATTGTTCATTAAATTATAAGACTAGAACTAACAAACCGATGAAAACTCATTTCCCTGAGCTTACAATAAAAACATAAGAGTATCTAATATCGAATACGAAAAATATAGTTAAATAAATATGAATGCCCAGCTATGGTCATTTCTAGAAAGTAAATTATAAACATACCTGCGAGAAATATCAAAAATGTCTGAACGCTATTAAATTACGGTTTATTAATTCCGAAAAGCGAATAATAATACAGTATAGTACCGTGTCTACTAACACGACCGCGTGTAACCAATTTTTAAATGTTCATCAGTATCGAGAACCGATGTCCGCGAAGGGTTAAGCTGGGTTTACGTTAATCCAGTTGCGGATCCAGCAATCGCAGTGGTTCGACTGGACATATCGAATGAAGTCTGCATTTATTCGATGCAACGAGCGATGCACCGTGTTTCAGTTAGGTGTCTGCGATAGGGCCGAAATACCGAGGACCAGCCTCGGGCAGCCTCGGGCCCCTCGCGGAATTTCTTCTATTCTGCAGGGACCCTTAGAATGCGGATCTACAGGGGGTCTTCGAGTCACGGACGCTTCTCTCGCTCGTCTCGTTCCTCTTCGAGAGGAAGGGAGGAGAACAATTAACACTTTATCAACCGGAAGTTTAATAAAACCCTCGGACCTCAATGCGCTGTACTGTCTCTGAGGAATATTGCAAACAGCCTAAATCATCAAAAGATTATTTCAACATCTGTTTTCTCTCGATATAAAACGACATCTTGAGAAGACTTTCGACGTATTGCGGATGGAGGTTCCTTGACATTGTTCTTGAGTGGGCTGAGAGGTTATGGGTCCCATAATGCTGTCTGGCAGACTGTAAAGTCTACAATATGACATACCTTCTCGTTCTGACACTAAATCCTGTCGAGCGGGCAACTTCAAAGAAGAAGAGCGATAGAGATTTTCTTGTTGCGAAAAAAATATCGTCTTACATCGAAATAACACACAGAGAAGCAAGTTGACAATCCATCGTCCCGAAGAGTTGATACATTTTTGATTGATTGTACCAAATGGAAGCTTAAAAATCTTTCATACAACAATCTCAAACGAAATTATTAGTTTACGGCATCGAGGCTGAGATTAGGGTTGAAGTTGCTGTTGAAACACGTTTTAGACGATTTTCATGGGTCACATTCCAGAAATTGTGGATTAATTACAAAATAAAAATTGTACGGTAGAAAATGCAAGTTTGAAAATCTTTCATACAACAATCCCAAAGAAATGGTTAGATAACATCATCGAGAGTGAGATTGGGGTTAAAGTTG
>CM052296.1:5007577-5038301 GCA_028455765.1 Lasioglossum oenotherae
GAACAAAATCATATACAATAAAGAAAATTATATACAATGGAGAAAATAACATATAATGAAGAAAATTATATGAAATGGACAAAATCATATAAAATGGACAAAATTATATAAAATGAACAAAATCATATAAAATGAACAAAATCATATAAAATGAAGAAAATCATATAGAATAAAGAAAATCATATAAAATGGACAAAATCATATGCAATTGACAAAATTATATAAAACGAACAAGATCATATAAAATGAACAAAATTATGTAAAACGAACAAAATCATATACATTAAAGAAAATCATATACAATAAAGAAAATCATGTACAATGGGGAAAATCATATAAAATGAACAAAATCATATATGCATAATGAACAAAATGATATAAAATAAACAAAATGATATGAAACGGACAAAATCTCATGAAATGAACAAAATCATATACAATGAACAAAATCATATGAAATAAACAAAATAATGTGCAACGAACAAAATCATATACAATGAACAAAATCGTATAAAATGAACAAGATCATACAAAATGAACAAAATCTTGTGCAGAATTGATTTCTCTAATAATTCTGCATAAAATCTTCGTTTAGTCCCATTAGACTCGACGTTGGGCCCGATGGGGCGTGTCCCCGTGGTTGATCGATCGCGTGGATCGTAAAAGGTTTGGTGCGATCGGTCGGCATCCTTTTCCGCGTATCGTCGCGCGACGATATCAGCATCGGAACGAGTCCGATGGAGCGAGCGAGCTAGCGAGCGGGTATTCTTCGCCAGGCATCCATCGTCTACATATCCGCTGGGTTCCTCGAGCGCTCATAAACACGTCGACCGGTCTCGGCGACGTCGGTGTGCAAGATTCTGGCGTAGGTGAAGGAACGTCTGCACGGCTGCGCAAATAAAATAATTGTCTGCGGCTGTCTCCTTGCTCTCGTCATTGATCCGTCGTTAGAATTTCAGCACGCCCCGCGGCGCCGCTCGATCCCGTTCCACGGAAATCGAACAAAGGCGTCGAAAAACCGAGGCGAATTTTCGAGGACCGGTGGTATCTACGTTCGGGGGAGGGCACAAAGAAGAGGGTTGTGTCCCGGGTTCAGTGTCAAGGCGAGCGCACAGAAACTTTGGTGTTGGGTGCCCGGCGTGGTCGGCCGGCGACACTGGAAGCCATTGTGCTCGGAAAGTTCGAAAGTATGCGGATAACCGTAATCGAAGCATTTGACATTGTCCGCGAAGCGAGCGTTAACCAGGGCCGTCGTTGGATATCGAGTTCCAACGTGCATACGGATATGTTCGAGATCGACTTTGTCTCGAGGAATCGGGCAGACCGTGCAGGATCGACTCGAGGAATGTCGAGCGACCGGATCGGCCGATTCGAGGCACGCTCGGCTCGCGAGATTCCTGGATGAACCGCGACGGTGTGAGCGTCGCTTAAAGGTTATACAGCTCCTCGCGACGGTCACTTCTATATTTAGATGCACCGAGTTTCCTCCTCCACTTTCTTTATACCGAACAAAGCGTTCCTCTTGACATACGGGGTGTCCGCCGAGTTTCCTACGGCCCTGCTGCCCGCTCGACGCGCCCGTCTACGAGAAGGAAGGACCCCAAGTGTCCGACTTTGATTTTGATAATTTTTGGTGAGTAGATGGTATATGGATCCCTAATGATGTCTGCCAAATATGAAGTGTGGCTACTCGATAGTTTGAAAGATATAAACAATTAAACTTTCATACCTTGTTGATGTACAGTTGTAAGCAGGTTGCGTGAAAGTTCAATTGTTTATATCTTGAAAACTATTGAGTAACTACACCTAATATTTTGCAGACATCATTAGGGATCTGTATACCATCGTCTCACAAAAGATTATCAAAATCGAAGTCGAAGAACGAACTCAGTAGGTCGCCCAGCATCTACGAAACAAACAGGAGCTAGGGGACTAGACTGCTAGCCTCAATTAACACGTCCACTACCTTCGTCTCTGGATGGCACAATTTTTCGTGTATCTTCGAAAATTGATTTTATTATTCATTTATAATTTTCTTGTATTTTATTATTCAATATTTCTTACTTTTTTCACACGGAATCGTCCCCTTCCCGGTTGTACTCACTGACCACCCTGGTCAGTGTATATTTATATACACTATTTAGAATATTTAGAGCTATTCTCACTTGAAAATTTAACATTTCTTCCGATCCAGAATAATTACATTTTATATGATTTTGTTAATTCTATATTATTTTTTGATTTTATATGATCTTGTTCATTTTATATACAATTTCATATGACTTCTACAATTTTCTTCATTTTATATGATTTTGGTCATTTCATGACTTTGTTCATTTTATATGATCTTGTTAATTCTATATGATTTCCTTCATTTTATATAATTTACAATGTATAATTTTGTAGATTCTATATGATTTTCTACATTTTATGTGATCTTGTTCATTTCATATGATCTTCTTTATGTCATACAACTCTATATGTTTATACAATTTTGTTCATCTTATCAAGTTCCTCTTATAATACATGAACATTTTCTAACCGATTAAACACATTCAATAACGTGACCAATATTTTAAACAACGGTACAGCAATTTCTAGTAGCGCTAACCGCATTGTCGAGCAAAACAGATTTATTTCGAGACGTTCACTGCGTAATAAATGCAATACTTGTGAGAAGGGTCATCTCGGAAAAGCGTTTACCGTGGGAGCTCCGTCTTGGCTCCGCGAAGAGCGCTAAAGCCACGCCTACGTAGCCCGGAGCACGCCCACGATGCTCCACCGTGCCCAGGCAAGGTAGCTGTGTACTTCGAAGATACAGAGTATCGTGACAGAGAGGTTGCTCCGTGGGGCATTCCTTCGGCTCTGTCGAAATCGAGAGTCGATCGATGCGTTTGTCGCGCGACTCGGTTGCTGGTGGCTACGGCGATCGTTAAACCACGGCGGAAAGGAGACGAGAACAGCGTGGAGAGAGGCTAGGTATCGATTCCTCGCGACTACATCTGCGGAAACGTGCTTGTCGCTGGACGTCGATGGCCGTTTTCCGAATTCCTCGACGATGGACGCGTTGAATATCCTAGAATGACTTTATATCCTTAAAATCCTAGGACATGGACGAATGAAAGACAGAAAGAAGGAGGAGAATCGAGTGACGCGTTATCCTATGGGCAAATGCCCGGGGCCCCAAAGCAAAAAGGGTCCCGAACACAAACCAAGATCCAAATTCTACGTTTTTTCCTCGGGCCTCGAAATTCTACTTTGCCCAAGGCTCCAACTAGTTATAACGCGCTACTGGGGGGATCATCGGCCAGGAATAACGACGCGCGATGGCCGGTTTCCGAATTCCCTCGACGACGGACACGTTGAATATCCTAGAATGACTTTATATCCTTAAAATCCTAGGACGTCGACGAAAGAAAGAAAGAAAGGAGGAGAATCGAGTGACGCGTTATCCTATGGGCACCTTGGGCAAATACCCGGGGGCCCCAAAGCAAAAAGGGGTCCCGAACACAAACCAAGATCCAAGATTCAAATTCTACGTTTTTTCCTGGCGCCCCGAAATTCTACTTTGCCCAAGGCCCCAACTAGTTACAACGCGCTACTGGGAGGATCATCGGCAAGGAAGAACAACACGAAGAACAACATGAATATCCTAGAACTCTATCCTTAAACTCCTAGGATATCGCAGAAAGAAAGAAGGAGGAGGACGGGCGAGGAAAAGCGACGAGCGAGGGCCTTTCTTGGTGATCGCGCCAGGTGGGGACGTCGAGACGTCCCTGAACGGAGCGGAGACTAGTGGCCCAAGGACGTCGCGGGGCCCAGATTCTCCTCTCCTCTTCTCTTCTCGCTCCGGCCGGCTCGTCGGGCCCGTCGCCTCGTTCCTCTCCCTCGGTTCCGCTCGAGACTATCCTTCGTCGCCGAACGGTTGCTACAAAAATCGCGGGTCGAGGGACAAATTTCTTTCGCGCGTTCGAGATCCTCGGTACTCCAAACTTTTCCCGGGGCCGGCTCTCCGGCCGTGGATTTAAGCGATCGGTTCCTTTTGCTTCCACCAACCAGCACAGACTCGCACATGCACGCGCAAACACGCTCGAGAGGACTCTTGCTTGTGTGTCCTTCGAACCGTTGCTGCCCCACTCGCCAGTTAGCAACAAGCCCGCCGCCCGTGGCCGGAAATACCGGGTGTCCGAGTCGTACCAGGCCCGTTCCTGCCCGGGCCCGAAGAAACGGGACTCAGGTTGGATATGCAGGTTTCGATCTGCCTCGAGGAGATCCGTTGGATCGGCTATCGAGATCGTTGCCGGTCGATCGAGCCGATTTTAACGCTGACAGTACCGCGACCGGTCAAATGATGCTTTCATATTGTTTATTATTTAATTATTGCAATTATAGAGATGCTTCCATTAGAGATGATTCAATAAATTTCTTTATTCGAGCACGTATTACTAGATTGTTGTAAATATGTGAAATGTCCTATTTTGGACAGTAACGTTAAACAACTGCAACTATTTCTTATTGATCAAAGAATCACACGTTTCTTGATTGTATTATGGTAGAAATTGAATTTTTTGGTCACTCACATTATGCAAAATAAAAATTGTTTTCTACCGCAAGACACAGGGATCAAACGGAAATTTCCTTCTTCCTCGTTAAATTAAATATTGCCAGATTATTTTCCACATGGAGGGCTAAATTATTCAAACTTGGCCGTTACTTTTTAAGCCAATGGGCATAAAGGTGTTAGGTAGCGGCCAAGTTTGAATAATTTAGACCTCCATATAACTCTTTAAAAATGAAACAGCGTTCTTTTAAACTAATTTATACAAACGCTTTTGTCAGTATTGCGAGAGGTATTTCTAAGCTAACGAACTTGGACGTATTTTGTTTGACCTCTCAACTTTTTACGGCCACAGGAACTTGGCTCCTGTTTACAGGATGTTTCTTCTACTGTAATAATTTTAACAAGTTGAGAATAACAGATAAACACTCTTGAATCATTGTAAACTTTCTACTGTTTTAAATTGCGCCCACTCATTTTTGCCATAAATGCATAAAATCCGCAGTCTGCTCATTACGATTCGGAAAAAGAAAAAATTCGAGAGACCCCGGTCGCGATCCGTTTCACTCCCCTGGCGATATCGCGTGTTCCGATATAATTTCCGAAAGGCGACTCGCAATTTGCTCACGGATCGGCTTAATAACTACGAAGAACCGCTCCGGCCCCCGCGCGATTAATAACTTCATTAACGCGCCTCGCATGGAGCCGCTTCCACCGAAAACAGATCGCGCGTGGTCGTATTAATTCGTCGCTCAATTTCTTTATACGCTCCCGTGAGTTTCTTTCGGGAGATCGATATCATCAACTCGCTGCCTACCTTACTGTTAAGGTCATGCCAAGGTCATGGTATACTAGGTCGTTGAACTTGTCTTGACATAAGCAACCGTATAAAAAATATATAGTGCCATTTAGAAAGATGAAGGTCAGCTTCAATTTTCATGAACAAATTTCTTTTTCGAATTTTTTCTATTTCAATTTTCTAGTCGACTAAGAAGTAATTAATTTTGCACCAAACATTTTTGTATCACGCTACCGGAAGTGACGCCCTATATACATACGTCATCGATTTTTAATAATTGTATAATGTATAATTAAATTTGTAAATGTATAATTGTATAATAAGTGACACTATATATATATATATATATATATATATATATATATATATATATATATATGTTTATGATCCAGTCTGATGTGTTAATTTAATGCAAAATAACCACAGCAGTTAAAAAAGCAACGAAATACATTTAAAAAAGAAGATTTAATGCAAAATAAGAATGTTCTGCATTCGTTGTGGGCAGCAGGAATAAAATAAAAATTGATTTCATCTCTGAATGGCTTTGATGCATTAAAAAGAACGATTCTCCTACTGTTTTATATTTCACGCAACCAACTTCTTCATAAAACCGTAAAGATCCGCAGTCTAATTATTAGATAGCATTGGAGCTGTTGTTGCTTTTGAAGGATCTATTAAAAAATCTTCAGCTGGCACTTTTAAAAATTATTCAGTCAAGAATGTTTATATATTATTTTCTACTATAGTGCCATTTAAAAAGATGAAGCTGACCTTCAATTTTCATGAACAAATTTCTTTTTCGAATCCTTTCCACTGCATTTTGTAGTCGACTAAAAAGTCATTAATATTGTTCCAAACATTTTTGTATCAGGCTACCGGAAGTGACGCCCTATATTATCGCTTGAATCGTGTTTTATGATCCCAAACAAGATTATTAGATAGAATTAGGAGCTGTTGTTGCTGTTAAAGGATCTATTAAAAAGTTTTCTTTTATTGTACTTTTAAAAATGATGGAACACCGGCAGCTAACCGTGTTAATTACCGTGGATGCCTGTCCATGCAGACACGTATACCATTTTAGGATGGGCGGACGAGAACGATAAAACGTAGCGGTCTGGATCCCGAAAAACTGCTCGGACCTAGGGATGCGATGTAATTTCACGCGAAATTTATCTAATCTCACGGCCGCGATACGCTTAGGTGTACGCCCACCATGCGACGCGCAACGCGTCACTCCGAGAACCACGCTCCCGGGAAGAAATTGACGCGCGGACCCGTCACGGTGACGGCACTCTATATTTAACCGATCGAGCGACAACGCCTCGCTCCAGAAACCCAATCGAAAGTCACGCTTCTTTCGCTCCAGCCCATTTATCCAACCTTCGTTCGGTCGCTTCCTCCCGAAAAGTGAGCTTCGATCGGACGAGAGATTGACGCGCGCAGGGTCACCGAGGGCTTACGATCAGCTCTTCGGCTTGGAATGATGTTATTAGAATGAATCTGCGGATTTTATGCGTTTATGACAAATATTAGTACGTACAATTTGAAGCTGTGGATGTATTATAAGCATTTAAGAACGTTATTGTATTTCTTGATCGAAATGCTTCGTGACTGGACTGATTTTCTGTATAATTTTATGCATTTATGACAAATATGAGTACGTACAATTTGAAGCTGTGGATGTATTATAAGCATTTAAGAACGTTATTGTATTTCTTGATCGAAATGCTTCGTGACTGAACTGATTTTCTGTATAATTTTATGCATTTATGACAAATATGAGTACGTACAATTTGAAGCTGTGGATGTATTAAAACATTTGAGAACGCTATTGTATTCAGAGTTGGGCGAAAATATTATTTAAATGAAAATTTCGAATGAATTGAGTTTTTTCCAAGTGGGTTTTAAACACACTTTATTCAAAATTTTCACTTAAATAAAATTTTTGCCCAACTATGATCGTATTTCTTGGTCGAAATGCTTCATGATTAGGCTGATTTTCTGCATTTACGATAAATGTGAGTGCGTACAATTTAAAGCAGTGGATATATTAAAAGCATTTAAGAATATAATTGTATGTCTTGATCGAAACGTTTCACAAATGATCAAAATGAGTACGTACGATTTACAGCTTGACTTGAGTCGACTTAATGACGTCGTTCATTCGAAAGAGAAATGACATTTATCGAGAACAGGAAATTTTACAGGAGCTATTTGAAAATTATCTGAGATTGCCAATTTTCCTTATCGTAAATCGTCAACTTAGAAACATGTCAAATAATTCGTTGTTATTTAGATACTGGTTTAATTGTTCTGTACATCAATTATAAATAGACTGCGGATCTTTCCGCATTTATGGCTCATTTATATAGAATGATTTTTATAGAATTTATATAGAATGATTTCTGTAGAATTTATATAGAATGATTTTTATAGAATTTATATAGATAGAATAATTGTTATTAATTTTGAATCTACAACTGCTATCACCAATGAAAATAGAATTTCATTTGACAACGCTTTTTTTTAAATTCGTCTACAAAAATTGAAAATTGCACGAACATCCGCAGTCTAGTTATAAAGTACACACCACAATTTATATATTTATTATTCTAATTTTTTAAATACATTTTGAGGCACACAGTCCGTCGTGGCCATTGTACCCGAACAATTTAAAGCAGTGGCCATATTTAAAATAATTGAAAACATTTAAAAACATTGTTCTATTAGAAAGGATAATTAAAAGATGTGTTTTATTATGGACAAAGATATTTCACACGAAACAACCTAATTTCGTCAACTCCGATAAGAACGTTGACCTTGGTGAAGGGGGTGCATAAACCAAACTCTTCGGAAGAGCTAGTCGCACGAGAATGAATCGATACGAAACAAACGACGGGAGCTCCGGTTTTCCGCGCCACCGTGTACGCTGCGCGATCGTCGACGTCGACGACGACGTCCCCGACGCCTTGAAACTCCGGCGAAAAGACCCGTCGAAGGTCAGGTGCACGGAGAGCGAAGCGCTGAATCGAGCCTCGTTCGAGAACTTTCCATACGCGTTACCGTCGTTCCCCCAAAACACGATCTCGAAACTGTTCGGCCGTTTTATCAGCGACGACGTTCGAGACAGATAACTCAGAACCCGACCTCCTTTTCTGTTCCAGGAAAAGAACTCTTTCCTCAATTACAACGTGTCCTGCATTCTGACGCTTCCGCCTTATCAGCGACAGGGGTACGGCCGCCTCCTGATCGATTTCAGTGAGTAGACATGTCCCTGCTGAATTTACTGTGAACCGTCGTGATGTTCGGACACTTTTAAATGGACGATCATTTCTTTCAACCTTTGCAGTCGGAGCTTTTTTAACTTGAACTTTAAACATTTCTTTGTATATGATTTTGTTCATTGTATATGATTTTGTTCATTGTATATGATTTTGTTCATTGCATATGATTTTGTTCATTGTATAAGATTTTGTTCATTGTATAAGATTTTGTTCATTTTATATGATTTTGTTCATTTTATACGTTTTTATTAATTTCATATGATTTTGTTCATTTTATACATATATATTAGGTGAAGTAAAGAGTTCTAAGCGTTTTTCACTTTATAAATAAAGCGAAAAACGCTCAGAACTTTTTACTTCACCTAATATATATAATTCTTATATAATTCATGTAATCAATTATTCACAATATTGTTTACGTTATTAAATATGTTGATATCTAAGCAATGACTACACATTTAAGGTTTTATATCAATTTCATATTCAAAATCATTTAAAATGAACAAAGTCATCTAAAATGAATAAAATCATATAAGGTGAACAAAACCATGTAAAATGAAGAAAATCATATAAAACGAACAAAAGTAATGTACAAAAACGTACACAATGAACAAAATCATAGAGAATTAACGAAGTCATATAAAATGAACAAAATCGTGTGCAATGAACAAAATCATATACAATGAACAAAATCGTACACAATAAACAAACTCGTATGCAATGGAATTATTCTACATCGGAAAAAATGTTTAATGTTGCAGTTAAAATAGCTGCGACTACAAAGGATTAAAAAGGTCATTGTCCTTTAAAAAGTGTCCGAATATTACTGTGGCTCACTGTCTTCTCCAAAATCACCCTGAATCAGCTGTCATACTCAATGTCGAGGGAGATGTGTTTTGGAAGGAAATCTTACAAGGGAAATGTCCGACTTCGATTTTGATAATTTTTTGTGAGATGATGCTATATGGATCCCTAATTATGTATGCAAAATATGAGGTGTAGTTACTCAGTAGTTTTAAAGATATAAACAATTAAAGTTTCATGCCTGTAAATCGCGCAAGCTGTATATCAAAAAGGTATGAAACTTTAATTGTTCATATCTTTAAAACTCTTGAGTAACCACACCTAATATTTTGCACACATAATTAGGGATCCATATACCATCATCTGACAAAAAATTATCAAAATCGAAGTCGGACACTTGAGGTCCTTTCCTTGCTAGAGAGATCGTAAGAGAATTGTCATATTTTTCCATCGTTTTAATTCCTCCGGCGATCGATGCGTGTCCTTGGACACAGGATGACGACATCCTGCCGACGAAACCGAAAGGACGACCGAATTTGGAACCGGACGAGTGGGAACCGCCCCCGCGCATCTCGACGCGATGCGAATTTTTGCGCGATTCAACCTAATCGGAGACCTTGAACGTTCCCGTGCCTAGCGCTAGAACTACCGAACATAGGCACAGATAAAACATTTCAGAATCGTGGCCCTCACAATTGCGACCAACAATTTTTAAAAAATTGCGCGATAACTAGTAACAGAGAGTCGGGCAAAAATTTTATTTAAATAAAAAACTTTGCCCAACTCTGGCGATTAAACAAATTCATGTAACGTGTCAAAAAAAAAAAAACAAACTGTCGGGTCGAAATTTGAAGAAGTTATTCGCTTTTACTTTGTACGCCCGCTCCAAAGTTCAGCGATTCGCGCGATCTAGTCCGCTAGAAAAGCCAGTTTTCGATCGCGAGCGACACGGTGAAAGTCGATCGCAGAACACACGTGTCCTGGTTACAATTAAACGGGAATCCCGCGGTTCGAGCGTCAACGAAAGTACAATCGCACTTATCCGTCAACGGGGAACACCGGACTCGTCTCTGCTCGCTGAATGGCAGCGTGACGCGTGTACGAATTACGACTTCCGGTTGCGATCCGCGCTGACTCACAACATTTGCTTGGGAGCCGTCGCGACCGCTCTTCAAGATTGCTACTGAATGCCGATATGTAATTCGCTAATTCTTCAAACTCGATCCTCCAGCGCTATAGTTGTTCGTATAACGAGGTCGCATAGGACGATCGCATCGGTCCACAATCAATTTAAAATCGAAATTAACCCTTAGCAGTCGAGGCATGATTCAAAGTCACCGTTAAAAATTGCTGTACCATTATTCACAATATTGTTCACATTATTAAATGTGGTATCAATTTAAAATCAATATTAACCCTTTGCAGTCGAGGGGTGATTCAAAGTCACCACTAAAAATTGCTGTACCATTATTTATAATATTGTTTACATTATTAAATATGTCATCAATTTAAAATATCGAAATTAATCCTTAACAATTGGGGGTGATTCAAAGAGTCACCACTAAAAATTACTGTACCATTATTTACAATATTGTTTACATTATTAAATATGTCATCAATTTAAAATATCGTAATTAATCCTTGACAATTGGGGGTGATTCAAAGCGTCACCACTAAAAATTGCTGTACTATTATTCAAAATATTGTTCACATTATGAAATGTATTATCAATTTAAAATCGAAATTAATCTCTAATAATTGGGGGTGGTTCACAGAATCGCTACTAAAAATTGGTGTATTATTATACAAAATATTGTTCACATTATTAAATCTGTTATACATTTAAAATCAAAATTAACCCTTTGCAGTCGAGGGGTGATTCAAAGTCACCATTAAAAATTGCTGTACCATTATTGACAATAGTTGTTCACATTATTAAATATGTTGGTGTCTAATCAATTACTACACACATTTAAGTATTGTATGAAGTACGAGGTATTATACCAATTTCATATTTATAAATTTTCATATTCAAAACCATGTAAAATGGACAGAGTCATATAAAATTAACAAAATCATATAAAATGGACAAAACCATATGAAACGAACAAAATCATATAAAATAAAAAAAAAATCATATACAAGTACAATGGAATTATTTTAGGTCGAAAGAAATGTTTTATTTTCAAGTGAAAATAGCTTCGACTGCAAATGGTTAAATATCTAAGTAAAACCTGGGAACCATGAAGACACTTTCAAAAAATCTAAATAATTAATCAAAATAAATTTTTCAATTCAATTAGTAAACTGCGGATCTTTATTCATTCATGAAGAAAATCACTGCACGCAATACAAAACTGTGCAGACATTACAAAATTTCAAGAAGATTGACATATTATTTTCGGCTAATTAAAATTATTATTACAATGAACGTACTCCTTACGATCAACGTAGACAATTTATATTCAGCATAAAGATCCGCAGTCTAGCTATCAGATAGGAATCGTCTGACGAATAATCATCCCCTGTCCGCCCGTACTCGTTATTCGACCGCGCCCTGTATAATAAATCCGCAGACTATGATGTATTTCTAGATCAAAATCGTTACATACTAAAATCGGGCATTCCACACGCATCAACATAATACTTATAAGTGGACTAAGTAGATGCAATTTGAATCGCTAATAAGACTTAAAAAATTGAATATAATTATGAAAATGGTCATATATTTGTTGTTTCAAGATATTTATAGGAAAAGGATGTCGACACTAAATGAATGCCATATTATATCGGAATAACGAGCACTATCCAACGATTCATTTTTGACAATATCGTAAAAATTACACTAAATTAATTTAGTCTAAAATAACGTGATTGAATGAAATAATGTGCGAATGAAAATATGAGAGAAAGAAAAATATTATGTCGGAATAACGAGCACTATCTAACGGTACAGTTTTGACAATATCGTAAAAATTACATTGAATTAATTTAGTTTAACATGATGTGATGTGAAACTCGTTTTTTTTTTAAATATATCACTTAGACCACTTTCATAATTATTAGCACAATTAATAAGAGAAACAATATTTACCTGTAGCGCCTTTTTTCGAAAGATCATTCCATCCAGAGAGACATTATTTCACAATTAATAAGAGAAACAATATTTATCTGTAGCGCCTTTTTTCGAAAGATCATTCCATCCAGAGAGACATTATTTTCCCCGTGCTCCTGAAAAAATGATCAACAACAGATACGAGGTCAATTACTGGTGTCTCATACCTTACGAGCTTCCCGAAGCCAGTACAAAAATTGGCAACCCCCAAGAGGGGCGAGCGGGGAGAGCGAGAGAAAAGTACCGCAGCGGAGAGAAAAGAAACCGAAAAAGCCGCGGGGAGGATCGATTGCGCATTCGGAGGTGTTGGCCGGTTCCCCGCGGCGGAAACCAGGATCCAACGCGACCGGGATGCTCTCATTGTCCCCTATTTACGCGTCTGGGAACGCGTCGTTGCGGAAAGAAACGAAGGGAAAACGTACGATAGCGACTGAGAAAAATCTCCTTCCCCGATCGCAATCTCTCTCTCTCTCTCTCTCTCTCTCCACCTCTCCAGCACCCGCGGAGAGCGCGTGTACACCGCGAAAGAGAGCGTAGCGTTGATAATTAAACGCGAGCTTTTTGCCGTGACGTCATTTTCATTGATGCCGACGAGGCGGAGGAAGCGGGTGAAGGGGTTGAGGGTGGAAAGTGTGGGTCGCGCGCGATCGTAGGGGTGGCACGTCGTCGACGAGCAACCCCCTAGGTGGCTGGGGTTGTGGGTCGACGTACTATGCGGACGAAGTCGTCGGGAATCGTAGTGCTGTTGTGCGGGGGTGGTTGCGGCGGCTTTTCCGCAGGGGTTCAAAGAGAGAGAGAGAGAGAGAGAGAGAACTTACCGGGGGGTGTGAGAGCTGAAGAAGATAGATCGAGATAGATAGATAGATAGAGAGAGAGAGAGAGAGAGAGAGAGGCTATGTGGTGGCGCCCGTGGTGGTGGGAACGAACGATCACTGTGTGCCGGTGTTGGTGTTGCTGGCGGTGGTGGTGACGGATAGTGGAGTGTAGGTCGGAGTGGAATGGTTAGCGGAAAGTGCGACGCCCGGCGTCTCGCCGCATCGATCGACCCCCACGACGTTCTCTCTACCTGCTGTTGGCTTGCACACCGACGAGCACACTATTGCGCGCACAAAACAGACACACGCGAGCGCGTCGGGATTCGTCTCGTCTCGTCTGGTCTCGTCTGGCGCGCACGGGGTGTGTCCGATGCACCCTGTCCCGCGGAGGAATTCCTGGCGCAGCGCCCTAGCCGGAAATTCGAGCGCACCGGCGATTAGGGCAACGATCGGAGAGCACTCGCGACTCGTATGCACCGGGACCACGTGTCCGTTTGACGCGTGTCGTCGCACTGCGCTACGCCCGCCGAGTTTCCCCATGTTTTCAGGTAGATTAGAAAGCGGCTCGAGGATGGGGGTAGTTTAGCCTCGATTTTTTTTCCCGCGATTATCAACGGTTACATTCCAGTTGCCCACAGTGTGCCTCGAGGACACGGGTAACATATTATGCCCGCCATAAAAGCCTTCGGGATGGCCCGCTCTGCCTGAAATAATAATATTATCGTTTCAGAGGAGACGGGGATTTTTTTCGCAGTTGGGTTAACGGGTTAAGGAACTGGCGGGCTATCGCGTCGGACACACCCTGTGCGAGCGTCCCTTCGAGCCCACGCAGTTCTCCGCAGTCCAGCAGCGTTTCCACCTGGTTCGATTCGGGCGCGAGCGCGCGGCGTAGGGCTCTCGCGATCGCATGACCTCCGGTGACCTCGCCCCTCGTAGGGCGTAGAATTGCCAGGGCACACCGCCGCCCTTTTCCTCCGTGCGTAGACCAGCCATCCAACCAGTCAGCCAGCTCTCTCGCTTAGGTTTCCCCGGCGAGGGGGACAGAGGAGTCCGCGAGCCTTCCCCTGGCGGACTGCTGTCACACCGATCCGTCCGTACAACCCTCCCCCTCTTCCCGATTCCTCTTCAACCCTCGTCGCCGTTGTTCTCTCGTCCTTCCAGTCACCGGCACTTTCCTCCTTCCCCGATCCACCCCCACCAGTCACGCCAGCAGCAGCAGCACTACCATCGCTAGGCGCGAGCGTCCCTTCGAGCCCACGCAGTTCTCCGCAGTCCAGCAGCGTTTCCACCTGGTTCGATTCGGGCGCGAGCGCGCGGCGTAGGGCTCTCGCGATCGCATGACCTCCGGTGACCTCGCCCCTCGTAGGGCGTAGAATTGCCAGGGCACACCGCCGCCCTTTTCCTCCGTGCGTAGACCAGCCATCCAACCAGTCAGCCAGCTCTCTCGCTTAGGTTTCCCCGGCGAGGGGGACAGAGGAGTCCGCGAGCCTTCCCCTGGCGGACTGCTGTCACACCGATCCGTCCGTACAACCCTCCCCCTCTTCCCGATTCCTCTTCAACCCTCGTCGCCGTTGTTCTCTCGTCCTTCCAGTCACCGGCACTTTCCTCCTTCCCCGATCCACCCCCACCAGTCACGCCAGCAGCAGCAGCACTACCATCGCTAGGCATCATCCCCTACCACCTCGGCGCCCCCGAAACTCTGCAAACTGAACGGACGCGTAATGAATGCGCTCTTGCCGAAGCTGTTGGCCCTGCTGGAAGGGAGACGCGGAAAAGAGAATCGTGCCACGCCGTAGAAAGAGCTGGTGGAAAAGAATTGGCAGAGGGTGGTAGGCGGAGATGGCGATGGCGATGGCGGCTGCGGAGATAGAGGGTAGACTCTGTCCTTTCGCTCCTAGTCCAGAGAAGGAGGTCCTTGCCGAGGAGGTGGGGAAGCACCGGCGGCTGGAGGAGAAAGAGGAGGAAAAGGATGGTCATTGAACCCCTCAGCCTCCAGGACGTCCTGGAATAAGCTAGACACAGGACCGGTCCTCGCGGCACTGCCTTGGTCACACTCTGCGAAAATCGTCTACCGTTCTTTTTCCACCCCACATCGCACCGGTCCTCCGTTCGCCACCGACACCTGGGACCTACGTGTGTCTCTCTCTCTCTATATATATATCTCTCTCGTTGTCTCTCCTCTCTTCTTTACTCTCTCCCCCGTTGGCCCCTTTCTTTTTCCCTTTGTCGTCCCAACGGACACGCGGAAACCTCCGCCTATCGTCTCGATCTCGATTATTCGGGTAATGAGAATTCCGCGGTTATTTCGGGCGCGCTGCGATGCTTCCGCGGGGATCCCCCCGCACGACGCTGGTCGTTGAACCGCTGCGGCGCTTCCGGTTCTGGAAAACGGGCTTCGACCCGCGACGTAACCGAGATTCGAAATCCTTCCTCGTACTGCAGGAGAATCGGGAGGTTAACTCTCATCCGCTCTTCGATTCGCGAACTGAATCTGTCCCTCGACACAGTAGTAAAAGATTTATATCTTTACACATACCAAATACATCATAATTTATAGGAGAAAGGCACTTTTGACACTTTATTTGTATCCAAATAACGCCAGCGAGAAAATCGAACGCCTGGAATACATACGTTCGGATCGATGCACTCTCTGCTTCTTCGACCGGCTCTCTCGCGAGTCTTTTCAAGCGCGGCCGCATACCGGCGCGGTATCGATGCGATCTGGTTCCCGCGAACATAACGGATGACCCATAAACGGAGAAATCGGTTTAGAGACGCGCGACGTCCGCGTCGGCAGATCGATTTATCTAATTAGTCGATTGGCCGTACACGGGCCGGGAAACCCCTCCGCGATAAATCAGACTCGCCTGGAAAACTGCAACCCCCGGAAATAATTGGCGTTGAACAAAAGGAGAGCTCTTGTGCTTCAAGGTTATCCGTTCAGGACCTGAAGGGGGTCCCGTATGTTCCAATAGGTGTTCGAAAAGACAATTCTTAAAAATAATTTACCACTTACCGTTTAATTTTTGACAATTCTTAAAAATCACTGGTTCTCTCGAAGAATTTTTAAAGAAAATTCTTTAAAATCTTTCATTCTCTTGAACAATTTCTTTTTTTAATTCTTGAAATCGCTCGTTGTCTTGGAGAACATTTTTAACAATTTCTGAAAAATCACTGGTTCTCTTGGAGAACATTTTTTAAAAATCCAGAAAAGTCACTGGTTCTCTTGGAGAATTTTTTACGAAAATTCTTAGTAGCCACTCGTTCTCTCGAAGAATTTTTATTTTAATGTTTTAAGCATGTCTTTGAATATCAATGTTTCAAGTATATGTTTGAATTTCAATTTTTCAAGTATATCTTTGAATTTCAATGTTTCAAGTATATCTTCGAATTTCAATATTCCAAGTACATCATTGTAAGCTTAGCTTCTAAACCCATGTGCTATGGGTCAAAATAGACCCAGACTCCGCATCGTAGCTCGAGATAGACGGCTAGTCTAAATCCGAACGATCGATAGTCGTACGCGGGGATTACTCTGCGTGCAAATGGGTTAGTCGATCGCGAGGCTGATGCATCGTTTTAAGCTTCGGAGGTGTGGAACGTTGACCGCGTCGTTTTGGTGCCAAATCGGTGCGAATCGGCTGCGGCGATCGAGATAAATGCAAATGGCGGCGGTGCTGCTAGGGCGCGGGGTTCGGAGGTTGGAAATTATTTTCGATACGGTACTGACGTCGCGGCGTTTCATCCTTCGTCGGTCACTGACACCAGAAACGGCTTACACCGGTGGCGTCGATTCCGGCCGGCAACGTGCGCCTGTGTGCACGCGTGTGCGTGTTTGCATGCGTGCACAGCCGGTGTAGCTCCGTACCTATGCGGCTTCGATGTCTCGCGTGCAATTGGAATCTCAAAGTCCGCTTAGCAGTCCCCCGACTCAAGGACGTTCACTATGCAGTTTTGTCTCCCATAGTGTTACAACCTCGGGGATACACAGGCTCAGAAAGCGTAAAGCTACTGTCTTCCCTCGCATAGTGTTACTACCTCGACGATATGAAGGCTCAAAAAGCGTAGAGGTACTACATATGTTCTTTGACCTTTACCGAACATATACGTATGTAGACAAGGAGGTTGGGGCTCCTACCACAATTTTCTGCTTCAGGATTTTCTAAAAAATTGATTGTGCAACCAAAAATTCTGAAATAATTCACTGTTGTGTGTGTTGTTAGGTTGAATGTTCGTGAATTTTTTTGTAATTTTTCATTGAGCAGAACAGAAGAAATAGAGCATAATTTGTTTGTACTCTAACCCAGATAGCGAGGTTGGGAATTCCACCACAATTTTGTGCTTCAGGATTTTCTAAAAAATTGATGCTGCAACCAAAAATTCTGAAATAATCCACAGTCGCGCGTGCCACTAGGTAAAATGTTCATGAATTTTTTCGTAATTTTTCATTGAGCAGAACAGAAGAAATAGAGCATAATTCGTTTGTAGTCTATCCCAGATAGTGAGGTTGAGAATCCTACCACAATTTTCTGCTTCCGGATTTTTTAAAAAATTGATGTTGCAACCAAAAATTCTGAAATAATTCACTGTCGTGTGTATTGTTAGGTAGAATGTTCGTGAATTTTTTCATAATTTTTCGTTCAGCAGAACAGAAGAAGTAGAACATAATACGTTCGTCAATCCATCAATAAGTTTCTGTAATGAAATAACAAATAACTAAAAATACCTATCCGATATCCGGCCTGGGATCGTGTTACATTATCGCGTTAATACTATCCGTAGAGACGAAAGTGACAGTATGCGAGGGATGACAGTAGTTCCTAAACGGAGCTTTAATGGCGGTGTCGATATCCATATCCATCCCGTTTCTCGAGGATTCACGGGCGTGAACAACGGCGTATGTACTTCTGCGCAGGTTACTTATTGACCAGGGTCGAGAAAAAGATTGGCTCGCCAGAGAAACCTTTATCGGATCTAGGCCTGATCTCGTATCGCAGCTATTGGAAGGACGTTCTGCTGCAGTACCTCTGCAACTTCGGGGGCAAAGAACTCTCCGTCAAAGGTAACGCAAAAGCCCAGACCTCCCTTCAACGCTGTTTCTACAGGGAGGAGGAACGAGGAGAGCCGTTCGTTTGCCAAACCGATCCGCGTAATACTACAGTAAAATTGTTCTTTCGATTCTTCTGATCCGAGAGCCCAAAGAAATTGATTTGGTCCGCGAACGGCTCGACCGAGTACAGAAACGTTCCTTCTGGAGGACATTTGCCCCGAAGAGGCGTGACTTCGCTCCTCCGAACTGCAACGGAGCTGGAGTGACGCCCCACGGGGCAATCTGTCCTCGTTCCACTGCGATAACGGATACAAGAGAACATTGTCTTGCAGATATCAGCAAGGAGATGGCGATCGACTCGTACGACATCGTCAGCACCCTGCAGGCCCTCGGGATGATGAAGTACTGGAAGGGGAAGCATATCATTCTCAAGAAACAGGTAAGTTTCCCCTTAGTCGCTCTGATTTGTCCATTAATTTGTACGTACGTGTCGCACCCCAGCAACGAACGATGACGCAACTCAAAAAATAACGATTTTGAAGCTGGAACAGTGATAGATGCGTTTAGTTGACCTCTACGTGCTAGAAGACGTCATGTTTCTAACTGCTAATTGAACCGATCGAGGGGAGTTACGTCAGGTTTTCTTTTTGTGCTAGTTCATATCTGTAGTGGCAGGAAGATGGAGGCATCCGTACTCCCTCTGTCCCACAATAATACTAGCAAAAGAAAATACTGGGTCGACAAGAAAGTAATTTCGGCATTTTAAGGTGAAATAGAACCCAATCTTTTTATCCAAGTAACGAATTTTAATGAATAAGATATTCTCCCTTTTGTTCGACGATCTTTTCCAAAAAGAATATATAAGAAAACATTATATTGATTAATGTTCATTGCCTGAATAAAGAAATTCGGTTTTATTTCACCTTGAAATACGAAAATTACTTTTTTGTCAACCCAATAAATATTTATTACATAGAACGCAACATTTATTATCGAAAAACTAGATCACACGTTAAACGATAAATTAAAAATATTATTCCTAATTTTTATTTTGAGTGTTCAAATATAATAGTTTCTGGATTTTTCAATAATTTCGTTACTGCATTTTAAACTTGTAGGTAGGATAAAATTATTGGAGCCATCGGTTCTTCATTGCTTCCAGCATAACTTGTTTCTTTCATCTTACTTTTACAGTGGCTTGATATTCGACTGAAATAAAACAATTGATTTCGTTCAGCGAATGAAATTAGAAAAATGGTTATAGTTCGTAATAATTAGGTTAACCTAAAAATTGAAAGATGTGTCGAAACAAATGACAGATGTCATGAAACGTTGATTTTGATTGAAGGCTTCGAAATTTTGCATTCGCCAATATAATTTCCGTTTAAATATTTGTTTGCTACTATTATTATGGGACAGAGGGAGTATCATTTTATAGATCCTAGTCGAATTCACTTCCAAAAATATTTTTCTGAAAGATTAACACTAGACCTACCACCGCCGGTCAAATATCCGGTTCCAGATTTTTGATTGCTCAATTATTGAAATTATAAGATGCTTTTGTGGTAAATAATTAAATAAATATATTTAATGGTTCGGATATTATAATATGAACCGCACAAAGTTCCAATAAATTTAATCTTGTTATTTCTATAACGCAACATGTACCGGTTACATAAAAAATTTTATAGTTTTTTTTTAAATCGTTATCGTGAGAATACTGCATTTTTTAATTATGTCACTATTCTCGCCGGGGTGCGATATATTCTGCATACATCTCGTGAACAATAACGCTTAACAACCGCAACATTTCTCACTGCTATCAATTACACGTTTCTTGATTGCATTACTTCGTGGACAAGATTGTCATATCCATTTTGTAGAACCTTTTACCTTTTACATTTTCACCGGATATGACAGAATGTTATTGTCGATTATTTTTCCACTGATATAAAAAGAGCACATGACAATCGCATTGTGTTCGAACTTATAATTGCCATCTACCTTGAAGTCAAATTATATATTTCTATCAGAATTGAAAACAGAACCTTAAGGGTCCGCTTTGTAGCTCAATATACAATAAACGTGTAATAGCGTTTCTTGCTCGGAATGCTTCGTAACATTTGCATCGGACATTTCATTTAACGATAACTTAAGAAATACAGTCGGTGTACAAAGTATTTGTAAACCTTTCGTGTACGAATTCGTAGCAACAAAACATTTATCGATAACAAAAATTATGAAAATTAATGATACGTATTTAATTTCCGGGTAGCAAATGTCTCGATTGCTCGGATGAGATTAAATTTATAAACACAGATGAGAGAGCAGACAGAGCAGTCTACATTTATACTGAGAACGAAGCTTGCCCGACAGAATTCTTAACAAATAAAAATAGTATATGTATACTAGAAATATAGTTTATCGATATCTTATCACTAGACTGCGGATCTTTATGCAAAATAAAAAATGTTTGCATTGATTGAAAGACACAGAAGCGAAATAAGAATGTCTTTCTTCTTTTAATTATCTGATTAAGCTGAAGCCAATTCGCTGATGTCTTTAAATCTTTTTAACATGTCCACTCATTGAAATTGTGCTCATCTACTTTCGTCATAAATGCATAAAATCCGCAGTCTACTTATCACCAATCATATCGTTAAATGCATCTGCAGTATGCGAACGAGTTAAACAACGCATCGAGGGATGGTCTCTCGGATAGATTTTCCGAGAGGCCGTGTCTCGGTCGAAAAAGGAAAAGGACCATTGGGAGAACCGTTGAAATGATTTCCAGGACGTGATCGACGACTACAAGGAGAGGGTGAAGAGACGGGGGCCCGTCTACAGAGAGATCGATCCGGAGTGTCTGAAATGGAACCCCTTCCAGCAACCCAAGACGCCCTCCGCCTCGAACTAAGGTCTGCGACGAGGAGCAGCAGCGGCCAGAATCACGCCGACGTCGGCCTGCCCCTTCCACCTTGGCTGAACCCCGACCAGCGGACGATCTCTTTCTTCTTCTTCTCCGCAGACTTCGTCTTCCTCCCTCTCCTTTTTTTCTGTCCCTTTCCACGCGAGAGATTCTCCTTTTCTCGCTCGACGAGGACCATTCGTTCGTCTCTCGCGCGAGCTACGATCTGCAAAGCCCGTGGAAATCCTCGGAGGAACGTCTCGTCCGCTAGGAACGAATGCCGATGGTTCCAACGAGGGATCCACGGGGATTTCGCGTAGACGATCCAGAGATCGCGAGCTCCCCGGAGAACAGGTGTCGACGGACTCTAGATCGTCCAGGAATTCTGGAGCATGGACACCGATTGCCCCGGGGGCACGGGCCTAGCTCCATTGTTGTCCGGAGCGACGAAGCTCCGCCCCCTGTGCGCATAGAGGGGAGATAGTCCGCCCCTAAGGACGAATGCAGAGGGATCCGCGAGGATTTCATGCAGACGATTCAGGGATCTCAGGCTCTCCGGAAAACAGGGGTCGACGAACTCTAGATCGTCCAGGAATTCTGGAACAGACGTGGACGCCGGGGACACGGGCCCAGCCCCTTTATTGTCCGCAGCAACCAAGCTCCGCCCCCTGTGCGCAGAGAGAGAGTCCGCCCCTAAGAACGAATGCCGATGGTTCCAACGAGGGATTCATGGAGATTTCGCGTAGAAGGGATCTCAGGCTCCCGGAGAACAGGGGTCGACGGACTCTAGATCGTCCTGAAATTCTGGAGCAGGCATGGACATCGATTGCCCCGGGGGGGGCACGGGCCCAGCCCCATTATTGTCTGGAGCGACGAAGCTCCGCCCCTCGGAGGCGATCCGATACACTCCGGGGGCGAAGAGCGCTGTGCCCACGCCTGCTCTAGATTGGCTTAACCTCCTCGACGATCCCAATCGTATCGAGCCATCTCGCGAATCGTATCGATTCTGGCCCGGTAACCTACAGTGTAAGATAATCATTGTTTTATACGACACGCTCCCGTCAACCCCTGCTCTACGGTTCCGTTTCCGTGTTGATCGGAGCTTTCTCACCCTTGGCGTTCCTTTGTCGAGTGTGACTCGACATTTTAAAATAGTAGGGAGTCGTTGGCCACTGAATTGAAAAGTAATTCGGAGTGCGAGGGGTTAATCCTCCGGAATCCGATGTTGTTGGTCCAATACAGTAAACCCTCCTGTAAGGCGGGGCAGAAATTGCGGTTTGGTTTTGTAAATTAATTTTGATATAATTCGTACTGAGTTTCTTGTGATGTGGTACGAATTCACCGTTCTGTAGTCAACCGGATAGATCCATTTACTGTATTTCTTTCAACGGTTTGTTAATGTTTCTCTAAAAAACGTTACAAAATTTCTTTGAGTGTCCAGTCTTTACTCGCTAATATATTAATTTATAGTTCTACAGTGAGAATTTGTGCAGACATGTTAACACATCACCCATGGGTGGTTATTGCACAATGTTGAGAAATCTAAACACTTTTTAACGGAACCTTCAATAGCCACAGCAATCTTCATTGTAAACTAACAAGCCACCCTCAATAACGTCATGTAATACTTTCATTTAAAATTGCAATGTGAAAGAACATTTCTATGCTTTGTTTTGTACAGCACAATTATTGAAAATTATTAATAGGTTTTCGGTAGGTAGAGTGTCAAGAACGTCTCTTTTTCGTTAATAATTTGAGCAAAATGCTTCATGACTGGACTGTGGATCCTTATGCAAAATCAAAATTGACTGCACTCGTTGCTGGAGCTACTTAGAAATGTCATTCTTCCCTTAATAATTTCAAAAACGCTTTTTCATAACTACAGTGTGGATCTTTATGCCGAATACAATTTATTAGTTGTGTTAAATGCAGAAAGCAGAAAGGTTTCAAATAATCTACACATTTTGGTATGACTACGTAAGGGTTGACCGCGGTGCAGGAGGGTCGACTGCGATTACTTTTCGACGAAGGGCCAGAAGGGCTCGTCCCCGAGGAGCTCGACGTAAGTCCCATCGTCGAGGCCGGCTGAGAAAGGTTCCGGCGAGAGGATGTCTCGCGATCCTGGTTCCCGAGGAATTGATCGGCACGCGTCTCTCGGCGTGGTCGTTGCACGAAACGTGGCAACCGACAAGAGAGTTTATTGATCGGACCTAGCGAGGTGCACGGCTCGCTGCAAAACAGAGAAATTCAGCGGCGAACACGTCGAGAGAGAGAGAGAGATAGAGGAGAGAGACGCCGGTGAACGAAACGAAACGAAACGAAACCGGCGTCCTCGGTCGAGCCGTTTTCGACCGCAACGCGTCGTTCAAAATAACTCGAAAGCTATCGAGTCAAGGTTGAACACCGGACCCATTTAAAACGCACACGCACACGCCGTTCGACGCGACCGCCGAGAACGTTTAAAAGCGGCGGCCACGAAACCGCTCGAGGATTTCTGCGAACGATCCATTTCTGCGCGTGTGTCCGGTGCGTGCGCGGCGTTAAGCCCCGTTCCCACGTGCGCACGCGTTCGCACACCCGCGAGTGTGAACGATTTTAACGAATCTTTTTGTTTTAGCCGTAACGGACTTTCCTTCTTGTTCGGTCGAACGGGTTAAAGGAAACAAAAGAGCCTCGCGTCAGAGATATACAACGTTCACGTGGGAACGCGGCTTAAGGACCGACGCGACGGAAGAATTTCCTGTGTCCGACCGCCGCGATTGTAATATAGCCCGGATAGTATCGATTCCACCGACTGGAATTCTTTTTCATCCTTTTTTAGTACTGCGACTTTCTACGTGCATAGGGTTAAATAAAGAAATTGAAACGTTGATCGACGTGTCGATTGTCTCTTTATTTTTCAATTGTCCGATCGTACACACCGTGCGCCAGGAGAATCGCACAGACGCAGCTTACTCTAGCGCAGAGCTGTTCGGCGTCTGCGATTTTCTTGCCCCGAGGCGCGAATTAAGTTTTTTTCGATTTGAAGCATTTTAAATTACGTCGAATGGACTGGGGCTGCTTCAAATTTTATGGCGGATCTAGTTGTTAATTTTGAAAGCGGCTTAAGTCCATTCTTGGTTGGAAGACACATATTATTCACATAATCATTGCTATTATTTTAATAGGAATTGTTAAAATTCAACACTCTTACAATTTGATACACTTAAGGAGTGTGATACATTGGTGTCTTATACGTATATTTTTAATTCCATTGGAACGCAGACTCTTAAATCTCTCAATTCAAACTTAAATGGACTTGGGCCACTTTCGAAATAAATTCGACCGGTTTAGTGTTAATCAGAGTTGGGCAAACATTTTATTCAAATAAAAATTTCGATTAAAGTGGGTTTAAAACTCGACTTTCAAAAAACCCCACTTTACTCGAAATTTTTATTTACATTTTTGCCCAACTCTGGTGTTAATTCTACAGTTTCGATAACAACGATGAAAATACTTCGATTTTTGGGCGTGATCGCTCGGCAGTGAACGTGTTAACACCAAACCTACCACTGATTGAAATGATGAAGTTGCTTGCATGGAAATTGATTCTAAAAAATTCCTCTATCCGAACACATGTTTTAATAAAAATTGCACAAAATCTAACTAGATAGAGCCTTGTCATTTTTGTAAGCTAAGACGATGTAATTGCCCTTAGTGCTCGGTAGGTTTAGTGTTAATAATGCTTAACGAAGGAGTCGGGACAAGTTGAGAGCCGCCTGGCTCGTAGAAAGCGGAGGACGCCGTGAGCTATAAAATATTTTATTCGAGTCGAAAGACAGCTTCCGTTATCGCGTTCTCCTTCTCGATCAGTGCGGCGTTTTCCTAAAATTTTCTGTTCGCTGTGATACAGATCGCGAGTCTGAACAATGACTATGGATGGGATCAAGTTCAAATATTGTACGCTCATGAATCCGAGTCAATTCATTTTATACAAACTGATATCGAACCTCGGAATGAGTGCTTACAAGCTTCGAAAAGATATTTAGAAGTACAGTGTTCCCGCGATTGATGTGACTTTCGGGTATACGGATGATGTGACTTTTTTATCCCCGCTACATAGGGGGTTCCGCCTTGGGCGGTTGATCGCGCTACAAAGAAATTAACACATTACCGACCGGTGATTATTGCACGATTTTGAAAAATCTATGGTGCATGGCTAAACACTTTTTAATGGAACCTTTAATAGCAACAACAATTTTCATCGAGAACTAACAAGTCACCCTCGATAACGTCATCTAATAGTTTCAATTAAGATTGCAATGTTAAAGAAAATTTCTATGCTTTCTTCTGGTACAGCAGAATTTATTGAAAATCCTATTAATAGGCTTCCGGTAGGTAAAGTGTTAAGTGTATCAGGGTGTTTTAATTGGGGTTTCATGATACTCGATGGATCATTCTCAGGTATGGAATAGCATTATGTAGTACGCTACAACAATTACCCGCTTAGCATCGTTGTTTATCCAGGATCGTCGTTTACACTTGGAAAAGTTATCCAACAAATATATGTTCGGCACACGTAAAAAAAACGTAGGCACCATTTCGTTTCCTCAGACTCGATACCCCCGAGGTTCTCACAACAATCGCGGGAACACTTCGATGTTGAAACGAATCGAATCTTTCACAAATAGTACCCGAACCTTGGAAATCAGAAGTGCATAGTGGGTTTCAACACTAGAACTACCGAACGAGTTGTTCAAAATGACTTGTTTTCCTCATTTGTTCTTTTAGAAATGTTAAAATTATACAGTGTGTCTCAGCTGAAGGAGGCCACCAAAATATCTCCTTTATTTTTAATAACACAAAATATATTTTATGGCATAATTTAAATGGTATCGACGTAGGAATATCATAGAAGAACAATTTCTTTCATTCGGTTATTTTATTTGTCAAAAATATTCTTTTCTGTGCCGTTAAAAATAAAGAAGATCATTTGGTGGCCTTCTTCAGCTGAGACTCTCTGTATATTTTTCTGAGAAATTTTTTTAGTGAACTTCTCTACTGAAGCACGTATTTAAACAAAATTGAAACGAAATCGAAATAAATGCCTTTAGTTAGTTAGATAGTTCTAGTGTGAAGCACTTCATTTATTATGTAGATTCGTAACTATCCAAGAACAGTATTTCATTTACAATACTTGGTTTCAGACTATTGGTTTCATTTCTACACGTGTCCACATGAAAATCCGATAGACTATGAATTTATAATTCTACAAGTTGAATGAAATTATGCATTAAAGGACAGCATAATTGTTTTCGAAAGTGAAAGAAATAATGATTAGAAAAATCAGAGAATTTCCGGTAAGATATTCATCAAAGTTTCGAATCTGTTCGCCCAAGATTCGAATATACTTCCAAACGAGAGAAATCGATTCGGAAATTTCGCGAGCTTCTTTTCGTTCGAGAGCTGGTTCAGAGCCCGTCGCTTATCGTTACACGAGAACAACTGCTCGAGTTTCTCGCGTGTACACGTTACATCGGCGCGTTCCGAGGCTCGTCCGGTTATCGATGGCCAGTATTCTGTGAGCGTAACGTTCCGCGAGTACGCTCACGGTCGCAAAACCTGTACATACAACCCTGTATTTATAGATACGCGATTTCTCTTCATTTCCGAGCACGCAAATATCTTTCTTTTTTTTTTTGTTCACGCCGGCAATCGGAATCGCGAAAACATATCCGAACCACCGTGCGTTGATTTCCCGCGAGTAATCGAAAATACGCGCGAGCGGGATCGATTCGATAGCGAGAACTCCGTGCCTTCGATTCCGCTTCGTTATTGCGCAGAAATTATTCTCGCATGCTCGACCAAAATGGACCCTGGCCTGATCTTTAACTCTTTCGCTCTGGATCACCTTTTTATTTATTCAACCCCTTGCGGTGATCGATGCGACTACACTGCGGAACTTCGTACACATTTTCTACAGATGTCTGAAATAATATATCGATATTTTTTCACGGTTTGAAATTACGACTTTTCATTTTTGTTGTGGATGCATCAAATCCACTGTCTAAGCATGATCCAATTTCACACTAAACGTGCTATAAAAGTAATAAGTACGTGTTGTATGTCTAAAAAATATGTTTAAAAAATGCATTTGGTCGGAATTGTGAAAAACAATAGTAAAAATTGATTATTACCACTCTCTTAGTTGGCCCAATAACGAAAATTTAAAAGGTGTGTTTGGTCAAGTTGCATAAATTATACACGCTCCGAAAATTTCATTGAAATTGGTTAATTGGTTTACGAGTTATAAACGATCAAAACTGGTAAATCTTAAAAATCTTGTAAAATTGCAATTTTTACCAGTTTTGATCGTTTATAACTCGTAAACCAATTAACCAATTTCAATGAAATTTTCGGAGCGTATATAATTTATGCAACTTGACCAAACACATCTTTTAAATCGTTGTTGGCTCAGCTAAAAAGTCATAAAAATTTTTCAACATATTTTCTAGACGTCATTTACTAAACTAATTCATGCAGCCTTACAGAGAAATTGGTCGTTTGGCCCATTCATGAAAAAGTTATCCTGATTTAAAGTGTGCGTGATCAGTTTTGCTCCTGACTTATGAATATTTTCAAATAAACGCCAGAATATACAATTTGATAGAATTTAGTAAGATTCTTGTTTTGGATCTACGAAGACTGTTGCCATTAAAAATAGGATTCTATATCATGTCACTTTCTTAAAATTTATTTTTGTTTTGGATCTGCAAAGGCTGTTGCCATTAAAAAAAGGATTTCATTTCATGCCACTTTCTTATAATTTGTCTATAAAAATTGAAAATTGCATAAACATCCGCAATCTGGCAATATACTAAAGATTTCACTCCAGTTGATTGCAATTCAGCTAGAAAATTTTTATTTTGCATAAAGATCCGCTGTCCGACGTTCAATTGAAGCAAACGTACCCCAAGAGGAGCGAAAGGGTTGAATCGAAAGCGGCATCGAGAATTCGAGTCGCTTTCGAGGGTTTCGCAGGTAGCCGACTTAATTACGTACGTTCGACTAGACGTCTAGGTTGCTCTTTACTTCACCGGACTCAAAATGTGTGCCTTTCTCCTACGAATTATGATGTACATGGTATGTAATCCAGTAGATTTGTACCCGGCGCGGATGCAGATCAAAGTTTCGATTCTCTAGGATCAATAGTTGAGGAGTTATGGTCGCTTAAAGTTGAGCATATTTACAGTGTTTCGTGACGCCCTTACCTGTCAAAAATGCTCAACTTTAAGCGACCATATCTCCTCAACAATTGATCCTAGAGGATCGAAACTTCGATCTGCATCTGCGCCAGATACAAATCTACTGGATGACATACTAAGTACATCATAATTCGTAGGGGGAAGGTACTAATTTTGAGTCCGGTGAATTAAAGTTTACCCGACGTCTATTTTAAGCAAATCGATTCGCCGCTGGTCGATTAATTAAACACGGCCTTCTGTAAGTTTAATATATGAATGACTCTGAGGTATTTCCTCGGAGTTCTCCGGCTTCGGATTGGCCGAGAAAAACGCGCACCTCGGTCTCGATGCGAGTACAAATAGTCGATTAGGACAGAGAAAACTATCGACCGACACTTGATGCGTTTGTAAGTCGCGCGCTTAGACGCTAAACGCAAGCAATAAAAACACTTTTACGGACACGTCGCCGTTTCGTTGAACATCATAACCTGTCCGTCTCCCTGTCGTTTTACGGGCTCGTCGATACAGTTCATACGTGCACGGTCCATTGACTCGTAATGCCCCCGTTCCGTTTCCTATCATCTGTTCTGGAGTGTCGCTGTTCTCCCGTTTCTTTCACCGGCACGCTTTGCTACGCGGAACACGGTGAACTATGTCCACACATCTGTTACCGCACCTCGTTAGCGTCGCTCGTAATCTCATCGGGTGGTAACGAGGCCATTTTTCATCTAACTTACTGCCGCCCGTACGCTTGCACCACTGTTATGTTTCCACTGGCCTGCGCTTTCTTATTATTTAGGCAAACCGTGCACCGACAGCCGTGGACTCGAACTCGAGCCGATTACAGACTCTAATTCGGAGCCATTTGCAAAGTCATTAATTATTTTCTATGTTGCGGTAGACTCCCGTAGAACGCATTGGAAACTTTGTTTAAAATCTGTAGCTTCTGTGAAGGACCCCAAGTGTCCGACTTCGATTTTGATAATTTTTTGTGAGACGATGGTATACGGACCTCTAATGATGTCTGCAAAATATTAGGTGTGGTTACTCAATAGTTTTAAAGATATAAACAATTGAACTTTCATACCTTGTTGATATATCATGATATGCAGCTCAAGTTTTCGAAGTTCAATTGTTTATATCTTTAAAACTATTGCGTAACTACACCTAATATTTTGCAGACATCATTAGGGATCCATATACCATCGTCTCTCAAAAGATTATCAAAATCGAAGTCGGACATTTAGGGTCCTTCCCTTGTAAGTGCACAGTTATCTTACGCAATGTTCTGTACATTTACTGCAACGTATAATAGAGTTATACAGTCTTTTTAAACAAGTTTCTGTGGTCGCGTTATACTGTAACACATTCTACTCTCGACAATGATCTTCATTGGTTTCTATTTATTCCATCTCACAAGGAAAGTCACGCAATCGTAACACTAAAACTACCTAGCACTAAAAGCGACTAAAATATCTTAGCTGCACAAAAATTACAAGGCTCTATTTATTTAGATTCAATTTTTATTACAGTATGTGCCTCAGTGAAAAAATCTATCGAATCAATTTTCATGTAACCAACTTCTAGTTTCAATAATTGTGTAATCATTTAAATTCTGTGCACTTTTTATTACAACATGTGCCCCAGTGAAAAAATCTATCGAATCAATTTTCATGTAACCAACTTCTAGTTTCAACAATTGTGTATTTATTTAGATTCTGTGCAATTTTTATTACAATATGTGCCCCAGTGAAAAAATCTATCGAATCAATTTTCATGTAACCAACTTCTAGTTTCAATAATTGTGTGTTCATTTAAATTCTGTGCACTTTTTATTACAACATGTGCCCCAGTGAAAAAATCTATCGAATCAATTTTCATGTAACCAACTTCATAGTTTCGATAATTGTGTATACATTTAGATTCTGTGCAATTTTTATTACATGTACCCCAGTGAAAAAATCTATCGAATCAATTTTCATGTAACCAACTTCTAGTTTCAACAATTGTGTATTTATTTAGATTCTGTGCAATTTTTATTACAATATGTGCCCCAGTGAAAAAATCTATCGAATCAATTTTCATGTAACCAACTTCTAGTTTCAATAATTGTGTGTTCATTTAAATTCTGTGCACTTTTTATTACAACATGTGCCCCAGTGAAAAAA